>PVLA01001134.1:0-399883 GCA_004027455.1 Hydrochoerus hydrochaeris
TTCTTCTTCTTCTTCTTCTTCTTCTTCTTCTTCTTCTTCTTCTTCTTTCTTCTTCTTCTTCTTCTTCTTCTTCTTCTTCTTCTTCTTCTTCTTCTTCTTCTTCTTCTTCCTTCTCCTCCTCCTCCTCCTCCTCATTCTCCTGAGAAAGGGTCTCATTCTGTAATTCAGAATGGCTTCAGACTCACTGTGTAGCCCAGGCTGGCCTCAAACTTCTGGTGATCCTCCTGCCTCGGCCCTCTGAGTGCTGGGATCACAGGTATACCACACACCCAGCACCAAATTTTTTCTCCTTTTAAGGAACTAGTTATGTTGGATTAGGCCCTGCTCTAATGACTTATTTTAACTTAACTACCTCATTAAAAACCGCATCTCTAAGTCCAGTCACAATCTGAGGGACTGAGGCTTAAATCTTCAATATATGAATGTGGGAGGGGCACAAATTCAGCCTGTAACATTCTTTTATCTCTACTTCCACCGGTAGCTGGGACCACTCATTCCTGAGCCATCTGGGAGACATGCTGGAAAATTCACTTTGGCTTTTTGGTTTCTGCCACTAGCAAAGCTGGCTTGCCTGGGCCATATTAAGTGGAGAGGCATTGTCTGCAGTCACATCTCGAAAGTATAATATAGTTAATTTACATAAGTAATAAAATGTCCTGTAAAATACTTTGTATTATGACACAAGTGTGTCTAACACACAGGCCACAGGATGCACTTGGCCTGCCAAGGTTAGGATTTGCTTATTTCCATCTGCCAGGTAAGTTACTGCTTGTCTCCCTGCCTTCCCGCCTCCAGCGCTGTGTTATGACATTCCATTGCATTTTTTTTTGTGGGGGCATGCTTTAAAATATCTCCTAATTCTTTGCTTGACTGCACTTTGGGATAGAGTAGAAATTATTACTGTATTTTAATGGCTCATCTGGCACTGGAATATCTGGTTATTAAATTGGTACTTGTATGTTTCAACAGATACACTTGTGAATTTCAAAACAAAATAAAAACTTGAAAACATGATATTTTCCAAACTTACATGGGTTTTCTTTGGGAGTTGTTGATATAGGATCTTGCTATACAGTTCAAGCTGATCTTGAATTCACTATGTAACCAAGGCTGATCTCAAATTTTTGGCGATCCTCCTGCTTCAGCCTCCCAAGGCTGTGCTACCACACTCAGCTAGTGTCTTTTAAAAAAGAGCCAAGTTAGCTATAGTATTCTATTTTCTTTCAATAGTTTAAAAAACATACCAGAATGTTTTTGAATTATCAATAAATCTTTGCACTGAAATCATTTTTTTCTTGGTTTTGCAGTACTGGGGTTTGAACCCAGGATCTTCACACTGAGCAAAATCCCCAGCCACAACTATGCTCCTTTTTAAAATTTTAAGACAGGGTCTTACTGAGTCACTAAATTGCCCAGGTTAGGCTTGTACTTGTGGTCCTCCTGCCTCAGCCTCCCAGAGTGCAGAAACTGCAGATGTATGCCACCATGCCCTGCTTTTGAATTTTTTTTAATTGAGTAGAGCAGATGATAAATTGGATTGGCAGTAATTATATGGAGAAGTGGCAAGAAAATATTGGCATGTTTTAATCTGCATTTAAATGACCAATTGACTTAGCCCGTGAGAAGTGTATTTTGAATCTTTTAATCTATTCTCATTGGCCCATTAAACTAACGGCCTTCGTAAAGGTGGACTATTCACCGTGGCAACAGTGGGAGAGTACTTTGATGGGCTAAGGTATGAGAAGGAAACAGGAGTTCCAAATGATCTTTCAGCCTAAATGTCATCTCTTCATAGCATCACAGTCACAAGCTACTGGCAGTAACTTGAGGGCCTTCCACTTTTTACAGGAATATCCCAAGTTCTGAGAAAAATATACTGTTCACACTCGAATAGGCCCTAATATTTCTCCCATTTTTCATGAAGTGAATTGGTATTTCATTTAGCTGGAAATTAACCTGACTTCAATCTTTCTACCACTCCTGCTGGCCCAAATCTCACACCTGAAGTATGTAACATACCTAAAGCCACACTTTAGTAAACCGACTTTTGCAGGCCAGTATTACAGCTGGGGTTCTCAAAATATGATCCCTGTGTTAACGGGCTTTGGGGTGCTAGAGTATTTTTCTAGAGGTGATTGCTAAGTTCTTTCTACCTTGAGAAAAGAATTGGTCAAGACAAGAGCAAACAGTAGCAATGTTTTACATGTATTAAAGGTAGGAGAAGAAATGGGCTTTGCAGGGTGATTTTGGGCCAAGAGCAAGTAAAGAAAAAAATATTGTTTATAGCATGAGAGTGAACTATTGCAAGAGAGCACAGTAGCAAAGAGCTCCCTGGAACTGCATCAGCTACTCCTCAGGCTGGTGTTGGGTCCTATTGAAAATCTGCCTGAGTTCTCCTGAGAAGTGCAGGTTCGAGACATTGGGAACTATACTGCACCCATGTCCTGAGATTTTACAATTAGATTGTACCCACTTCCCCAGTCAGCTTTGCCAAACCCTGGTCTCCTGCCTCACCTGAACTACCAACATCATCTGGAAACTTGTAAAAGATGTGGACTCTAGAGCCATTCACAGATCTAGAGAATTGAAAGCTCTGGAGTGGAGCCTAGAGTTTTATTAAGCTGTCCATGAAAGTGTGTTACACACTCAATTAGGAGAAGTTCTGATTCTAGGACTCAGGAATAAATTGACTATTTCAGGAACTGCCATGGCATCTGACATCCTGAAGAAACTCAGTAACTTTTTTTTTCCAAGAAAGAGTCACTTAAGACACATGATTTTGGAAGAGACTCCCTATTATGTGTAGTGTGTCTTTAATAATTTATAAAGGATTAATACAAGATGCCATTATACAGATAGCTAATGACCCTTGCACAACCATAGCTAAAGGTGCCATGTGGACTCTGTGATAAAGTGTCCTTTCTTTAGTGTCGTGCTGCGATAAACTAACTTTTAAGAAAAACTTTCTCTCTGAAGAATGAAAAAGATAACACACAATTGGCCTTTTTTGTCTTCCCTGTCTAGAAGGGCAGAGCTGCACAATGATTCTCTGCCCCCTTTGTCTTCTTCACACAGGTCTCTTTACTCTGTAATGACCTCACTGTGCCTTTGCTTGCTTAATTATGTAAGTGTCATCAAAGCCCTTGGCAACAGGAGCGGTACAGACCTTAGATAAGAAGGAGCCTGAAGGCTTCCGGGCAGCTAGGAAGGCAGCGCCAGCTAGCAGCAGCCATGGCTGGAAAGATGACCTTTGATCACTGAGGCTTATCGCAAACACGAGGAAAATGCAAGGCCTGCAGGTTGATTCCAGTGGCTTGCACTTGAGAGCAGGTCACCTGGGGAGGACTCCAGAAGATTTGGTGAGATGGGAGCACTCTCCAGAGAGTAGATAAAGAACCCTAGAAAATGGCAAACTTCAGTTTTTGGAAAGACCTGGTGAGCTCCTCTTTTGGATCAGTTGGGCCACAAGGGGGCCTAGAAAGCTTAGTGAAATGTGTCTGTCCAGTTGGAGGTGACACAGGGTCCCTTCTGTGGGAAGATTACTCATAGGTCCTTTATGTCCTATAGCTATTTTCAAAGAATTTATATCCTTGACCTGGGACTTTTTTGCAACTTGCCAGCCATTTATCCCTATCCTCTTGTGCCAGCCAATCAATGATTTAAAAGGAAAATTACTGAACATATCCTGAAACTGCCTTGGAACCCATCAAGAGCTATTGAAGATGAGTGGACCCTCGTCAACTGCTTCTAAGAATGCAGCAGCAGAGGGTGCTAGGACCTCAGCGCTAACCCAGATGGTCCCTGCCCTTCTCCTTGGGTCACACACCCTTGGAAGCTGTATGAGATCTGGCTAATCTGGAGCAGTTGTGGGGAAGATACTGGGCAGACAGATCACAGGGATGGAGAGGGCTATTAGAGGACACTCAGCTGTTCCAGGTTGCAGCTGCTAGATCTTCTCAGCCCAAGCAGAGGTGAGAAGGAGGGGTTTTGAGGCATCTCCATCCCCAGCCATCTGACTGAAGTCACATGAGAAATCTTGGATAAGATGCAAAATCCACCCAGCGAGCCAGCCAGTCCTTGAGCAGTGAGAGAGTGTGGTAAAAAATGAATGTTGTAACACACACAATTGAAGTGTTACGTTGCATTAGCAATAGACAACAGCCACCGGATCTGGCATTATGAGATGTGATGAAAGAATTAGGTAAATGTCTATCTAAGAATTTTCCAAATACACTACAGTAAAAGACATGTTGCCATTAATGTCCCCTCAAAATCTACCACCCTCCCTTCAAACACACTTATCCCATTATTCTTGCCACTTTCTGAAGCAATTCTAGAAGTCCTCTTTTATGAATGTCTTTAGAAGTTGTGGTAAAAAAATTCAGGGGATGTTGCTGCCTTTCCAACAGAAAGACAGGCTTGTGAGTGTTTCCTCATCTACCTTATTCATCAGATCCAGCAGTGTGTCCCTCTAGCTCTTTCCCAAAGCCAAAATGACCATGAAAGGGAAATAATTTGAATCTATGCCGGGACATTGAGGCAGTCACAATAGTGCAACTAAAGACACTTATGTAAGAAGACTTCCAGAACTGCTTCAGAAAGTGGCAAGTAAATTTGAAGTGCAGGGGAATATTTTGAGGGGGATTAACAGCACTGTGTGTTTTACTGTAATAAATTAAGGAAACATTTAAAAGTCACTGTACTTTATGATCAAACCTAGCACGAGCCCTTAGATTTTGTTCCGTGATATCACGCTTCCTGGGGTTTCCTCCTGCCTTTGCTCTGTGGTTCTTCTCGCATACTCTGCCAGGCCCTCGATAGCTGGGTTCCCTGAGTTTGGATTCTCTTTCCGTTCTTTCCCTTTTCCTATATTTGCCTAGCTCTCATCACTCCCCAGATCCCAACCTGATAAAGGATGGTGCAGAGAGCTCCACCCTCCCCTTGCTTTCAATTCTGCGGACAGACTGGGGAGGCACTGACTTGTTCAGGTCACAGTCATCCATTGGCAGGATGGGCTGAATCAGAATTAGTCTAAATCAACCATTAATTGGTTTTGGGATGACCATTTCTTCTACTTCAGGCTCATGAGATGAAAGAGGAAGTTGCTGGGGAGTTTCCCCTCCTGTATAAAGAAATGTTAAAATGTCAAAATGCTGGCAGGGAAGACCAGCACTCTTTCCTGCTTACTCTGGCCTTAATGTTCTGCCTGGAGGGTGAGCGGTTTCTCTATCCCTGAAGCACAGAGCCAGCACCCCAGGGGTACAAAGCCATAAGATAAGTTGAGCTTTGCCTCTGGACAGTGTTATCAATGCCCAGATCTAGCCCTTCCAGCTGCTTTCCTCTGCTTTCTTTCTTTGCTTTGGTTTAGTTTTTTTTTTTTTTTGACAAAAAAATAAACTCCATAGAGACAACACGTTATTCTCTTCCAATTTTTTGGTTACATTTTATGGCTCTGAGGGCTGTTTCTCCAGTTTTCGTGTGCGCTGCTTCTGCCTGCTGATACCTGTGACCTGGCTGACATTTATCTGACTCTTCTGCCTTTCTAAACAAGCTGCAGTCAGGGGTTGTGAGAACAATTATAATCAGGACCCAGAATTATAATATTATTTTATGATGATCACCCAGAATAAAGCACAAGATGATGCAGGAAATCTGTCCACAACACTAAAGCCTCAAAATGCTCATCCAAGGGCATGGATCCCACAGCAATGTACCGCATGAATGCAGATGAGAACCTAGAGCCCATGATAATGCCTTTCATGAGTCCAACTGGAGGTCTAGAGCCCACAAGAAGGACTCATGCCAGTCCCTTTTATGGATCCGTGCTGGGAAGGCCCAAAGGTCAGCAGTGGAAGCTAGAAAGTCTACGCCAACCAGGTGAAGGAGCTGTGCTGGTAGGTTGAGGGTTCTACACTGGAGCCGAGAAGTCACACTCAAAACAAAGACCAGGGCTGTCCTGAAAAGCACCCCAGCCACCCTCAGAGACACAGAGGCCCCGAGCTCCTCTGACGATAAGAACAGTCCAGTACACGCCAGAAAGCCAGCATGATGAGTTTCTCCTGGAGATTAAAGGGCACAGGTCTCCCCCTCCGGAGCCAAGAAGTGACACTCAATGCAAGGACCAGAGCTCCCCCAAAGTGAACCACAGCCACTCTCACCAACAAGGTCCTGAGCTCCTCTGAGGACAATGGTTGAACGCACACTGGGGAAGCTGGTCATGACGAGCTCCTCCAGGAGAACCAACGGCCTTAAACAGCAGCACTTAGAGAAACCCACAGCGCCTCACTCTTCTTTCCCATGTCCCTATTTATGCTGGCAGCTTTCCTCAGGTGGACCATCTACACGCAGCACCATGCTGATTTAATTCAGCTGGTATTAAGTTGACCACCAGTTTTTAATCCATAACAGATCGTTTCAGTTTGAATAATACGTGTAAGATTTTCTCTGTGCCTCTGGAGCCCCAGAATATTATTAAGACGCTGCTGGGCAAGAGTCTTTGATTTTCATTAATCCTATCTATACTTCACGGAGCTGTTGAAATCTGCAAACTACTCTTTCCTCCGACCAGAAAGTCATCATTTTATCATTTCTTTAGTTGTTCACTTCTCTTTAGTCCTTTTTCTCCTTTAGCAGAACTCGATTAGTTACATGTTAGATTTTTGCAACCTCTCTACATGTATCTCATGTAGTCCGCCGTTAATTCTGTTTTGGTATCATTTCTCCAGAACTCTTTCATCTTCTCAAACTGAAACGCTGTGTACATTAAACATCTGCACCATTCCTGGCAACCACCCTCCTGCCCTTGTCTCTGTGAATTGAGTACCCTGGGTAGTTCACGTGAGTGGGATCCTACAGTCTCTCCTCTCATGTCTGCCTTGTTTTACTTCAAACAACGTCATATTCTATGTTTAATTTTTTTAGGAATTGCCATGCTGTTTTCCACAGTGGCGAGATTTTAAATTCCCACTGACAATGCGTGAGGACTCCAGTTTCTCCACACTGTTTTCAACACTCCTAATTTTCTGGGGTTTTTGTTATTTGCCTGTGTTTTTGTAGAATGGTCATCCAAGAGTCTGTACATGGCATTTCATTATGGTTTTGATATGTTTTTCCTTAGTTATCTGGCACCTTCAGTCCACTTACTGGGTCCTCTGTTCTGATTAGTTCTTGTTGCCTCTTCTATTTTAATTTTATTCATTTAATCATTGATAATTTGTATGGTCACTATGTGTAATGAACAAAGCCATAGAGTAGCAAACAAAACCCAATACATCCTATTTATTTATTTACTTTGGTTTTTTGATATAGCTCAGGATGACCTCGAAGTCCATTCAACCCTTCTGCCTCAGCCTCTGGAGTGCTGGGATTACAGATGTGTGCCACCATGCCCAGCTGCATTCCCCCACTTTTTTAAATCTGGAAGTCATTTGTTTTCTTTTAGCTCTCAAATGTCTTTTTCTAAAAGCTAACAATGAGTTTCTTTACCTCTTCTCTCTCCTTTTCTATTTTGTTTAGTTTGTGTATGTGAAATAATGATAAATGGCAAATCACAAATATGTCATCTATTATTATATCCCAGAAGCTATTCCAGGGTTTCTGTTTGGCATCTCTCCCTGGGAGCTGGGCTCGATTTGCTAGGAGCTCACCTTCCATAGTCAGGGGAGCTTCTGGTGTCTCCCCCACCCTGGGGACTCCTATGGGACAGGGATGACACTCAAGCAGGCTGGCAAAGGGACAAGCTTTTCTCCTCCTTGCCTTTCTGTCTTGTGGCTATGAAGCCTCTTTGCTTATTGCTGCATTCTTCTCCTCCTCTCAAGAATGGGATTAACTAGGCCCACCAAAGCAGCCAGCACCCCCTAGGCCTTTGGGAAGAGAAAGAGCCAGCGGTCCCCTTGCAGGTTATCACTGTGCACACAGGCGGATAACCCACTTTCCTGGGAGGGTTTATGCATCAGCAATTCAAGAAGGCTCAGTTCCTTGTATTATTTTTCCTCTTTTTATTAGAACATACTGTGTGCATTCTGTTCCTGATAAAGGAAATTTGTGTGCAATGTTGGTAAAGGTCACTCCATGACTGAAACCTTCTGGTGATTTCAAAACAACCTGTTGTTTGTGTATATGTTCTCTCTACTCTCGCTCTTCAGTGAGAGAGGTGGGACTGGGCCATGGCTGCTTGTGGAGTAGAAAAAGGGGTGAAAATAACTCTGGCAGAAGGAGCAGTGATCCATGGCCAGTACAGAAGTTTTACTTTGGCCAGAGGGAATGGCACTGGTGGAACCTGAAGGGGTGTCATCAGAGGGCCCTCAACTGAAAGGCCTCAGTGTGTATCTACAGCATCTTATGATGGACAAGTTTGTCTGTCAACTCGCCTGAACCACAGGTGCCCAGACACTTGGCCCAACATGATTTTGGGTGGATCTGTGAAGGTGTTTTGCAAGGAGGTTAACATTCACAGGAGTAGACTGGGCAACACAGAACACTGCCCGGAATGTGAATGGGCCTTATCCAATCAGTTAAGGCCTGAATAGGACTAAAGGGCTGACTTCCTCTGCCTGATGGTCTTCAAACTGGAATATCAGCTGTTCTGTGTTCCACAGCGGCCTGACACCTTTGGACTTGAACTGACCTATGGAGTTTTCAGCTTTTGAACTTATCAGCCTCCATAAATCACATGAACCAATTCCTCATAATAAGCTTGTTTGCCTCCTCATCCTATTGGTTTTGCTGACTCATAAAACCCTAATCCATGCCGTCTGCAAAGATATATAGAATCCTGATACATAGATCCTGGTTCCAGGTAGGTGCATCTTCTGTCCCCTGGGTTACTAAGAAAAAGTTCTTTGCCCATTATTTCTGCTAGGACAACAGACTCTGCTTCCCTTTAACAAATGGGTTGTGTATCACTCCCAAACAAATGGGTGAGGGAATGAATGAATTCACTTATAAATTATATGCATGTACTGCTTCGCTAATAAATATATGATATATATTTATAAATTACCTAATCACATTTCTTCATTAATATAGCCAAAGTGTTTTTATTGTTTTTGTTGTTGTTTTTTTGGTACTGGGGATCAAACTCATGACCTCACGCTTTCCAGGCAGGTGCTTATGCCACTGAGCTAAATCTCCAGCCCCCAATGTGTTTTTAAAATGTGAAAAATCCTAAATAAAGTTTTTTTTCCCACTCCAGTGAATTGTCTCACTTTGCAGACCACTGACTTTGAGGCCCCCGCACAGTTGGAGGTTTGGGTGCCCCAGGTGCTGCCTGCTGACTCCAGCCAGGAACTGGGAGAGGAAGGGACTGGAGGCTTCAGATGATGCTGGCATCTCATCTGTTCATAATCTATTCATTAGATTAGTCCAGTGGGTCCCAAACCTAACTGAATGAGGTGTTCCTCCTGTGCATTCCCTCCATTTTTTTCTTGTGCCCTCTCTCTCTCCAACTTTTTTTCTCTCCTTTTCTTTCCTTCCTTTTTTCTCTTTTCTTTTCTCTTTCCCTATCTAGCTTTCATTTTCACTTTTTCTCTCTCCTGCCTTCTTTCTTTCTTCCTTGCTTTCTTTTCCCTCTTTCAATTCCTTCTTTTAAAAATCGTCCTTTGTCAAAGATAAAGTGGCTAAGTATGTCTGGAGTTGTTTCTGAATCTTTAACATCACTGGTCATTCAAGAGATACAAATTAAAACAATGCTGAGGTTCCATCTCATCCCAGAAAGAACAGCCATCATCAAGAAATCAACCTATAAGAAATGCTGGTGGGACTCTAGGGCAAAAAGGGGCTGGCCCTTTACCACTGCTGGTGGGAGTATAGACGGGTGCAGCCACTGTGGAAATCAGTGGCTTCTCAACAAACTAAGACTAGAGGTTCCATTTGACCCAGGTATTCCTCTCCTTGGTATCATCCTGAAGGAATGAAAAGCATCTTACCACAGCAGCATATGCACACCCATGTGTATAGCAGCACAGTTCATAATATCTAAATCTTGGAAACAGCACAAATACCCATCAACTGGTGAGTGGATAAACAAGACATGCATATATATATATATATATATATATATAGAGAGAGAGAGAGAGAGAGAGAGAGAGAGAGAGAGCGAGAGAGAGAGAGAGAGACAGTACTATTCTGCCATAAAGAAGGATAAACTCAAGACATTTCTAGGAAAATGGATGTACCATGAGACCATACTCTTAAGTGAATTAAATTAGACATATATGAGTAAATACTGCATTGTTTCTCTGGTACAAGAAACTGAAAGTGTAAATAAGGACCAAAATGTGTATTAGGTATTGTGAAATAGAAAGAAAGTGTTCCAATGGGGAGGGGAACCAAGGATCGGGGAGGGGAGCTAGGGAGAGGGGGAGGCAAGAAGGGAAAAGTAAAAAAAAATGAGAAAAGAAGGAAAATACTGCAACAAAGCTTTCATAAATGAGGAGGGGGAAGAGGAGTTAAAGGGAAGATAGGGGCATGGGGAAAAAAAGAAACTATATCACGTACAGGTACAAATTCTCCATGATGAATGCAATCATTATGTACATCTAAAATGTACCAATAAAATCTGATTAAAAATAATAAAAGCATACAATTACTACAAGGGTAAAAATAAATAGTCCTGGTTATTATTGTGTTTAGCTACTTTGGAAAACAAGGATTTTTAAAAATTTGTTTGGTGGTACTGGGGATTGAAAACTGAGTCTTATGCATGCTAGGCGAGTTCTGTACCACTGAGGTAAGCACCCAGTCCTTTTCAGGATTTATTTTGAGACTGAGTCTTGCTAAGCTGCCCAGGATGCCACTGAATCTGGGAACCCCCTGCCTTAGGCTTCCAAGTGGCCAGGACTACAGGTATGTGCCACTATACGTAGCAAGGATATATATATATATAAATTTTATTTAAAGGGGGGAAGCAAAACAGAAAAAAGGGTAGAAACAATACAGAATTTCAAAAAAAAACAGTAAGAAATCACTATTTGATACATTACATATTGTCTTCTTGGATATAGTTGTTCAAGTTACAAAATTAAAGCATACAAAGTGGACATTCAAACAGTGAGGCTGCGAACAGTTCTGTTCACTGATCCAACAAAAACTTAGTAACATGGTTATCAATCCTACACACTTAAGTATACATACAGTTGTCTCTTTTAGAGCACTTTCTTTTCCTCCTCTTACTTTTTTCTAAAATTTTTTTATTTAAAGAAAAAATTTTGAAACAGAAAGAGGGTAGAAACAATACAAAGTCTCAAAAACAAAACAAAACAGAAAAAAAAACAAAACCAGTAACCAGTAAAAAAATCACTAGTTGATAATTACATACTTTCCTCTTAGATGCAGTTGTTCAAGTTACAAAAGTAAAGCCCACAAAGTGGACATCCAAACAGTGAGACTGCAGTCAGTTTTGCTTATCCATCCAACTAAAACTTTAGCAACATGGTTATTAATTCCACACACTCAAACATACATGCAGTTATACCCTTTAGAATACTCTCTTTTCCTTTTTTTCTTTATAATAACTAATCCATTCTCATAAACTACTTAGAAGTTCTACACATGTATAAGTCTCTACACATATACCTAGCCTTTCTGTATTAGAGGGAGAAACAAATCAAAACAAGTCAGCAATACAAATTCCTAGAGAAACACGAAATAAAAAGAACATACACAAATACAACACTAGGTGATCTACGGTAGTCACTATGATGTCTCTTGTTATTTTCAATAAAATTGTCTATATCATCAAATATAATATAAACTTAGCATTGCTTTACACTATTAATAAAATCTAAACATTGGAGAAATTATAGGACTTCAAAGGCAGTTAACAATCAAACCAGAATGGGTATCCTATTGAATCCTGTCATCTTCAGAGTAGTTGCCCCTACTCTCAGACTCGACACTCTCAAGCATACCAGATTCAGATAAAATCAGTCATGATAAAACAGTGGTATAACCAATCTTCTCTGTCTTATCTCTGTCATGCTATTTTTCTGTCATTGTTTGTTTACTTTTCTCCTTCATTCCACTGTCTGTCCCTTTCTTTGAGGCCTTTCTGCCATTATTCCTGGAACCCTGGTGATTTTCTTCTCTCTCTCTAAAATGTCCTTCAGTATTCTTTGCTGGGTTGGATTGGTGGTCACAAACTCCCCCAGATCCTCTTTGTCATGAAAATATCTTAATATCCATTAATTCTGAGAGACAGTTTTGCAGGGTACATCATTCTGGGTTGGAGGTTATTTTCTTTTGGGACGTGGAATATTTCACTCCAAGTTCTTCTTGATTTGATGGTTTGCATTGAGAGATCTGCTGTGATTTTGATGAGTTTTCCTTTATAGGTAATCTGTTTCTTTTCTCCGACTGCTTTTAATATTCTGTTCTTGTGATGGATTTCTAGGATCCTAATTATTATATGTCTGGGTGTAGATCTGTTTTGGTTGTAGCTGGCTGGAGTTCTATATACCTCATTTATCTGAACTTCACTTCCGTTACCTATGTATGGGAAGTTTTCCTTAATTATTTCTGTGAATAGACTTTTTATTTGATTTTGATTTGTATTTGTATTCGTTGCTGCATCTTCATTCATATATTTTATTCTTAGGTTATAAATCCTCTTGTCATCTTCTAGCCTTTGTATCATTGCTTCCTTGTTATTTTTAAGAGATCCTTCCTTTCATGATCATACTTTGCAAATCTATCTTCAAGTTTTGAAAGTTTGTCTTTAGTTTCTGTTAAAAGGTCTTGCCAGGTTTCAATGGAGTTTTTAATTTCTTGATATTCTCTTTGGATCTGTTTCATATGTTCTAGATTTTGTTTATATTCTGCATCAAAGGCTTCTCTCCTTTCTCTGGGTTCCTCTATTCTTTCATTTGTGTCTACTTGAGGATTACCCAGGACTTCTTTTATTAGTCTTCTTATATCTTGCTTCACCTGAGTTAGAATTTCAGATTTAAATTCAACGATGAGGTCATGGATGTATTTCTTTATTTCCGATAAGACTGTCTCTGACATTACAGGTTTGCTGCTCTCAACCTCCTCTGCATTTACCTCTGTTGGACTCACTTTCCCTGGTTCCACAGTTGGGGACCTTTTGCTCTTTCTCTGTCTTGTCATGTTTTCAGTCCCCTTCAGACAGGTGGGTGGTGGAGGTCTCTGGGCCTTTCCTATTGCTTACAATTTTCCTGCAGTGCACTTGCTAGGAAAGTACCGCACCCCAGTCCATTGTGGATCTGCAAGTTGCATGCTGAGAGCTGGCTCCTTCCCCTATGCCAGTCAACCAGTTTATGCTTCAACAGGTTTGTGTCTTCCCTGGGGATGCCACTGGCCCAGAAAAGCATTGTCCCTGGCTACTGGGTTTCAAACAGGGGTGTGGCCCTGCCCTAGCAAATCCCACCAATCTGCTTTGGACTAGGAGTCATCAGCAGACACTGCCTTGGGTTTTGATTCACGCCAGCCCTGCCAAGGATATATTTTTATATAACTACCGTAACATCACCACGCTTAAGAGAATTCACGAAGGCCTGACATATTGTGTATTGTGTCCTGGATCAGTTATCTACTGGTATATAACAAACATCCAAGACTTACTGCCTTCATATAGCAATGTCCTTAGCCTTACCTTTTTGGATCAACCATATAGACTGAATGTGGCTGTTTCTGGAGGTCACCTAGCTAATAGCTAAAGTGTCAAGTGTCAAAGTCATTTCATTTTATCACCTCAGGTTTCTACGTGGCAGCTCTCAAAAGCACAAAACAGACCTGGCTCATTGTATACAATGTCTTTAGGCAGTCTATGCTTCCAGCCAAGTTTCCCTCTTATGTCTGCCTTTGTATCTTTGGGGAACCGCTCTTGTACAACCACAAGATGGTGGTGTCCAGAACAACAGAAGCCAGCCCAAAGGATAGCTGCAGTAAATACAGTAGAGTCACACTCTACTGCAGGCTTTTAGGCCACCTACTGTCCCTGATTCCTGGGGCTCAGGCTGAGTTGTCCTGCAGGTCCAAGCAGAGCGCTCTCCTCAGTCAGTCCTGGGTTCCCACAGCCAAGCTTGGCCCCTGAGCCACCTCTCTCTTCCCTCCTGCATCTTCCCCAGACCAGAGAGCCAGGAACTTTGCCACACAGAGTGCGAGGAGAGCAAGGAGAGCTTGGTGGATCCCAACGGAGGCCATTAATCATTATTTGAATTTTTCTGTTGGTGGAAGATGAATATCCACCCTTCATACGTCCCTGTTTTCTGCCCTGCGATATACCATGGAGCCAAAGCCCACAGCCATGTCTCTGTCTCTCTTGCTCATCTTTCCAGGGCCCCAAGCAGCACAACCCCCTCACTGACCTGTCCAGGCCATTTCTTCAGGTGTGAAGTGGAGATGACTATAGAACTCTTTATGGTATTTAAGGGGACATTGAAATAGAAACACTTTGTACCCTGCAGAAATCATTATTATTATTATTTTTGAGACAGGGTCTCACAGTGTTATTCAGGCTGGTTTTGACGTCACTGTATCCCAGGCTGACCTCGAACTTGAGGAATATTTCTGCTTCAACCTCCCAAGTGCTAGGATGACAGCTGTGTGGTGCCATACATGGATGGAGTCATTATTAAGTCAAGTAGAGTTAGACAAAAATCAAGCCTGGAGATCGACAGTTGTCCCTAAGCTATGAGCAAAATGACAGAGTCACTCTCTGAATTATGCAGACAGGGCCCTGCTTTCTGGGTCCTCCCAAAAAAGCACCTCAATGAGACTCTCACTTGGCTTGTGAAAGAGCAAACTTCCTTTCTGGTGATGGTTAGAAGGTCAGAGTCTCAGCAAGGCTTGGTGGCACATGACTGTAAACCCAGAACTCTGAGAGGCTAAGGTAGGAGGACCACAAGCTTGAGATCAGCCTGGGCCCATTTAGTGACTTAGCAAGACGCCCTGTGTTGAGGGCCATTCTATATAACTTTTTTTGGGGGGGGATTTAATAATTAAATTATGATTAGGGCTTACCCGAGGCCTAGTATCTTGCCACTGGAGCGGAAACATAACTCCTTGTGCCATCAGTCACAGCTGAGGCTTCAATGTTCTGTGATACTGTGACACCCCAGGGCAAGATTACATCAGCTAAGGACATCCTGATTCCTTGAGAACAAGCAGTAATTTAAAAAAAGGTTTTCTCTTGGGAAAGGACAAACTCTTTATTTACCTGCCATTTCTCCCACCTGTCCTCATCCTCATTGACAGAAAGATCTTCATTAGCATAAGACCACCACTGCCATGCGGGAGGCTCTGGCTGCCTCGTGGCCTTTTGATTCCTGTGTACAACTGGTCACCCCAGATCCCCACTGCATCACCATTTTTTTCTCCCCTTCTTTCTTTTTTGCTATGTAACATAACACCTTGTAGGATACTGGGGATTTACTCCAGGGGTCTCTAACAACCATGTGTCAAAAGTAAAAATACAGAAGGTGCTTGCTATGTTGCTTGACATCAAGGTCTTGTGTTCAATCTCCAGTATCACAAAGAAAAATGAAATTGGTCTTGGGCAAACATGTTCCTTTTGCTCAATTTGAAAACAATTACCCCTCCCCCTTCTTCTCTGCCTTTTTTCTTTCTTATTTGTGTTGAGGATTTAACCTGGGTCTTTTAACTACATCTCCTGAATTTTTGTTTTGAGATGGGGTTTCACTAGGTTGCTCAATTGCCCATGCTGGGCTTGAACTTGTGATCCTCCTGCTTCAGCCTCTCAGAGTGCCAGAATTATGCATATGCATCACCATGCCCAGGTAAACAATCAGTTTCTAATTTATTAAGGCATATTATACATCAGGCATTTTTCTAAAGACATCTGTTGACTCCGTTATATTACGTGAAATCTATGAAGTAAGACTGCTTTATCCCTACCCTACAGATAAGGAAAGTGAGTCACATAAATGTCAGGTTCTTTACCCAATCAAAGTCACAGCTGGATATGGCAGAAGCTGGTAAAAAGACAAATATGGATCTGTTATTCTATGATGCAGCAAAGCAATTCTATAAAAATAACTCCTTATGTACAAAAAAACAAAGGGGCTTCTTTCATTAATTAAAATTCTTATAACAATAAAAGACACAGTTTAAACTGGATGTGATGATTCAAACCTGTATTCCAAGCACTCAGGAGGTAGAGGCAGGAGGATCTCTTTGAATTTGAGGTCAGCCTGAGCTACCACAGTGAGTTCAAGGCCAGCATGGACTACATAACAATACCTTGTCTTAGAAAACCAAAAAAAAACAAGCAATAAAACAAAAAATTTCACAGTTTATTTATAAAATAAAGGCCCCAAAAGAATATTCTGCTTCTCTCACTGCTTGAGTGTCCACTTTGCATGCTTTAATTTTGAGACTTGAATAACTATTTCTAAAAGAACAATATGTAATTTATCAACTAGTGATTTCTTACTATTTATCTTCTTTTCTTTAAATTCTGTAATATTTCTACCTTTTTCCTGTTTTTTTCTCTTTAAATAAAAAAACTACAAAAAAGAATACTCTGCTTAATAAAGGAAAGCAATAGTGAAAATACTTACCTGCAAAAAAAAGAAGCAAAAAAATTCAATGCATCATTAAATCTAAAATTAAAAAAATTCAGTTATAGCTCAATTAAAAAAATCAGTTATAGCTCAGCAGCCTAGGTATCTATTCCTCTGCAGAGAGCCATATTAACCATTGAATTATGTATCTTTCATTTGTAGCACATCTTGGTGGGCATGCTATTCCATCGGTAATTCATAGCAGCAGATTATCATGAGGCCAGGTCCTAAAAGGCTATTAGAACCCGGGGTTTCTTCTTACTTTTACTCATTGAACAGTCAACATTTTACGAGTACCTGCTAGTTTCTATTTACCTTGGGAATCTATGGTTGTTGAAGAATAAACAATTAAAACTCATTTCTTCCCTTGATGTGCACAGCCTGATAAAGGCAAGAGGCCAGGTCCAGTGCCCTGTGTGGGCCAGGAGCAGGGCTCTGGAGGCTGGAAACCCTGGCCCTTCTTCAGCCAAATCTCCAAGTACAGATATTTTGGAGACATTGAGTCTTAGGGAGGTTCAATAACTTCTAAGTGGGTGAAAAATCACAGGTTCTAGATCCAGGATTAGAAGCCAGGTCTTTGTGTTCTTGATCCAAGGTTCTGTCCTCCATAAAATATAGAGAAATTTCTCTTAATACATGGGCTGATCAAAACTTATGGTGTGTGCTTAAATCAATTTTTGCAGTGAAGACACATTGCCGTTAATCCCCCTCAAATCCTCTGCCTTGCTTTGAACACACTTTATTCTGTCATGCTTGTCATTTTTGGCAGCAGTTCCACAGTCCTCTTTTGGGAGCATCATTAAGAGGTGTGAATAAAAATACAGTAAATGCTTCTGCTGAGTGTCAGCCACCAGAAAGGCAGGCTTTTAAAGACATGACTGTGTGTCCTCATCCACCCTATTCACCTGATCTGGCACCCTGCGACTTCTGTCTCTTCCTTAAAGTCATAATGACTATGAAAAGCAGATGTTTTGAATTAATTCAGGACACTGAGGCATCTATAACAGGGTAACTAAAGATATTCATGAAGGACAACTTCCAGAAGTGCTTCAGAAATTGGCAAGAACCATGCGGCCAGTGTTTTGGAAGTGACAGGGAGCATACTGAGAGTTATTAATGGCAATGACTTTTATAATACTTAAATATTAACCATAGTTTTTGGTCATACCTTATATCATGGGCCACTGTCTCACCGCCATGTTTTCAAGGTGCTCCAGTGTGTTCATGTGGTTTTGCACATGTGAATGTTTGAACCCTACAACTATGAACAAATTGATCCTTGAAGAAGGCTGGCAGAGTTTCAGAGATAGTTTCCAAAGCATGGTCCCTGGATCAGGAGCAGTAGCCTTACATGGAACTTGCTAGAATTGCAGAATCCCCTATATCAGGAACACTTGGGAGAGATCCCATCAACCATGCTTTTTCAAGACCATCCGGTGTTCTGATGGAGTTCGGTTCTGAGCACAGCTGTCTTAGGGATGTTAAGGAAGGATGACTTTCGCATGTGTTTGCTGGTTGACCAGTTGCCCAAGGTTTTCAGCTGTCATCTATGCTTTTGCTTGACAGGTTGAACTAGGCTCTTTCTACTCCACACATGGTTGATGGACCCAAAGGGCCACACAACCTGCAAGCTCATGAGAAATTCATGGTCTCAAGCTTGCCCCAGACATCCCAAGCATTTTAACACATACTCAGATGATTTACATAAAAGGGAAAGTTGCAAAGCCACGAAAATCAGTAATATCTTGTTCCAAATTTCAGGTTGTTTAATCCTGTGTGTTTTAATGCAATCATAGACCATACTGTATTAAAAGATTCAAACAGTTCAGTGCTCCAAAGCCCTTCCATCAGCTGTTTCATCACTGTGTGAATACACAAAGTCCTTGGCATCTCGAGTTAATTTTCTTCTTTTCATTTCTGGGGACTTGGTGAAGGGCCTTCACACTGATCTTTGTCTCCAACTCTTTTTAATTTTTATTTTGAGACAGGATTTTGCTAAATCACTGAGTTGCCTAAGCTGGGCTCAAACTTGTAGTCCTCATGCCTCAGCCTCCCAGAGTGCTGAGATTATAGGCACTCCTGCTTCAAATTCAATTTTTTTAAAGACACTTATTTTGGTGCCTGTTGTATGCTAGGTATTGCTCCAAGTACTGGGAATATTAAAAACACATGGATAAGATGCAAGTGTGCTACAAATTAGTACAAATAAAAACAACAAAAAGAAAAAAGTTAGCACTATATTAAAAGCATTAACAAGACACAGAGGAGGAAGTTTTGCTTTTGTGTGGGGTTAGAGGACCAGTGACAGAGGACTGCCTGGGGAGGTGGCAGCTGAGGTGTGATTTCAGAAATGAATACGACTTAATTCTTTGCACAGAGTGGGAGAAAGGATTTTCAGATCCAGGGGCCTCTTGAGGAAAAGCCTGGAATCAGGACACAGATTGGAAGTTGCAGGGAACCTAGAGGAGAGGGAAAAGAAGGAGAAAACACCGTCAAATTTGTATTTCAGAAAGACCACTTTGAGGCAGTGGCATTGCTGGAAAATCCTGGGGCTCTCTGCAAAGTAGGCACAGGCCCTTGCTGATAACAGAAGGGGGAAACAGCTTTTCCTCTGACAAGTAGGAAATGGGAACCTGGGGGAGGAAGGGAAGGGAAGAAGAAGAGAGTTGTTTTTGAATTTTTCAAAAACCCATGTTTCTACAACATGCTGCAAGTGGATGTTTTTAAAAAGTCTTCTTAAGATTTAATTCATATAACATCCAATTAAAGTGTATAATGTAATAGTTCTTTATTTAGATTTAATTCATATGACATCCAATTAAAGCGTATAATGTAACAGTTCTTTATTCACAGAGTTGTGCATCTAACATCACAATCAGGATACTTTCTTACTCTTCAAAGATGCCCCATGCTCCTCAGCTCTCCCTTGTCCCTTCCTTTACACCTCTAGCCACCATCACCCATGAATCTACTTTCCATCTCTAGAGACTTCCCTGCAAGTGTCCTCCAAGGCCCATGTGCTAAAGGTTTGATCCCCATATGGCACTATAGTGATGAGGTGGAATCTTTATGAGGTTAGGCCTAGAGGGAGGCTTTATGTCCTTAGGAATGTGCCCTTGAAAGGAATTGTGCCACTCTATCTTTTGCTTCCCAGCCATGAGTTGAACAGGTTTCTTCAACAGTGCATGCCTCATGCTGTGCTGCCTCATGGTGATGAGATGAGCCAATCATGGGCAGGAACCTACCAAACTGTGAGCCAAAATAAAGCTTTTTCCTTGTAAAGTGATTATCTGTAGTAAAGGAGAGCTAATACAACCACATTTTTAAAAAAGTCTGTTTATTTACTTGACATTTTTCTCTTTGTTTGCTTTAAATAATGCTGCCATGAATATTTATGTAAAATTATTTCGTTGATGACTATCTTCATTTGTCTTGGGTACAGGGTCACATGAAAACTATGTTTAGCTATTCAAGGCACTGCCACAATATGCTAGTATTTAAATGTATTAAAAGGATAAAATATTGTTTGTTTCTAGCTTTTAGATTGCTACTAGCAGAGGAGATGTAGAAGCAGAACTTCCTAATGTATTAATTTATTCACATATATGTTTGCAGTATGAGCAGTTGAGTTGGTATGGCTTCAAAAGTGCTAATACCAGCTCAGAGCATGCATATAGCAAAATAAGGATTTTTCTAAATCACAGGTAACTTGCCTAACCTTGATTCTTAATGAACAAAGTTAAAGAATTTTTTAGGACACTAAGTCACAGCCAGTACTTTCACGGTCTAACATGGTAGTCACATGTGATGACTTAAATTTACATATAATTAAAATAAAATAAAAGTTGCTCAATTGTACCAGCCACACATCAAGTGCCCCAAAGTCACATGTTGTCCGTGGCTTTCATTTGGACAATGTAGTTATATAAAATCCCACCAGACAGCAGAAATTTCCATCAGAAACTTCTAGTTTAGACAGCTTTTCTACCACCTCGTTAACTGTGTATACATTCTGCCACTTTCAACACTGGTTTCGGCCCCCTTGAACATCTCGATATTGCTGAATCTAACTGAATTCCTTCCTGTCTTAAAGGCTGATAAGAAAAATCTGCCTGTAAGCTTTAGGCAAGCTCCTTCGACAAAAGTCCACTGGTTTTATTATCTCCCCAGGGCAAGAATTCTCAGCAATGGAGGTCCACCATAACCATGACTTCATTTACAGCATGCTCCTGGGAAAGTCTCCATCTACTTCCTAATTGCATCATTAAAACAGCAGCAGGTGCAGTTTCTAGAGAGATTTTTCACTGAGTATGTGATGCTTGCAGAATATGTATGTATAAATTGTGAAATATGTATAATATGCATAAAATGTCATCTGGAAAACATACATACAGATCATGGCTTGATGCAAATTTTGCTAATTTTATTTGCACACATGATAAAAGGGAATTAATTATGCCTTGAGTGCTGAGGGTGTATTACATCTGCAAAGGAGTTTGGCTAATGGGTTTCTCAGTCTCAGCATTGCTGACATTTTGGGCTAGATCATTTTTATGTTGGTGTGTGTGGGAACATCTTGTACCTTGTAAGAATTTCAGCAGCACTTCTGGCCTTTACCTACTAGATGCCAGTGGCATGTCCTCAATTCATGACAGTAAAATGGTCTCTAGATACTTCCAAGGTTACCCCTGGTAGACAAAATTATCTCTAGTTTATAAAACCACTGGACTAAAAATTTTCTAGTTTGAAATAACAAACTAAGAGTAATGCTCAAAGTCACACAACTAGCAGAATGCAGAGCCAGTCCTACTGTTAGCTAACTCTTCTCCAGTGTATTTTTAACTCTTAGATTTTAAATTTTGACATGTAATACCTGTAACTGTAAACTGTGGTGTCACTTTGTTTTTGATTAGACAAATTATTTTTTATTGAAAAACATTTGCAGCTTTCAGAGCTTTTAGTAACTTTTTAAATTAGTAAGTATTTCCACCATGAGACTATGGTATGTTTATGCCACAGTTCCAATAAGGAACTGTGATTAAGGAAAAGGACCAATTATGACATCAGTAAAATATTATTGGCTTCTTATTTGTGTATGCTCTAAAATATTATTATGCTGAAATGTAAAAGAACAAGGCAAGACATTTGGAATACAGCTGAATTCATGTTTATAAGAGGTTATATCAGGCTGGTTAATCAGTTAGCAACTGAGTTATTAATGCATTTTTTTTTATTTTTTAATTATTTTGAAGGTAGTAAAGTACAACAGATCAAGACAGAACAATGAGAAATGAGACAAGACAGAAATGAGACAATGCAGTGAAATTGGTACAGAACATCACAGCAGGTTACTGGGATAACAGTAACAGGTACCATTGTATATCTCATTATCTTCACAATAGTTGTCCTTTCAATCAGGTATAGCAAAATCAAACCAAATATAGAGCATTATAGAACTTATCAAAACAGAATATTGAATAGAGCAATACAATTAATCAGAACAAAGCAGAACAGTGATAACAATATTTGCCTTCAAAGAGATGGTAGAAGGAAATCTCCCATATTTGCTATATTGCATAAGGTCAACTTCCCAAGAGATGCTCAGACCTTGAGCTCCCATTTGCTAATGGTGGGGGTGGGAAGTTTGATTCTCAACCTGCACACCAGTAGGCTCACAGCTGCTTACCGGGGAAGTGAGCGTGTTGATTTCTTTCCCAGAGCCCTAAGTTCCAACATAGCGGGATCTCAGGAGACACTGGCTGGTTCTCTCCCTGGGTCACCCACTGCTCACTTGAGCCACAGCTGCTTATCAGGGAGGTGAGCGTGTTGCTTTCTTTCCCAGTGCCTTAAGTTCCAACATGGTGGGATCTTGGGAAATGCAGGCTGATTCTTTTCCTGAGGTGTCTGATGCTCGCTTGGGCATCTGATGCTTGCTCGAGCTATGGCTGCTTACCAGGGAGGCAAGTGTGTTTCTTTTTTTCCCAGCACTGTAAGTTTCAACATAGCGGGATCTTGGGAGATGCTGGCTTGTTGTCTGTGGTGTCAATTTGTGTGAGAAATACCTAATTAATTGGTTTAGCATAGTTCTGGGTGTGTTTGAATGACTGACTTACTGAAAATGGAAGACTCACCTTGGTGTGGGTGGCACCAACCAATAAGCTTGTAGCCTGGATGGAATAAAAAGGGAAAGAAGAAAGAAGTCTCACTTCTGCTTCTTCAGAGGCGTTGTGGTCTCCTCCATTGCATTTGAATATCCATCTCTAGGTTTCAAATATAAACTTTCCAGTTGCTTAGCACAGGCTCTTTGGCCTCCTGATATGAATTTCACAGGACTATATAGTGAGCTCCAGGTTTCCAACTTTGGCTGGATCCTTTGGACCTCTGATGGGAAGATGGCTCATTTGCATTCTTCAACCTCTGACTCTGCAGGTGGTCATTGTAGCCACCTTGTAGATCCATATACATATATACATGCTCCTCCAGTGAGCCCAAACAGAATACGCACCTACATAAAAGTGACTAACACATAAATATACAATTTGATGATCCTTTATAAAGCAAACATCCATATGTAACCACCAACAAGATCATGAAATAGGACACTGTCATAGCCACAGAGCTTTTCCATCACTTTCCCATTCAATGGACTTCCTTCCCTTGAAAAGACAACCACTCAGCCCATACTGTTGCCATGTCCTACCTCTCTCTCCCTTAGCATAATACTACTGATATATATGCTGCTACCCAACATTGAATAACTTTCCTTGTTTTTGAATTTTATATTAAAAAGTTGGACCCTTGTGTTTTGCTTCACTTTTACTAGACAACATACTTTTGAGAGAACTGGCTTCAACAGAATTAATTTTAGATGAGTAAACAGACAATATTAATAGCAAACAGTAAAATTCTCTGATGCACCACTCTAACATCACTCAGTGGATTTCCAACTTCCAAGGTGGCCTGCAGTGATCCTCACCTCCTAAAATCCAAGGCTTGTGTAGGTCTCATTTGCACTGTATTAGGAGTGGTTTATGTAACTAATAGAGTAAGACTGAAGTGATGGTGTGTGGCTTCCATGACCATGTGTCTTACTGTGTTTTGTGCTGCTATAACAGAGTATCAGAGACTGGGTAATTTATAATGTGAAGAATTTACTTCTTCTGTTTCTGGAGGTTGTGAAGTTCAAAACTGAGGGGGCTACAGTGGTGAGGGCTTTCTTTCTTCATCATTGTGTGGCAGAAAGGCAAGAGAGAGGACAAAAGGGGCAGAACTTTCCTACTAAGAAATTCACTCCTGAGAAAACAAATCCACCCTCAAAAACAGCATTGATCTATTCAGGAGGGTAGAACCCTCATGACCTAAATATCTCTTAAAAGGCCCACCTCCAAACAATTCAGCCTGGGAGATCAAGCTTCCATCACCAGAACTCTGGAAGACATATTCCAACCTTAGCACTAGAGCAGAGATGCTGTTGCATATTCCCTCATTAACTGGTTGTCAATTCCTTCACTGTGTCTTTTGATTGAGATTGGTTAAGACAGCTGTGTCTTTCACTCTAACATCCCTCTGCTTCTCCTCCCTCCATTTTATGTAGTACTGGGGCAAATGTGAGAATTTTGGGAAAATGATTAAATGGAAGTAAGGAGTACAGTTAAGCTAGACTTAGTGGGATTCACATGATTCATAGTTGCTTCTTAGTATAGTTAGGTTATTGCTTGCTATCTTGAATGTAGGAAAAGCTCTCAAGAATACTTCTATTTCCCACTGAGTTGACTATCCTAATTGTGAGACAGGAAATCGTAGGGCCAGAAGTTCTGTTCCAACACAGACACATGCTGCTGCACCTGGAATCCAAAGTATGTGAGTAGTGAAGGTGAAAGCTTGAAATATCTGAAGCCAGAAGCTAGTCTGTAAAAAAATCCTTCCAATCATTCAAATGTGTAAAATTGCAAGCAGAGGATTTGGTTCTCATTTTCACTGCTCAAAACAGAAATTCTCTCCTGTCGGAAATAGAGTATTTTACCATTGTATTTCTTAGTGATTGGACATGAAATATTGACAAAGAAGCTATAAAATTCATAATATGGTACCACATTAAAGAGATTGACAACCAATCAATGAGTGTTTTAAATACGGAGAGCATTTGAGATTAGTCAATCCTCAAGCACCCTTGAATTGTCCCCAGATCTTACAGCTTACATATGAAAATACTTAACAGAAATTTCCCCACATTTCACAATTCTAAAAATTTATATGACCTTGCTGGTTATTGTGTTGCACATTTGAAAGAAGTTTTTGTAAACCATGGAAAGGAAACTAAATGGTATAAAGTCAAATGTAGGAAAAAAGGGATTAGTGTATAGTAATTTATTGTGTGATTTATTAATAAAAAATAATCTTGCATTTTTGGATGTTTAGGAAGCTTTTTAGTATTTAAAAACTTCTTAGTATTTACAAAGTTCTTAACTGAACTTTGTTGTGATTTATTTTTCATTATAAATAAATATGCATGGTTGCATCTACTTTTGTTTTTTCAATTTGTCATGCATTTTCATGAATATGACCCAGGAACTGCATAAGCTTCGGGCCTCATGAAATTGGATCTGTCATTGACCAGAGCCCTGTGGATTTTCCAAGTCCAATGGAGAGACTAAGACAGTAGATATCATTAGCTCTAGCCTGGGGAATACCACAGTCTCGAGGACTTTTGCCTAGGCACCAGGGCCTATGCCAGAGTTCTTGGTGCTGCTGGGTAAACCTTCTCTCCCTCCACTTATCTTTTTCCCCAGCCTCTTACCCTCATGCAAGATTAATCCCAATACCTTTCAAGAAAATTTCCCAAACAGTTTACCAATCTGATTGGGATGCCCCACTGGAAATAGGAAAAACTTTTAGAAATGTCTCTTGGGACCAAGAGATATAAAACATCAGAGACTTTGGCCTGTCTTCCTGTGTAGGAGAGTAAAATATCGGGCCTCAAAGATGTTTCTTTGGCAAATGAGTTGGTTATTTAGAGACCCATGAAAGTCAACTATTTTGTCCCCTTTGAACCTAATACTCTCATACCTTAGATAAGTAGTCAAATTTATGTGTCTTTCCCCCGTTTTCTCTTATTATTTAATAGACATTATTGAAACTTCAGAGATGAAAGAGTAAATTTTATACTTGAATAAAGATTCATTCCAGCGTTTTGTACAGAAATGATCACACAGAGATATGAAATATGTCAGTGGAAGTGTTTTGATTATACCAAATTTTTTGTAATAGTTATTACTGAAGCTGCTAGCTGGTGAAGGTCACCAGCTCTGTGAGCTCTTTGACTTGTGCAAGATGGAAATCAGACATGGCTAACAGGAACTTAGTAAAGAGAAAGAGTTTATTAGAATCATATTGGATAGAACAGCGCTGCCCCGTAGACACAATATCCCAAGAAAGAACAGCAAAGCAGAATACTCCACAGACAGCAGCCTTGTGGATTAGATACAGTGAGATCATAAACACTTTTATAAAAGCATTAGCATATGTATGAAGAGTGTAGCAATCACATAATGTATATTCATGAGTATGAGGCCGTCATTGAGTGCACATATGTGATTTTGCCCTCAGTCTTGTTTTCTGCTAGCAATGTGCAGTTTCCCCTTTAGGTGTCTCTTAGCACACTGTAAATGGAGTCTTGGTTACCTTAGGTAAGGTCCTTGGGTCAAATTTGACTCGTTTTCTTTTACAAAACCATCCTATTGTTGTTTTAAGCTTCAGTATGGTCACAATGAGGTCTGAGATATTTTTTTTTAACCTCAAACAATGAAATGAGGTGAGGTGTTTGAGATTTTTAATTGTTTTTGTTTTTTGTTTTTGCCTCTATAGAAAGATGTTTTCTTCCTTTGTGCACCAGCTATCACAACTGTGTCACTATTTTTCACAACTCTATTTCTCCTTTCTCAATAATATTGTACATTAGCTTCCACATTATAACTTTTTGAAACTTTCTGGATTGCTTATGCTATATCTGCATCTAGCTGCATAAGATTTCAAAAATTTGATTATTTGAACAATTGTATTATGAGGACTTGTTCATTAACTTGATTGTTCTCTAATTAGTTACAATTGGCCAACCAGATTAATAAATAAAGTGACTCAAGAGACTATTAGCTCATCAGCTGTAGTAATATGTAGCAGTTCTTCCAATTGAATCAGAAAATTAAGACTTGTGAGGACGATCTCTGTTGTATTTTGAACTGAATGTCCACTGCACACAGAGAGTGACATGAGAAGCTTTCCGAGGAATTTATAGCAATTTTCCTAGGAAAAGGTCATTTGAAATTGTATTTACAAATTCAAGATGTATTGATCAAAAAGTCAATCATTATGAAACTTCAAATTTGTGCTGATTTGCCTGCTGCCTCGGGGACTCGTGAGCATGCCGCCTTCTGCACAGTGTTTTTCAAAGATAGGTACATTGTCTTTCTGGGTTTACTTAGTGTTTCTATTATGATCTTTCAATTAAGACACTTTCAAGTGTGATTTAGTGATATTTTTCATGTTTAATTGTATAATTGTAATGGCTTGTTGTATATCCATTTGCATTTAACAGCATGAATATTGTGTGATAGAAAAATAATTCTAAAATGTAATCTTTCTCATAGCACCATAAGTGGCTTGGTTTTGATAATAAAATGTTCTCTTTTCAAATTACAATTTAGTCTCCAAAACGTAGTTTTTATGTAATCAATCTGAAAATCAAGTGGTATTTTTACGTGCCACATATTAGAGAATGTAATTGACATATACCACTCTGTTTGCTATAAAAGAAATCAACTTAACAGTAATTAACCATGATTTGGTTGTCCTTGCACGCAGCTAGTAATGCAGGACCTATGTTTTCTAGTAATGTCTCAGGTTTTCCTGGGAGTCCCTGATGGTGTCTTATACAAGCTCCCTAACAGTTCTACTCAAACTGTGTGACAGTCAACATGCTCTTCTCAAGCCCAGTTCATCCTCCCTGGGCTCTGCTCACTGCAAACTGGCAACAAGTAGCTCAGCTTCTTGTCCTATTCACATCCCTACAGTGGAATTGCTGTCATAATGAAGGGCATCCTCTTCACATAGCCCCAAGTGGACCAGAGGCAAACTGTTAATCTCAAAAGTGATGTCAATTACCATGTGCCACCCCATGTCCTCTAAGCCTGAATGTGTGCTGCTTGTCCCACAGGATCTGGCCAGAGATCTGCTGCTGAAGAAACCTACATCGATGGAGAAAAATAAAAGTGGATTCTACCTGACTGCATGTAAGAGTGCATTTCAGCTACATTAAGGATCTACATATGAATGGTGAAACTAAACTAAATAGAAGAGAATGTGGGAGAATATATTGCTCATAAAGAATTGAAAATTGACTCTTTTTTTGTCTTTTTGAGACAAGGTCTCTCTATGCAGTTGAGGCTGGCCTTGAGCTCACTTTGTAGCCCAGGCTGATCTCGAACTCGCAATGATCCTCTTGCCTCAGCCTTCTGAGTGCTGGGATTACAGGCATGAGCCACCACGCCCGGCTCAAAAACTGACTTTTAAATAAAAGTTCAGGATGAAACTAAATACATCAATCCTTTTTTTTTTTTTCTTTTTGTGCCAAGGATCAAACTCACGACCTCACACTTGCCAGGCCATTGTTTATGCCACTGAGCTAAATCCCCAGCCCAATGTACCAATCTTTAACCTTATCATTGATTACTGTTATTTCCATACTAAGCCTTTCTATTTTATGGAGGAAACTACAAAGTTTATGAACGATGAATTGCTAGAAGATATTTTCAGTATCCCAAACCAACAATCTTGCTTCAGAAAGAATGGCAATCAGCAAGAACTCAAAAAACAACAAATGCTGGTGAGGTTGTGATAAAAAAGGAACATTCTGTATTGTTAGTGAAAATGTAAACAAGGACATCTACTATGGAAATTAATACAGAGCTTCAAAAAACCCTAACAATTTAAATTCCATTAGGCCCTTCTATAGTTCTGGGTTTTTTCCTGAATGAATTAAAATCACCATATTTCAGCAACCCCCATGTTTTTAGTAGAGTAATTCATAATGACTAAATCTTGGAAGCAGCCTATATGTCCATAAACAGAAGAATGAGTAAAGAAAATGTGGTATTTATAGACAATGAAGGCCACAAAGAAGGCCAAGTTTAAGTCATTGTAAGACAATTGATGCACCTTGAGACCACAATGCTAAGTGAAATAAAACAGACCCAGAAGGTTAAATACAGCATGGTTTCTCCTATACAAAATTTGCAAAATATTAATAATTTAAGGAACAAAGTAAAAGACAGATGATAGGAAAGAGAGAGATGGACTTTGTGGAGACAGAAAGGGGGCCTGAGGGAGCGGGGAGATGAGAGAGAGCAAAGGGGAAGGGAAGGTAAAAAGAGTCGAGATGCTAAGTGTATATGCACCAGTTACCTAGGCTAAATGTATTATTATGTGTCTAAACTATACACTAATAAAAAGGGAAAAAAATTGAGAACTCAATCAAAAATTGAGAAAAAGGCATGAAAAGAAGAGAGGCTCAAATTGTTTGGCAATCAGAATGAAAATGAAAATAATAAAGAAATGCAAATCCATTCAAAAGGCAAGGTCAGAAGTCTGGCTGATATGCAGTATTGATGGGCTACAGAAGTTAATGCTCTATGGAGTGTAGGAAAGCTGCTACCATCTTGGTCACATTTACTGTGCATATTTTTATGATTCAGGGCAAACTCATAGAAGTGCATGTGAAGAAGATCACTTCAGTTTTGTTTGTAGAAGTATGTTGAGGGTCATTTTGGTGTCCAGCTTTGAGGAAATGGACAAATAAAGATAGGGAATGCATACTTTGTAATATCATATTGTACTGTAATTGAAAACAGAGATCTAACCAGATAGTTCACCCAGCATCATGGAACACATTTTTCAATAATAATAATAATAGGAAAATACATAAGTAAAATATAGTAATTAGAATGAGATGTTAAGTTATGGTCCATGAACACAAAAGTGCTCTGCATTTTTTCTTTAAAAGGGGTTTTATTCAGTTGCTAGACTTAACATCTTGCATTCATTTCCCTTTCTTCTCTTTTTCTCCTCCTTCTGCTCTCAATACCTTGTCCACTGGGTTTATCCAGGCAGCGTCCATGAGTTGTAGTTTAAAGCCACTAAAACCATTTTCTGCACTATAGTTATGTTGTCCTGAAGAGAAACAAATTGACTGTTTCATAAAGAGATTTAACTTGAGCCTTGGTACTTGGAAGTACTTTGGGTACTTTGGATTAGTGCTGGGAAACTGCTGTATGCAGTTTGCTGAAGAAAGAGATAATCAGGTATCTTTCTCTACCTTGATGTCTACTTTTCTCTTCTAACCTCTCTCTGTAGAGTGAGGCTGCCTGTTTTGGTATCCTGCTTGGAAGGACACCTCAGGCACTAAGGAACTGACTACTGGAGGAAGATTTTAAGCAATATGGGCATCCTACTGCTTGGATTGATCTCATTGCTTTTGCAATCTCTAGACCTTTGGGCCTGCACAGTGGGGTGAAAACCATTATCTAGCAAAGTTATAAAAGAGGTATCTGTTTTTCAAATTCCACACTTAAGCATATATCTTGGAGATACTCATATGCATACACATAAAGACAGGTAAAAGAATATTCAATTTAAGCAGTGTTTTAAATAGCAAGACATAGTAAACAGTTTACATGTCCATTAATAAACAATGCAAATTTAATATGGCACACATTACTGTTTAATGGAAATGAATTTGATCTATATTTTCAAAAGATATACATTTTACAAAACTGCTGTGGGTTGTATCTAGATGTTCCTCCAACTCCTCATGCAGTCAAAGGAGGGGAGTTGCTTTTCAGAAGTGAATGGATCTGGAGTGTGCAGGATCAACGGTATGTGACCACTAAATCAGCCCACAGGTTGATTTGACATAGTTCTGGCTGGGATTAAGAGTTAGTGCTACACCTGCCCTACAAAATATAAGGGACAGAAAGTGAGCTACTATGCTTTTGCCTGCCTGCTTGCCATGGACTGTTTCTCCTCTGTGATGTCCTCTGCCGTGCCACCCTACCTTAGAGCCAGCTGACCATGGGAACCTCTAGAAACTGTGAGCCAAATAAACATTTTCTCCTTTAACTTTGAATGTTGGGTATTTTGAGAAAAGTAGCTAAGGCAAAAACTAAAGTTCATTAATAAAATCAACGTGTGATGGGATAAGTATACTACATAATTTATATAAAGTTTAAAAACACATGCAACAACCTTATGAATATATAATCATGTCATAATATATGAAGAACTGTTTTGGAACCAAAAAACCCAAATCAACATTGATGTTTCTGATGAGAGAGAGAAGAATGGGAGTAGGGAAGTTTACACAGATTTTTCCAGCATTCTCTGATATTTATTTCTGCAAAACAAAGATCCAAAGTAGTATGATGTTTCTAGGATCCGACAAAGCTGAATGGTAGAAGCATCGGAGCAGATGACAGAAAATTATACAGAATAAGTGTGCTTCACTCGTGCCACACTAAAAACCATATGGTTAACAAATATCTGTTAAAGTAGCAGTATGAGCAAAGTTACATATCTATTTGTGTATACTAGGTTATGACCAGGGCACTTACACATATTTTCCTGGTCTCCTCATAAGTAAAACTGTGAAAATGTCAAAACACAGCTTGTGTACACTCAAGAAAATTTTATGAAAACATTTTAGCTGTTATTGATGAACTATATGTGTGAATATCTGGCTAACATTTGCTCCGTGTAGTGATTACTAGATAATGGCTATGGAGAAGGCAGAGAGGAATTGAATTAAGGAAAGACATAAGCTTCAGAAGGAAAACAGCCACTAAATTCCAGGAAGAAAGAATGAGAAAAAAATCCAGGCTTAAGACACAACCTTGTGATTTTGATATTATGAATAAATGGAAGAAATGTATCTTTTAGGTGAAGGTGGGAGGGGCACTCTAATCGAACAAGACAGACTCAGCAAGTTGATGCAAATCAATGCTGGGGCAATGGTATCCGGATTCTCAAGATCTGTGATTTTGAATGTGGAATCTCATACTCAGCCAAGTTATCAATTAAGCATATGGATAAACTAAAGTTATTCTCAGATACTCAAGGATTCAAAAAGGTTACATTATACATAATCTTCATGAGAAAATTCCTTCAGGCAATGCTGGATACAGGAAACTACAGTCTATTCTGGGAAAGCCGGAAGGGAAGTCTCAGGGTGGTATTTATGCAGAGAAAAATAGGTTCACACTGGAAAAGGAAGTCAAAAGGCTCTGGCAGGAACAACTGAATCCAGGGAGAGCCGACTTCATGGAATAGATAATACAACTGAGATGCTGGATCATCATGAAGTTTTGGCAGGTGCACATGTGCTCACTTAAAGATGGCTGTAAATTTGGTGTCACTTCTTGAATTGAGTGGTGCATAGTAGATCACCTTTTCTTGAACCTGGTGGTCTGGTCTGATCGTTTGGTGGTGTAATAGAAAGGCACTGAGTGACTTTCCAGGCTAGGCCAGAAGAAGCCCTGTAGCTTCTGCCTGGTTTTCTTAGGATGCTCACTCCAAGAGGCTGTGTCTTGGGACACAGCTACCATTTTAAGTAGTGCTGGAAGGAGCCCAAGCCTCATGGAGAGGTTACTGGTAAAATTAGGCTGAGCAGATCCAGCTGGGCGCCTAGCCAGTCACACCCATGTGTGACGGACTCTCAAACCAGGTCGAGCATTTGGTGGGCCTCGGCTCAGTCATTCTCTGCTTGCAACTGCAGAAGAGACTGCCCATGAGAACCACTCAGTTGAGTCAATTCCCAGACCCAAGAGAGATGGCCGGAAAAGCCCTATATTTCAGGGTGGGTTTATTTGCTATTATTGCTGTTAGTTTGTGTGGTGTTTGGGCTCAAACCCAAGACCTTACGTATGTGAGGCAAATGTTATACCACTAAGTCGCACCTCCAGCCCCTTGGGGTGGTTTTTAATGCAGCAGTAAGTATTCAAGACAGCACATCTTAATTTTGTCCACAGGAGAAAGGAAAATCCATGTAAACTTCAGGAAGAAAAGTTAAAAACAAACTAGAAGGTATTGGTGCTATGCACATAATAATATAAATACGGCATTATTTTTGGAAACCAATGCTCTTTAAAGAAAGAACATTGATTTTATTTTGATTCTGTGAACATTCTTTCAAATGACCCAGGAACGATGGTATTGAATGTATTAGAAAAGGAATCACAAGAGCACAGTAATGATCATAATAATGTTGATTGAAATGTGTAGATCCAATGTAAATAAAAGCATGAATGATTTCATTTTTATTAGAGAAGTGAACATATTACCTATCATGACAAGGAGGTAACAATAAGATCAAATTGCTCTTTAAGAAGCCAGAAACCCAAAATATAAATTAATCAAAGAGCAAAATAAAAAATAGGTAGTAAGAAACAGGGAGATAGTTTGTAAATGGGCAAGGGACTAACAGATAGAGAAAAGAGAGGGCAGGGAAAGGGGATTTAAAAAGAATTAAGATGTGTTATATATGTGTACCAATGCCCCACAATGAATATAATCATTGCATACTCCACATGTGTACTAATAAAATTAAAAATTTTAAAAACAAGAAGGCAGATTCAGGCAAGGCTGAATGTATTGCTCAGTGGTAGATTTTGCTTAGCTTGGAGAAGGCCCTGGCTGTGTCAGGGTACAGTGTTAACAAGACTAGCTCTGCAATCCACCCAGGGGATTGGTGGAATGAATGGGTGGCTCGTAGAGGCGTGGCCTCGGGGTTTAATGTCTGGTGTTTTTTGTCCCTTACTCCTCACCACCATGAACAGCTTTGCTTTTTCCAGGCTTTTCCACCATGCTCCTTCTTTGGACTCAGCTGACAATGTACTAATTCCCCTTAAAATGTTAGCCAAACTAAACCTTTTAAATTGTGAATGTTAGATATTGTGTCCAGCAATGGGAAAACTGACTAGTGCATTTGTTTGATCCCCAGCATCATAAAAAAAACGAAAAGGAGGATTCAGCTCTAAAGGGTTTTATGAGGCAATCACTTTGAACTTTTGTTAGGCAAAGAAAGGGTGGAAAATTGCCTTGCTCTGTTATATACAGAGCATCTTAGGTTAGATCTAATTCAAAGTGTTCCTGCTACTTCCTTTTGTCTTATGAAACTTGCCTTGTTAGCTCATGATGTTGAAGGTCCCATCTGGTACGAACGCTCGTAAATATGTATGCAGCCTATAGTCATCTCTAAAATATTAATTATAGCCACTATGTGTGGATTACCACTTTCACAGCATGTTTTAAGCAATTTCAGCTACAAGATAATGTTTAGCACAAGGAAGGGTCATAGTCCTTAAATTGTACCTGTTATTCATTTGACACAGTAGTTCTCAAAGTTGAGTATGTATTAGAATCACCTGGATGAGTTGTTAATCACAGGTTCCTAGGCTCTAGCCGCAGAATAAATGATTTGGCAGGTTTGGGTGAAGCCCTACCAAATTTCTAGGTGATACTGATGCTTTTGTTTCAGGGACCACATTTTGTGAACTACTGACTTAAGATATAATGAATTCACAGTTAGTTGTGTCTTTCCTGTTTCCTTCCCCATGAAGAGTTTCTGTTTCACACCATAGAAGAGCTCTGAGTAACTTCATGTTTTTGGAGAAAGCAGTTGTCTACATATTTATCCAGGATGTGGTGGCTCACTGTTTTTATTCTTAAAAACTGTGAAAACATTATTTTAATAGCAATATTAATGATGTTGCTGGGAGGGTACTGATTGGCCAACATAAAAGGAAGAAGCTAGGGGAGAGGAAGAAAAGCCGTGGGCACAAATAACTTTATTTCCTATATATGAGGAGTCAAGGAGGCTGTCTAACCATGACTGAGCCAGAAACAGAGATGCAATTATACTATTTGAAACTAAATTAGCATTATGATTTATAGCTAGATGTCCCCTCAAAGGCCCAGTTGTGGCATTTGGATGGTGATTGGATCATAGTAGTATAATGCTCTTCAGTGGAATGATCCCTTGATGAGTTTATAGCTAAATGTGATGTTGGGAGGTGAATCTGGGTCAGAGGAGCTGAGTCACTGGAGGCATGGCCTGGAAGGGTCTATATCACTCCTCCTCCCTTAATCTCTCTCTCTCTCTCTCTCCCCCTCTGCCTCTCTCTCTCTCTCTCTCTCTCTCAGCTTCTTGAGCAAATCTCCTCTGCCGTGCCCTTTTGCCATGCTGTTCTGCTTTGGAACCAATCTACTGTGGACTAGAACCTCTACAAACTGTGAAACAAAATAGACCTTTCCTCCTTTAAATTGTGGGTGTTGGGTACTGTGTCTCAGTTATGAGAAAATAATCAAGACAATGAGTATCCAAAAATAACAAGGTCATGGTAATGCATGCCTGTAATCCCAGCAATCTGGAAGACTGACGTAGGAGAATCAAAAGTTTGATTCCAACCTAGGCAACTTAGTGAGATGCTGTCTCAAAATGAGAACGGGTTGGGGGATGTAGCTCAGTGCAAATGTTAGTTAGTACTCAATGCATTCTCCAATACTGAGAAAAAGCATTGGAGAACAGCACTTACTAGTACCCTATCAAAAATGAAAGGTAGTAGAAATAAGTGAACTTTAATTTTCAGGAGGCAGTTGATAAAAATCACCTCAAAGTTGGCAAGGCAAACAACTGAGTTAATTGTAACTATGGAGAAACTACTAGAAAATCTAAGAAATGGAGTGAAGTTCAGTGGGTGGAGCATGCACTCAATACGCATGACGTTCAGGGTTCAATCCCTAGTCCCACCACTAAGACAGAACAACACACATACCTGATTAAGCAAGTTATCTTTTGGAATCAGAACTAAAGGTGGGGAGTTTGAGAGGGGAGATGTTTGCATGTTCTTTGGTGGAATTTAATTTTTTAAAAATACATACTAGTCCCTGATTGAAGTTTTGAAATTATGTTGTAGTTTCTATCCCCCACTCCTTCTCCTCCTCCTCCTTCTTCTTTTCTCCTTCTCCTTCTCCTCCTCCTTCTTCTTCTTCCTTTTTATCCTTGAAATAAAATGGATTTGGAAAAAGACACACACTAGTACTTCTTTGATTCAAAACAAGCTGGCTACTTCACTAAATACTGTATGAAATTGCAATTCATAAGTTCAAATTTGGAGTTTCACAGCCATCCATGATTTGGGGCTGTTACTTAGAGTATCTAACTACAAGTTGCTTTTTGAAAAAATTGGGAAATCAGTAATTTCTCATAGATTGCCCTATGAAATTGAAGCTATAATTATACTTGAAGATCATTTAGCACAATGCCTGGTTCATTGCACCTCAATAAATATTGACTACAATTATTATTCTTCTTCATGTCATTATAAATTGAGAAGTGTTTATAATGACATTGATAGCAAATGTTTGTGGGAATGGTAGGAATAGGCAGATTGGAGGCAGGAGACAAATCTGGTCCTTGCATGTAGTTCTGAGTGATATGACATACTACATTTATTTATGCCTTGTGCAATTGTGTGTGTGTGTCTTGTTGCATCTTTTAAAGAAATCTATGGAGTACTAAAGAAGAGGTGCTTCAGTAAATCTCTTTATTAATATAGTTTTTTATAGCCTTTGAAAATAGAGAGAGATAATAAAGGTGAATGGACTCTAAGTCCCAGTCCATACTCATCTTTCCTGGAGCCTCTATGAAGGGAGCATCATCTTTTCAAGAAATTCTGCTGAAGAGTTCCAAGTAGGGCCTGCTGAGCACTTGAATTTGAATGCGTGGACTCTGTTGCCAGATGAATAAATTGGAGGCCTATGATCTGAGCTGACCATATCCTCCTTCTCCATAAATACTTGAGAAAGGCATGGTTACATGGGTTAAAGTTCAACATCTTTAGTAGTTCACCTGCCAGTTGAATTCGTTGATCTAACCTGATACTGAAGTAATAACTCGACTCTAAAATGAATGCAATGAGAAAAGTCACATTGCCACAAAGAGCTTACCTATGGATTTACCACTAATAAAATCCTGACCTGCATAATTATTGGACTCTCCATCCCACGAGGAACTTGGCAAGTTGGCTCAGAAATATATGTAGAAAATGGGCATGGCCCAGGACAGGGAAGGCTGAAAACTTCCCATGTGGCCTTTAATGACTCACATTACAACTATATTTCTATACCAGAAGAAATGTGTAGATTAGTTCTTCAACCCAAAGGAATATGGGGCCTCTTGAGTCTGTAATTGCTAGAAAAGCCTTGGAAAGCATGGAGACTAGACTCCAAGGTGTTCCCATGATTTCTCTCCCCTGGCACAATCCTTTCCCCTTGAGTGTGGACAGAAACTGTAACATGCTTATAATCAAAAGGATGTGGCAAAGGAGACGGTATTTTGGAGAAGCACTTAAGGTCTCAAATCTATTAATTTTTAGGTAATCGAAAGAGAAGTTATCCTGGGTAGATTGGGCATGGTGGTGCATGCCTGTAACCCCAGCACTTAGGAAGTTGATGCAGGTGTATCATTGAAAGCTTGAGGCCAGCCTGGGCTACAACATAAGTTCAAGGTCAATCTGAAAGGCACAGTGAAACTGTGTAAAAAAAGACAAAGGAAAGGAGAAGGAGGGAGGGAGGGAAGGAAGGAAGAAGGGAGGGAGGGAAGGAGGAAGAGAGAAAGAGAGAGAGAGAGAGAGAGAGAGAGAGAGAGAGAGAGAGAGATTAGCCTGGGTATGCCTGAATTGATCTTCTGAAAACCCTTAAAGGAGAAACCAGGGCCCTCTTTGTGGTCAGAGATTCTCCTCTTGGGTTTGACAAAATAAACAGCCATGTTGGAGATGCCCTACAGAGCTGTGGGCATCCCCAAGACCTGAGGGAAGCCTGCAGTATCCAGCCAGCAAAATGTTAGCATCTCAGTCACATAACTGCGCAGATCCATCCTCAGACGACTCTTCAGATGAGCCCAGACAAAACCTTGATTGCAGCCCTGTGGGACCCTGAATCACCTAGGCTTTGTCCAAATTCCTGACCCACCAAGAACGTAAGATAATAAATGTATGATGTCAGTCAGCAAATGTGTGTTCATGTTTTACCCAGCAATAGAAAACTAACACTGAAAGGTGGGGTGAGACAGCACCAGGAGAGACAAAGAGGAGTAAGAAGACAGAAGAAGGAAATAATGGACAGCAGAGGACAGCTTTGAATTGACTCACATAAAACTCTGAGGTCACACATTCCGTCGCTCCCTTATACCTTAAAAAATTAGAAAGGTAGTAATTTCTCATAGATTTTTCTAAGAAATGGTTGCAAAAACTACACACACACACCCACACATATATATATATATATATATATATATATATATATATATATGAGAGAGAGACACAGAGACAGAGACAGTGAGAGAGACAGAGAGTAGAATTATGGATGATATATATGGTGCTACCTCATTTTGCAAATTTAATTCTTTTCATGATTCTGATCGCAAACAGAATTGCATGAGAACTGAAACAAATTCAATGTTTAGGTTCAATATTGACCTTATGGGGAAATTTGATTTGGTTCTTGGATTTGCCACCAGAATCATGGAAAGAATTAATGCACACATGTGTATGTTTATACACATATATGCATATCCATATATATGTAAGTATGCATATATACCTATGTGTGTGTGTGTATATATATATATATATATATATGGATATTTGAGTGAACTCAGGAGGAGTTTTAAAACCAGGAAGTGGGGTCCAAGAACAAAGAAAAATGCAGCAGAGGAAAGCCTAGGCTCCAAACTGAGGGTTAGAGTGGAGTTAAACCGTCATGGTGGTCATGTTTTAGGAAACAGATACCTATGCTAAGTTAGGCAAATATTTGCCACAACAGTTCCATTCCCCAATGCCTTTGCCAATAATTTTCAAGTTAATGTATTTCCAAGATTCTACAATAGATGTTCCAATCTTAGAGAAAATCAGTTATCTACACAAATCGTGTATCATATAAGCAAGTCCAGCCTTTTGGCTTTTCTGGCCAAATTCAGTGAAGAGGAGTTATCTCAGGTTACATATAAATTATATAACATAGTTAATGTATATAAGTAACAAAATTTCCTTTATTTATATCTTTTTTATTACGAGACCTAAAGTAGAGGGCCAGAAATCCCATGGGGTGGATATGCATGAATGGTATCTCTGAGAACAAGTGGGTGTGTTTAATGCTGTGTATGTTTGTGTTTGTGTGTGGGGGAACCCAGTATTCTTTTGATCTAGGACTGTACCCTGAGACAAGGAAAGGATTTGGGCTAGTCGAGCTTCTGGGCTAATAATGGAAAGTCTTTATTTTCTACTTTTTCTAACATATACTATTTTAATGTCCTCAGCAGAGCTTGTGTGAGATAGGTATCATATATACTAACTGATTAAAGTTAGTTTCTTCTTTCTAATTCAAGAAAAAGCCCTGATGCACATATAGTCTTCCTCCAAGGCCTAGCAATTTCCTTCTTAGAGCTTAACTACATTTTTCATTATTTTGTTTATTTTTTATGTGCTTGCCCACCAGAAATTCACTGTAGAATATGGTTGTCGACAGCTATGCGTGGGTGTTTAAATTCTATGAAATTAAAAATTCACTTGCTTAGCCATAATGACCACATTGAAAGTACTCGGTGGCCACACATGACAATTTGCTATCATATTTAGAATATTATAGATTTGAAAATTTTGGCTATTTCAGAAAATTCTGTTGCAAAGTGCTGAATGCTATTTTTAACACTGGTTCTAGAGCCTTCAACCATCTGACTACAGTTGGTCCTCATTATTTATGTTTCTGATATGCATGAATTTTAGTTTCCATGGTTTAATCACCAGTCCCCAGCAACATGGTTTAATTCCAGTTACCACGGTATGTTAACAGAGTAATTGTATAAAGTGCAAACTTTGCTGTAGACTCATTAGTCCAAAGATCACTAATAAAGGTTGTGTGTGATGGCAAGTGACCAATCACATCATTTCTCCCAAAGGTTGTGAGCCATTGATCATTAAATATTCACTCTTACACTCATGCTCAGGCATCACAGTATTTAGTGGAGTATCTTCTTTTTGCCTGCTTAGTGACAAAGTCACAGGTGGAAGTGTGGTGTCAGGGAAATGTAAAGTGATGATACAGGAAGTGAAATTGAAACCCAGTGTCAGGGGAACAATTGAAATAACTGAAAATGGAGATGACAATATCTTCCTTTGAGACTACAGATGTGAACCAGAGAGGTACAGCGAAGGTGAACACTGACAAAAATAGACAGTGACAGTGTTGAAATGGATGAAATTGTCTCTGAGGAAGTGACACTGAGAAAAAAAAATCAACACATCACATTGATGGAGCTCTTGGTGGCATTTCACAAGACTAAAAGCACAATGATAAAATGTTGGAAGCTGAACCAAATTTACAAAGGGGTGAGACAATTCACCAGAGAACAAAAAAAGGTGCTTGTCCTTACTGTGAGTTATACAATGAGTAAAAGCAGGCAAGCATGGTTCAAACTACATGGTAAGTCTTTACAAAGACTCATTTTAATTCTCCAAGTTCTAATGGTTTAAATTGTTGTGTGCTATGTATCAATTCGCTGTGCCTTTTCAGGTCCTTATATGTTTGTCATTGAAAATATTTAAAATTTTCACAAAAATTGTTGAAGATCATAATGCCAGGTAATCTTGATTGTCAGTGTGACTGGATTAAGAGATTCCTGGAGAGGTGACTGAATTGTGACTGCACTAATCTTGACAGTGGACAGACTGCTTTTGCATTCGTAGATGAATGGGCCATTAGGAGTTGAGGCCTAGTTCAAGGAAGTGTGACAATGGGGGCTATGTCTAGTCTCTGGCCTGTTCTTCTTAGGCTCTTCCTCTGCTCTCTGCTTCTTAGATGCCAAGAGTTGAGTAGCTTCTCTCTGCCAGACCCTTTCACTCTGATGTTTCTGCTTGAAGCCAATCTTGTACTATATCTTCTGAAACTGTGAGCCAAAACAAACTTTGCCTCCTTTAAATTGCAGGTGTCAAGTGTTTTGTACCAGCAACAGCAAAGCAGACTAATACAGTCATGGAGCAGGTACGATTTTATTTTCCTCATTGGTTAGATGGGCCTTCATGCTTTCACCTTGCAAGACCATCTTGCTAGGCCTACACTACCATGCACAGGAAGACTGCCGCTAGTGCTGACTTGCTCTGAATTCTTCCTTTCTTGAGGAATGACAAGGGTTTTCCTATTCTAGAATGAGCACTCCATTTTTTGACTGTGACTACATCAGTCATATTTATCATTGTACCTGCCTCTAGTACATAGCATATTTGACCAGATCACAAACTTACTGACAGCTGCTGAATGAGTGAATAGGCCTATCTTGCCTTTTTTCCATGGGATACAGAAGTCATGGATCATTAGTGAATGGGCAAAATGGGCGATAAATGCTAATCTAAATGAATACAGCACAAATAGTACTTGGTTGGAGGTTACCAAGAAAGCTCAGCTCCCCAGATCTCATATGCCAAAAATAATTCTGCCTAGCATCATGAATTATGATGCCACTAATGGCACAGAACTTTGGTCCAGACTGTACAGTGGAAATGAGAATAGGAAGAACGAAAACAAGAAAACAAATCTTAGGCTCTGAAGCTAGTGTATAACAAAAAATTGAGATATAACTATAAATACAGAGAAGATATTAGAGGAAATTCAGTTGAAGTTAGTAGTTAATTTTATAATCTAGTTGGGATAATTATCTACTTCTTTCAACAATATGTAGGATTTCATTCATTCCGTTATATGGTATAACAACATTTGATAGACATGGAATGTTTTTATGGGTTTCCTATCCATGGACTTTGAAATTAAAAAGGGAGACAGGTAGGCCAGTGACTAACTGTACTAACTACAAAGAATCTAATTTGGTAGTAGTCAAACTGTGCATAAAAATTCAGTTCAAAAGGAAAGATTCCTCACTTTAATCTTTCAAAGCTGAATAGCTGTTACTGTAACCTGCTTCTAAAACAAGGCTAGGGATGGTCTATCTAAATTTTTTGCATAGTTTTTGGTTTGGCAGTGGGGAAACTAGTACTGAAATTCATAAAGGCAAACTGACAGAGAGAGAGAGAGAGAGAGAGAGAGACAGAGACAGAGACAGAGACAGAGACACAGAGAGAATCAGCTATAGAGATCAAAACTGATCACTTTCAAAGCAAAGATATTAGAGACAAAAAATGTAATGTTCATGTGTTTTGAGCCTCATGAAGACATTTCTTTGTTCTTTTTTTTGTTTGTTTTGTAGGTTTTTTTTTATAATGTTGCTATCAAACTCAGGGCTTCATGCATGCTCCTGGAAGATTTCTAAATGTTTGAAACATACCTGAGCATAGCTAATTCTTTTTTGTTTTTGTTTTTCAATTTCAAGAACAGTTAACAGAATCTCAGTGGGTGATAAACAATCAAAGAGCAAACTGCCTCATAGCCAAACCAATAATCCAGGCTGACAAAATTAGAACATGCTGAGTGGCTCAGAAATAGCACTTAGATGATTAGTAAATGGCATTTAGAAATATAAGAAAAGGGCCACATAAACAAGGGAAGTGTCTTTTCTAAAACAAATCACAAATGAAAGATGAAATTCACAGTAAAAGGAATCGAGCCACTATAGTATCCTGTAGCTGGAGATATCAATATTTAATTTTAGTCTTTCTTCTGAAAAAAAATCTTTTATGATTTGACTAATTGTTATTGGGCCTAGAGTCAGTGGGGTCTGTGGTAATTTTAAAGTCCAAAGCAACTGCATCAGATGTTGGATTTTACTAGAAGCCTAATGCTGTGTTAGTTGTTCATTTGAGCCTTCTTGTTTTCATGTCGTTATGTTCCTTTCAGCCAACACACTTACATGAAATCTGATGGAACTGAGACATAGGTAAAAGGCAGCTGTGGGCAGAACGACTCTGAATCCAAAGTTCAGCCCCTGAACAGGATAACAATATTCATATGGAAAAAGATGGAAAACAGATGGCCTAAATTGTGGACAAATTTTATCTTTGGAGGTTGGGTTTCTGTAGGATTTGCTCATTCTTCATCACTTATTTCTTGATAATATTAAGGAATTGGTAAGTTTTAAAATATAGAGATGTCATCGTGGCAATGTTTAAAGGTTCTCATCTATAAAAGATCCTTACTGAAATGCTTTCAGATTAAATGCTCCACTGGGTGTGGTAGCATACCTCTGTAATCCCGTCACACAGGAGGCTGAGGCAGAAGGATTGCCATGAATTTGAGGCCAGCCTGGGCTTCATAAGCAAGTTTAAGGCCAGCCTGAACTAGAGAGACACTGTTTCAAACAACAACAACAACAACAGCAGCAACAGAAAAATAAATGCTCAAATATCTTGGATTTGCATATAAATCATACAAAAAGGGGTAAGGTGAGTAGAAATACAGAAAATAAGACTGGACATGAATTAGTGCCTGATGAGGTATATTAGTTCCTTATATGATAGGGACTACTTTTGAAGGTTTGAAAATTTTACAATAAAAGATTAAGAGAGATGATAGAAGATAAAACTTAGAAAAATAGGCTGGGGACTAAACAGAAAATACTTCCAGGGCAAGGAAGTTTCATTCTCCAGTTTGGTGCTCTCCAAATTTTAGTGAATGCATTCCTACCTGCGACAATATCTTTGCATGCATGCACCAGGCATATGCTTATTTATTTATTCATTCATTTATTTATTTAAAATTATGTACATGTACCACTGTACTATTATGCCATTATAAAACATACACAAACATAAAAAAGCTAGATAAAAATAAGCACAGGTATCATTCTAGTATGTTTTTCTTATCCTCTACCAGACCCAGACCCCGATTAAGAGCCCCATGCTTAGTCAAAGGGAGGGGAGCCCCTTAAGTTTTTCTGAGTAGTAAAGAATTTGTTCATAAGAAACCGAAACTTAGTGGATCAGCAATTGGTAATGGGGAATTGATTAGAAAGACCCAGAGCCATTTCCCTGAGGCTTCTCAAAAAACTGGAATGGACTAGGACATTGCTGTAACTAGAAATGCAATTTGCAGAAAAAAATCATCATTTCCTTGTACACTTCTTTTATATATATGCGATTCACATAATGTGTTCTGCACACAGTCAGGGTACAATATGCATATAAAACAAACATCCTCCACATGTTATCTTGGTTGATATATTTAATACAATGATTATGATGATTATGATAGCTAACATTGAGTACTTATTCTCCACCAGGTATTTTGGTAAAAACTTTACATACATAATTTTACTTAAAACTTGTAAGTGACAACCCTCTGGAAATAGATCTTACTATTGATGTCCATCTTACCAAGAAGAAACTGAGATTTAGAAAAAAATTGCTTTCCCAAGATGACAGGGGTAGAAAATGGCAGAATCAAAATTTAAATCAAGATATTTCTGACCCCGAAGTACATATCCTTTGATTAAACCACATTGCCTCAGAAGGAATTAATGATAGTGTCCAAGCCATAAGCTTGTTGTGATGAGTGAATGAGATAATATATGTAATAATGTTTAGCATACTGTCTGACACAGAGCACACATCCTATTAATATGTTAGTATTTTAGTACACAGAATATTTACTAAAGTTTTCCACAGTAAACACCACTAATAGCTCTCAATATCAAAACACCAATATTTATAGTCATAATTGTAATGAAATAATGTTTTAGTATTTAATTAAACATTATTTATGATAATACATGCCTAAACTTTTGTTTGCAGTCATCTATAAACATGTGGTGTAGCTTTTGTTATTGAGTCTCTGTGGAATGGCTGACTAGCAAGAGTTAACAATTGTGGACTGTGTGATGCCTCCTGGCAGTAGGCTACAAAAATGGAAATAATTGTACTTGGTACACTACTGTCATATTCTGAGGAGCCACCTACACAAATTGGAGTCTGTACAGCTGAACACTGAATATCCTAGGAAATACATATGTACATATCAAATTTATTTCATGATTGCAGAGTTTGCATCCTTTTGCTTTGACCCAATGTCAAACAAAACGTCTTTAGCGAGATGGCACTTCTGAAGACTTTGCAGCCCATTGATTTCACCTGAAATGGTCAAATTCACTGCTGTTGGGCTTTCTTCCCTCCAGATTTCATATTTGTATCTGCCAATCCAGATTAAGTGCATATTTAAGAAATACTCTATTTAATCATGGCCTGTACTATGAGAGTAGCCATCTCTTCTTGATTTTCTGGAATATTCCAGACTGGAAATCTTGTCCTGCTATTAGGCTGTAATTGCAAGTTTGGTCAGCAGCTCTGGTTCTTGGAGAAGGTGCTGCATGAAGCCCCACTAATAGTGGCGCAGGACTTCCCTCCTTGGTGCTGGTCCACAGCTGGTCAACATTACTGGGTCTCTGCTTACTTTTCCTGATCATTCAATGATCCTTATTTTTGTAATTTTGCAAATATGCCACTAAATGTTCTGAGACTCTATAGGAAATTTTAAGTTTCATGATTGAGTTGAGGGGGGGAGAAGATGCTGTCTTTGGTTTATGTATTTTGACATTTAGTTAAAACAGATTTCTTTTTTCTCAAACCATTTAATTTTGGTATTATCAATTCTATTCACTTTATGTAATTAGGTTAGACATAACTTTAGGTATTACCTAGGAAAATGCCCAGCATTCCCTCTGTTCTTGGTTTTGAGAAGCTTTTTAATTCTAGGAATACTGTGAAAAGCATTTGTGTGGACACAGTAGAATCCATTCCCCCCACCCATCTGTGGCCCAAATAACATAAACCAAAATTAAATATGTGTGATTCTTGGAAGAAAGCATCCAATAACCAAACACTATGAGCAAAAAATTAATTTATTACATATATATTCTCTAGTAATTCATAATAGCTTCTTGAATTTTAAATGTCTTTTTGCTATTTCCAATGCTTAAAAATGATAATTTTAAAACATAAATACTGTTTTATATACATTGTGATTTCTATTTTTTTCTTTTGGTTTTGACATCTAAATATGAATGATATCTTCTCCAAGTATCCTGTTGGAAGGAGAGGGGATAGGATTGATTGTTTTGCTCTAACACAGTAAAAGTTAAAATTTCACATCATACACTTGGAGTTTTGACTATATGAAAAATAGCCAAATGTCATCACTTTCTTGTATATTTCTTTGACATGTATATATTTGTATAATATAAACAGAATACATCTGATTAGGACATTTCAACATTTCATCAATGTAACTTTTATCTCCTATTTTATATAAAATAACAAAATATACAGAGAGAAGAAAGGAGACATCTGTTCATCGTACACAGAAAGTAAATAAAAGTTCATGTATGGCTTTGCAAAGGTAGATTATGACGTGACTTTTCATTTTGATTTATTTATTTAAAAGCATCTTGAGAGAACGTGTTAGTGTGCTTACGAGAGCGGCCATGGTGGTTGAATGTCGCGTCGAGAGTCCAACATTAGGATCCCCAGTGGTCTTCCCAGTGGCTGCCTCAGCAGCTTTCAGGAGGCAAATGTAGTTAATGACCACTTGGTCAATCTTCGCTACAATTTCCTGCCGCTGTGTTTCCGAGTTCACAACTTTCACTAGTCGCATGCAAGCTTCTGTTAGGCAACAGAGCACTTGGAAGCTGGAGGTCATAGCCAGGAGCATCTCCTCTGGACTTTTCTCGGCCAGCGCCATCTTCCTACAGGCACTTCCCAATTGTCTGGACTCAATGGACAACAGCTGCTTGTACTGAGAAAGTGTAAGGTCATATGCTTCAGGGCGTGACTCCTCTCTCTTCTCCTTGGTTGCCCTGATGAGGCAGAGCAGTTCATTGGCATCATTTTGGGCGTCGAGGAACCCATCAGGCATTACATATGTGCTCTCCTTTAGGATATTTATTCTTGCAATCCGGGCATCAAAAGCCAGATTGCTGAAGTCCAAGTCATCTGGGCCATTCCGGTCTTCTTCCCAGACCTTCAGCAGTGACCCTTTGGATAGCTCTGTTCCCTGCTTCTGAATCCCAACAACCAGTGATGGGCTCATTGGTTGCGACATGGCTTGAGTCATCTGTGGCCGATAGAGGCAAGAGACCTGGAGAGTGGCCCCTCCATCTTCTTCATCCTCATCACCATCTTCATCCTGTCCCCGGTTCAGGAAACAGTAGCTGAAAGGTCCTCGGCACCTCCAATTGCTACCCTCCAGCTTCCGCAAGGGTAATGTCCTATAGAGCTTTGAGTCTTTATGAGCCACTGGGGACCTTTTGTGGAACTTCCCCTCGGAACTAAAGTGCATGGAGCTTTGGGAAACACTCTTGGTGAGTTTCTTCCCCAGCGGGAGTTCTGCTCGCCTCTCCCAAGTGGTCTCCTGTGCTTCTGTGATACCCGGACACTTCAGGCTGACTGCACCCTTGGTTCTCTCTCGGAAGGTCTCCAAACCTACAGATCCCGTGAAGACACTGCTGCTATGTCTGAGAGCCCTCTGGCTGGGGGGTGTCCTGAGGCTCCCCCCTCTGAGATCTGGTGGCCGCCAGCTCACAGCCTCTCCATATGCCTGGTTTGCTTGGGACAAATCATTAGGGTCTTGATTTGGAATTGGCACCTTTGATTCCGAGTGAATGTTTGATGGTAGCAGAATGGGATCGGCTTCAGGATATTGAGACCAAGCTGAAGGCATTCCTCCTTGTCTCTCCTTCCCAGGCTCTGTCAAAGCTACACTAGGGGTAGTAGAAAAACAGAGAGATTCATTAAGCATCTCCTGGGTGGCCATTTTCACCACATCTCTAGGTGATGCCTGTCATTTCTCAAAGATGCATTGTAGAAGGCCTGCCATATGTCAGGGACACCCTAGTTTCCAAAGACTGCCTCCTGACAGCTCATATCAGATTTCCATTTCAATGAATGGCAAGGAATACTGGAATCTGTTATTTCTGGAACTGCTGTACTTATTCACTTGGAATCATCTAGAAGTCACCAGTGTTTTTTGGGGAGAGACAATGAATTGCCTTGTTCCCAGTATTTACTCACCAAAGTTTAGATGCATAGTCAGAAAATATATGTCCTATGTATGCATTATTCAAGCATGTTTAAGATATTTGAGTTTCATTTCAAGGGTGTTAGGTTAATCCTGACTTTGGCACCACTGAAAAGTGGAACAATTTACTTAATAAAGGTTTTAATTAATTTCAAGTGGCAAAATGAGTTGGCTGATGAGTTAGGTAACAGTTCACCAACAGCCTTCCCAAAGCAGGGAAAGCCAGTGGTGAGTTGTGGAAAACCAGAAAATCTTTGAGATTTTAAAAGGACTTTTTAAAGGGAAGAAGTGGAAATTAACCAATGTAAGATGTCACTGTCATCTATTAATCTGACAGCATGAAGGAGCACTGGCTGTTCTCATGTGATGCGTGTTCCAGTGGACTGGTGAGAGTGACATGTGTTCAATAGATCTTTGAACTGTGGAGACAGGTACAGAAAGTGGCTGAGTTGTTGCTTCTATTTGTGTCTAGATTTCATTATTTTGGGGGAAATAAAGTAGCTCACCATGCACACCTCTTGAAACTTCCTGACACTGAGGTACACCAGCCATGGTAGGATATTCTTTACAGGAGTCATTTAGAGAAGGGCACAATCTGTAAATTGGACTTTCCCAACCCAGCCAGTCTCCCTACTATGAGTACTCTGCTCTATCCGCCTCCCCTGGCTCTTAACAGTAAGCTACAAAATTAGAAATGACACATCTTGGGAAGAAAATCAAACTGTTATTTGACCCTAAGCAATAATATCTTCTAACTAAAAGTAACACTAGGCTATCTAAAAGCCTCATTTGGAATTTAGAAAAGAAGATTGCTCCATCAAATTCTAAAAGCAAGAGCATAGCAGGACTGTAAAGACCAAATACCATTTTCAACATTGCTGCAGACCTAGAAACTCCACTATTTAATACCCAGGCCTCATCAGTAGCTGCTACTCAGAAGTTTGCTGGCCTCTCTCTCCCTACTATTTACTTTTCTGTTGGACTTTATATGTTGAGATCTGTAGTGAATACATGCTCCTGGGGTGTAGTGCAAAGAGATAAATCTATCATTGCTGTACCTGTGGTTTCCTTAATCTTGGGGAGTCGATGACATCCATCTCTCAAAGTGCCGAACAGGGGGTCAGCATTAATGGCTGTGTGCAGAGCTGGCACCGTCATCCGTGGACACATCCCTTCTGTCTGTGGGTGCAGTTCCTTAAAGGTGGTTCCATGGCTGGTGAGGCCTGTGGCTCTCTCCTCTGAAGGAATGTAACTAACGCCTTTCCCGGAAGCATCTGGAATCAAGTGTTTCCCCATGGAGGGGCAGAGAGGCGACTCCACAGGAGTGGCACAGGCGCTGCTGCTGCTGCCTGGGGCACAGCCTGTGTCCACTGAAGAGCCTTGAGAGCTCTGTAGAGAAAAGTGGCCCTCACTCTGCAACGATGACATCCGCTTGGCCAAATGGTAGTCACACAGGTGGGCCACACTCTCCTCTGCCTCTGGAAGCTTGGAGGCATGGTCACAAGTGGGCGAGTCAGTGTCCTCAGGGTTGTCTAAGTCTTTGGCTGAAGACATGCAGGCCACATCTGTTAAGAAGCGGTCCCCTTGGCCAAGTCCTGAAACAGTGCTGGCTTCTCCATCCAGAGCCCCTTCCTCCTGCCCTTCAGTCTCCCTGGCCCCGAGCCCAGGAGGTCTGGGAAAGGCTTTCCCGGTTGCTGCCTCCAAGCCACTTTTCTCTGCCACCCCACCTTCACTGGCCACATACCATCTTTGGCTGTCCTTGCGAAAGGCAGTTCTCTCCAGGTTAAACGTGCCAAGGTGCTGACTGTCCCTCGAAGACACAGTGCCAAATTTCCCTTTCGCCTCCTCCTCCATCTCAGCCGTTTTGGTTCCTTGGTGTTTTTTTCCTGGGACGGGGATGTTCCCACCTGAGGCAGCTTTCCCCTCTCCCTCAGGCAGCTTGCTTTTCCTTTTGCTGGTGCAAGAGTATGCCACCGACCCCATGTGCACTTTGCTGAAATAGTCAGTGACCGACTTGGTCTCCATGGTTTCCGGCTCCATTTCCATGTGGTCTGAGTGAAGCATCTGCTTGGAAGGCACAACTTTGGGTGGGAGTTCGGGTGCTTGGCGAGCAGCCAGGCCATGGGATGAGGACTTGGGAGGCAAGGCCCCTGAGGGGGCTTTGGAGGCAGGGAACTCTGTCTGCTCTTCTGCGAGAGGGTGGTAGCTTTCATGAGTGGCCAAGAGCATGCGGGAGAAGCTTTCTGACTGCTTTTGTGCTGCGGCCAGTTCAGAACTCTCCGTCATTTCAGAGGAGTTAGTTTCATTGCCTGAGTCTGACGAGGACTCAGGACTATAAGCTCGCAAGATGGCTACACCTGCATGCCGTAAAAAACAAGAAGCAATTAATGCACACATCAAGGCACTTGAGACATGTAAGGAAATGGGACTCATCAGTATTAAACAAAACAAAACAAGTTTTTCCCTTTTCAGTAAAGACTCTGAGTTTATTGCATGGTTGTTCCAGAAATGAGGGAGAGAGATGTGCCATATGTTAAAAAATAACAACAAAAGAAATGAAATATGCAAAAAACCCCGCACGATGGTAGTTCAGCATGCTTATGAAATGGGGCATGCATGACATGGAGAACACCACAGAACAGGACTCCAAGGACAAATGGGTCGCAAAGATGGAATGACATGGCTATCAGTGAATAAATGTAACAATCGTGAAAGAACCTGAATTGTCACTGGTCTGCTGCTCTTCTGACACGGACAGAGCTTCTAAAGCTTCCAGTGTGGAGACGACAGCATTGTCTAGCCCCTTCTCACACTTGGCCTCAGCGCTGGTGGGCACAGCGTCAATGAGGGACACAGGGATCTCATCGCTTTGCGGATTGCCACCTTGTTCCTTGTCCTCATGGAAGGAAGCTGCCTGGCTCTGAGTGTCCTCCTCATCTGAACTGTCCCTAAAGCCAGGTGGTGGGGCAGCGATGGCCATGTTCAAGGACCGTAGCAAGAAGTCATCCTCATTGTCATCACCTTCCGGAGGGGGCAGGGATGTCAAGTCAATGATGTCGTCACTTGAGCCTGACAGGTCAAGGATGGCTGGCTGGTTCATTTCACTCACTACAAGGTCCTCCTCACAGCTCACCTCATCCTCCTCCTCTGCATCGTCGGTGTTTTCTGCATAACAGATGTCATGTAAGAGAGGCTCCTCTATCCCCTCGGGGGCCTCAAAGTTCTTCACATCACCTATGTTGGCGTAAACAGAATTTGCCACAAACTGGATGCTCTCAGTGTCTGGAACAAGATCCAGATTCTTCATGTCATTGGCACTGCTGATGTACAGGTTCCTTTGCTTTGCAAGCACTTCAGGACTCTCATCTAATAGTCTTTCATAGCCCAGTGTGGGGGGACTTATACCATCATCCAATGCAAGATCTCCAAAAATAAAGGACACTTTAGCTCCTCGTGGAGATTCCTGTGCTTTCTTCAGAGTTTCTGGTCCTGAGAGGGTCATTAGGGACCTTTGGGCTAGACTTCTATAGTCTGCCTCACAGGGGGCATTCCCAGGCTGGGTCAGTTGCTGGTTCAGCCCATCAGAATTATAGCTAGTGTCCATATACAAGTGCCGGTGCTCTTTTGGACACATGGTGCTGTCTGTAATCTCCACCGTTTTCTGTTTTGAATCTATGTACGTTATCTGGGCTTCCTGTTCCCCCTCACCAATGAAGGTGGTCATCTGGGGCATGCAGTTCCACTCTGGGCCAAGGAGGTTGTTCTTTCCTTTGTTTTCAGGCCCTAAAGAGAAAGAATCATACAAAAAGACACATTATTGGAATATGTGATTTCAGCGGCATGGGAGACTTAATCTGTGTTTCTTAATTTAATGGCTTGTAGCATCATTTGTGCAAATACAACTATTTGATTTTCCTAAATGGTAGCAGTCAATGTAGGCTCCTTGGTTAGTAAAATTTCTCCTAATAAAATGGATATTACATATGATATAAGTGATATTTGATAAAGTATAATATCATCATACAGTAGAGAACTGTAGCTTAATTCCCTCTGACCCTTGGTTCTATGATTGCAAGACTTCATTTATACCTATAAATGTAAATAAACAACATACTTTTCATAATCTCTAAAGATGATGGCTCAACAGCCTGTTACTCTGGAAAATAAATAGCCCTTTTCTTTTCAAGTGAGATCTAACACTCCCCTCTTGGTGGAGGAAGATGTTGAACATTTTTGTCATTGAGCTAAGAGAAGGTCAAGGGTGTTCATATTTCTACCACATCTCTTCGGAAAGTAAAATAAATACTGTACCTCTATCTTCAGCCTATTTATATCCAAGTGAGTGTAAATCCACTGATGTAGGAATGTCAGGATGCCTACCTGTAGCATGTGCATCTGCATACATGATGCATAAGGAGGAATATTCACAGGTTATATATGTCTCTGTTACTTCTGAGTATAGTTAATAGACTAATTTCAGATTATTTTCTAATTTCAATTTTTTGTATCACAGGAACTAATAAAGATTTGTTTGATGTTCCTCAGGAATGAAAGTTGCACAGTCCTAATTTAAATACTATTGTTTTGTTTGTTCTTCTTTTAATATGGAATTTTCATGTGGAGATTTGCTCTGATATTTAACAAGCACAGAACTGGGTCATTCTGTCAATATTGCTTTGCGGATTCTGGAGGCAACATTATGAGGAAAATTTAGAGCCCTACCATTCTCCCATCTGTTCCTTCAAATTGCCCGCTGGCACAAGTTTGAATAATACTGACATCAGATGTACAAGACATGTGGAAAAGAAAATCAGTTTTACCGAAGTGGGTTTTGCTCCTCCCAAATGGACTTGATGTTAAACAATGTCTAGAGCCATTTTCCGAAACACATATTTTCATAAAGAGCAAGTAAATGGCATCATTTTGAAGACAATGAGCTGTACATTGATCATATTTACATCTAGCCTGATACTTTGTATACTCTGTAGGGTTCAACATTGTTGCACTAACAACAAGAATTTAGCTTATGATGAGCTCTCTATATATGCTGACTAGGGGAAGGTGGATTCATTACAGGAGGGAGAGTGGTTCGTCAGAGTTGTATTATAACAGGGTTTAGGTTTAGATTGGGGTTGAGAGATATTTTCATAATGGGAGGGCCATCTAGTGAATGTTTTAAGTTTTGTGGGTCAGTTTAGTAGAGTGTCTACTCAACTCTGCTGTTACAACATGAAATTTGTCACAGATGATCCATAAACAAATGGATGTGTGGGTTGGATAGTACTTCTCAAAAGATGTTTCCCCTCTGTGAATGCGCTCTTATTGGAGATGTGATTGTATTTGGGGGAAAAAATGGTAGATTTGATTCAGTTATGGATCCTGTGATGAGATCACCCTGAATTGTCTGTGTGGGCTTTAAATCCAATGGCAAGAGAAAGGCACAAGGAGACACGGGTCCACAGAGATGAGGCAAAGGCCACATGTAGACAGAAGTAAAGGCTGGAGGCATACAGCCACGAAGAGTGCTGACAGCCCTGGACAACAGGAACAGGCAAGGAGGGACCTTCCTGTAGATGCTTAGGATGGAGCACAACCCTATGTATGCCTCAACTTTGGACTTCTGGCCTCCAGAATTGGGAGAGAGTCTATTTCTGTTATTTTAAGCTTCTGAGTTTGTGGTAATTGGTACAGCAGTTCCAGGAAAGGAGTCCAGAGAGTGTGGTTGAGTTCCAATAAGCCTTATGAATAGGAATAAGATTCAGTCCATTAGCTTTAGTTTGTCAACTTCTGGCTTTGAACAACAAGAAAACAGAATAGGCTGGGAGGCTACAAGTCAATGATACTTATCCATACCCATGCTAAACCTCAGAGATCTATAGACACATGGTATCAGGGATTTTTAAAGTGCTTGAAGGCAAATATTCCAGATGCGGGGGGAGAATGGAGGCTTACAGTTCTTTATTAAGGATTTTGACCAAATTGTGTCTCTATTTGAGATGAGAAGCAAATATGTGCTCAGTTTTGGCTTCCTTCGAGGAGGTTATGCTGATTGGCTCCTTAGAATGATTCTGGATATGGAGAAGGATCTTGAGGGCGAAATGAGATCTGTTCTGTGGTTCAGTCTCCAGTGGACTAGGGGTGAACTAGACTAAGAGGACTTTACTTTTGACATTTTTCATGCCTTAGGAGATATTTTGGCAGTTTCTAAAGAGGAAAGCGTGTGTGCAGCTATTACAGGAAGTTGACATCCAAATTGCTGCTCAGTCGAGGTCTTCCTGTCCCTTTAGTATGGTGTGCTCTCTCTTGCCCTGTCCACCCCACTGTCTTTCAGAGTGGAGAGAGGTATTTGCAGCGCATACCCTCCTTCGTGCTTGCTGTGGAACTGGGATAACTGAGAGGCTGAAGCTCCATTCTTCCCCCCTCCACAATAACACTTATTTATAACTAAGGTTTGCCTCTTAGTTTTACTAAACATTACATTGTCAATCACTATAACTTGGACAGAACTGAGACCACTGTCACTATAACCATTTTAGGATAGTAGGTTTGCTTTTCTTCTTGTACTGGTACAGTTTTAACACCCCATGGGAAAAAGGTTGTATTTTCAAAATAAACTTTAAGATTTGAAAATAAAAAGCCCAGACCTGGCTTTCCAATGTGAAAGGATTGTGTTAAATTGCTGCACTGCTCCCTGGAACTCCAAAGGTCATTGCTGAATTGCTCTGAATTTCCTCTCAATGAACATAGGTGGTCATAAAAGTGTTCCCCAGCAAACCATGGGCACACTTACTATCTCCCCCTTGTTCAGTCCCATTCTCTAATTATCTTCAATCCTTTGCTTCCCTCGGGGAATATTTTTGCCTCCTGTTTTACCTTTATCTTCCTTGTGCATTTCTATCACTTTCAATTTTTCACTGCCAACTATTAAACAGAAGTACTGAGCATTGTTATAGGTGCTGTGCATAGATTTGTTTCTAACCTTTACTCTGTAAACTGAGCTTTCAATCCCTTATACTAATGAAGAAAGCCAAGCTTATAAACCTTAAAACCTCATGCACCTGTAGGAGGGGCTGAATTGAAATCTTAAACTTATCTGACTGGAAAATCACAGTTGCCTTATAGCATTCTCTCTCTCTCTCTCTCTCTCTCTCTCTCTCTCTCTCCCCCTCCTTCCCCTGCCTGTCTATCTGTCTGTCTTCTTTTTGTCTATGACTATAATTGCTTCCACTTAACCAGCCATTATCATAAACTATGTATGAGTCTGTGTGCATCTACCTGCTATTATATATTTATAGAATAAGATTTAAGCTTTCTTCTCAGTTTAAAAACTCCCTTCTTTTTTCACCCTTTCCCTTTCTCTCAATGACACTGAATTTGTTCTTAAGAACCTACTTTCTTCTCAAAGGAGTGTAACTATGGAATCCCTGAGTGGCATTGTTCATGGGACAGTGGCCTTCCATAGAATGGTGGTGTCAGTCATATTTACTGATTACTCACTGTAGATGTGGGAAAATGCTCAAATATTGAAAAAGTCCTAAAACAAATGAAAATCACTAGCCCTAAAGGAAAAAAAAAACTATTCAACATTTGCACCCCTTCTTTTCCTCATTTGGGAAGGGCTGTATCTTTTCAAGTGGCTGGATTGAATTATTTGATATCATTACCATCTTGATGCTCCTATTATGGATTCAAGATGGCTGCCTGTGCAGAAGAATGTTCTTCTAGATCTCCCAAGCCCAAGTGCTGGATAAATACCCACCTCTTCTTGTTGGTAAAACCGTAAGAACCATGGTTAAGTCTGACTTTAGGAAGGAGGCTGCCAAGCCATTTGGTCCTAGGACATCTTAAGGAAAGCACAGCCCTACAGTAAGGAGCTCATAGTCTTTTTTTTTTAATAGTAGGAACATTTATTGGAGAAAAGGAATGGGGAACAGGAATGGGAGAATAGGGAACAGGAATAGGTCCTGAGATACAGGAGGTGTTCCAAATGGGTTGCCAATGAGCCCACCTCTCAAAGGAAGTTTTATAGAGCAACATTATGAGGCAGACATGATCAACCAATAAGATTGCAAGTACAGTTGCATATTGATCTAATGTTAGCAAGAGTACATGGGTGATATCATTAATCTTGTTTAATAATATCATAATCTTTAGCCAGATATTCTGTTATCAGTTAGTTCTATGTGTCCTCTGTAATAGCAAGTCAATACAAATACAGCCATATATAATAAAATCATCACCTTTAAAGCAAGTGATTGACATTTCCAGGTGACATGCTAAGTATGATGGGAAATCAGCAAATTCATTTTTCACAATTCTACAATATCAGCAGCATTTGAAGGTTTTTCCGTTTTATTTGGATATTAAGGTTTATGTGGGTAAAATTTTAACTTTTAAAGGAGCATATTTCTTATCATTGTCAGATGAGGTCTGAATGGGGTGGTGGTTAAGAGGTCAGTACCTCTTTAGAAAGAAAATACCTGTGTCCTGGGTGCCTGCATTTTTCTTGTTGGCCATGTTAAATATCGACCTCCTGGAATCAACAAGAAGCCTGTAGTACCCAGCGGTTAGGCAGGCCAGGTTCATGGCATCAGATGATTCCATCAGAAGTGTGATGGGCTGCAGAAAAAAAGTTGTTTGGTTAAAGCTCTCCTTTATTAAGAGCCACCCTTGAGTGTCAACAGCTGCATTTATGCTATAAACACAATCAAAAGAAGTTAGTGAACAAAGATGTCAGTGGAGAAATACAAAAGGTCAGAAAAGTCATGGTAAAGCATTTTATTGAGAAACATGTAGGAGTCTTAAAAAGCCAGGACCTTTCAGATCTCTTCCCTATCAGACTAAAATCAGAACAAAAAAAATCACTGGCTTTTGCCCCCATACTGTTAACATTTTAAAAAGTTAAGTCACAAGTTACTTTCATTACTAGTAGCAAACACATAATGTGAAACATCACAGAAAGATTAAGTTTGGGGCTCACAGTGAAAATTAGTGTTAAAATTAAGTTAAAGTCAAGTGGAAAGTTTTTCTAAGACTGGATCAAAAGTGTCAAAGACATGCTTCTAAAAGAAACTATAAAATTGCAGGAAATTATAGGAACCTAGGGCTGAGTGTTGGAAAAGTGCTAGAACTTTCTGGAAACCCTGCAGTTATATTATTGCATATGTATCTTGGGAATACAGGGAAGGAAATAGTAGTGGAAGTTTTTCTCAGGGAGTTAGGAAAGGAGAGAGAGAGAGAGAGAGAGAGAGAGAGAGAGAGAGAGAGAGAGAAGGGAGCAGGAAAAAGCAGCCACCAAAAGGGGCAGAGACAGTGAGACAATGTTTCTACTTCCACTTCCAGGAGTAGGACATTGGCCAGGTTTGATGTCCCTCTCTGGTGGCATGGAACTTTCCATCTAAAGTCCCTTTACTATTTGCTGAATTATCCTTCTTTCCACTTCAAATGAGGTCTCTCCTCATCCTCCCAAGTAGCTCTTATATTCAGTAGGCAGGACACAGTCTCCTGAGTGGGTCTCATCACTCACTCCTGTTCGGGACTCGTATCACTGGTAGCAGGGCTGTAACGGCCACAGCTACCTCCAGTTCCTGCTTTCTTCTACCCTTTCCCTCTGATGGAGCTATTTCTGTCAGCGTCCTTGATCGAACACTAGGATAGACATTCTAAGTCTATGTACACATCTTGAGTTTTCCCTTGAAGTCAACTGCAGTCCCCTTCGTTTGGCTCATGGAATCCCACAGGCCACAACTAACATGTACAGATTATTTGCTCTTTCTTGATCATCTAGCTCATTCTTTTCTGATTTGCTTTGCAAAATCCCTTGCCCACAGTCTCAGTTACTCTTAGTCCACTCCTCCCACACCACCTTGGTGGGAGTGGACGCAGGGCTAGGTCCTATCTGACCAGTGCCCTCCTCCTGGCTAATGATGTCCTCTTGGTGGAGGCACTGTTTCTTTTCAAGTCTCTTAGTTTTTCTCCATTAAATCATCAGCATATATCAACATAGCTCAAATCCAATGACTCATCTTTACTAAGAAAAGAAGTGGGAGTTGGGGGGATCTGTACTATTTCTGTCAATTCCTATTTTGGGAGTCATGCTTAGCCATTTGTGGATAATCTCAGATCGTTGTTTTAAATGGAACAGCCATGACACACACGGGGGCCAGATAGTCAGTACCAATTGCTACTAAGTAAAATATCTAGATTTTCCAAAAGAATAACCACATATGGACCCAATCTAACTAAAGAGATTGGGAAATATAAAGAAAGTTGGAGGAAAAAAATCTCACTCTCTATGTGAGTCATAGATTCTAGAAAGTTAGTTGGGAAGAATCCTCCCTATTCCCTATGACTCAGTATTCTAAACTCAGAAGGGACCTGGAAATGATGTAGCTTGCTTTCTCATGAGGAAGAAATTGAACCAAGAGAAGTACAGCAGCTTGTTGCCAAATCATTAAACTATCTAGTGAGGAACTTGGCCCGAATTAGTCAGATTTTTCCTGCACTGCATGGTATCCTCAAGACTCTGCACACATTAACTTTTGCCTGCTCTGTAAATACTGACAGTGACAGCAGAAACGAGCTGTGAAACAAAGACCTGCAAAGGTGACCATCTGAAGGCTTACCTTCACATCTAGCACATGGAGTTCCACCCTCACCAAATTCTCCTCTTCGGTAAACATTTCGATCCTGTTGACATGGCTGAAGTCAGCTAAAAGAGCCACCAGGTTGGTTTTGGTGTTTATGACATGGCTTATGCCATACCGGGGCCCAACTAGAAGAGTCACTTCTGAGCGTTTTTCTGCCTGCTGAGAAAGAGATGTTGACAAAGTGTTTTTAAACCCAGACTTGTGAAGCACCATGCATAGTTGAGCCTGAGAACCTGTTTTTCTAAGATGCCATTTCCTTTAGAAAGTTTTTCTAGGTCCCATTGTACTAAACCATCCAATTAGAAGAACCAGATATATGACTAGGTTGAGGAGCTGATAAATTATGAAAAATGCACAAAATAAATGTTATAATACAATATATTCATAATCATAAGAAGCTTTTACAAAGTAAGTTCATAGCTCTCTCTTTCCTCTTGCACGAAAGCAACTTCTAGCTCACTGGCTGAAAGGGCGGCCATTATTAGAATCCCCTGGTACTCTTGTTACTTCACATTTCCTTTCCTAGGGCACTTTGCACTTGGCATTACCTAGCTTAACATTTCTTCAGATATTTTCAGGCTGTGGTGAAGCTGATTAAAATGAAGGCTGGAAAACATTCACAGGTGATTTCATTTGGTTGTCAGAACCAGCTCGTTTAAAACCATAATACTTTGGAGAGGAGACCCCATGGCTTCTGTGAAAGAGCAAGGAAAAAGAAATTACCACTAACGTTGCCTTGAACACACGGCCCCCATAGAGTCGCAGGTCGCTGAGGAACTTGAGATAGTGGACCTTGGCCTGAAGTGCAGAGAGCTGAGGAGAGAAAGAAAAGCTTAAGTATTGATTCTATTGGGTGCGACTCCCTTCCAGCTGGAGACCAGCTGGCAACAAAGGCAAATTGGAAGGATAACTTTATACTGGGGAGATGGAGGGTGAATTAGACTCTCCATCAGCTAGGAAAGGAAATGGCTACATATTTGATTTCCTGATGATGGATAACAGCATGACATCATGATTCATAGCTTACCTACAGTGGCGGAAATACATGGGGCACTCACAAGCACAGATCTGTGGGCCAGGGGACTGGATAAATGTGAACAAATGGATAAAATGGGTCATGAAAACATCTGGCCATTGGAAGGTTTCAAGAAGTGAGTGGTGCTTTCTGATTGTGGAACAAAGGTGAGTTGGGCATGGAAGCTCCCACAGCACGGAGTCCACGTGCATGGGGGTGTGAGGGAGTTGCTTTGAACACACACCAGAAATCCATCCAAACCCTTTTAAACAGGCTTTTTCACTGCCTCTCTCTCGTTTCTTCCAGCCTTTGCACGTTTTCAGGGAAAATGAACTTTATGAGCTCAAATCATTATGGAAATGTTTGAACTTGCTACCTACAGCAAGTCCTTGATTTTTTCCACTCAGAGAATCTGTTGAGTTTCTTGAATGAGTTACAAATGAAATTTCATACAGACAAAATTAATCTTTATAAAGACTTAAAAATGTAGGCCCCCACATCACTTAAAGAATGGTATTCGATTAAAAATATGTCCATGTCTCATACCAAATGTGGCTGGAATATTTATTAGGGGTGAAATTTTCCAACAAGGTATGGATCACCATTAAGTTGCAATGACTAAAAAAATTCTGCTTCCAATCAGTCAGGACTTGCCAATTCATTTGTTAACCAGACCTGAGGGGACTGCCCTTAACATAATTGTTATTTAGCACCATTTGTTCAGCTTACTACTTTCAAAGAGTATTTTGCAAATTGTGCTGAAAGCAAGCAACACTCTTTACTAGGAGAAGTGGCCTTATAGGAGGATAGTGATGGATGATAGAATTTAGAAAGATAGAACCTACACTAGTTACCAAACTACTACCAGACTATTGGATCAGGCTTGGGAAAAAAAAATCACATCAAGTTAATAAATAGAAATTAGCTTTGAGCAAATATGATTGAATTCTAAAAACACAAATCGGGAAAGTAAGTTGCACATAGCTAAGAGTGGGTTTAGCCCAATTATATTTTTAAAAAGTTATGAGGTGAGGGAGGAATAGGAGTAATTATGACTTCAAACCTGATACCAAGACCTAAAACTTCTCCACGTGGAGAGTGACTTTTATGAATCACAGTCACATAACTGTTTCTATCGCCAATATCATCTGGAAAGTGTTCTTGGGTTTTTTAGACTGCTTCCCACTGTATAGTCCCGGTAAGATAAGGCTTTTTGGTTACTGGACTCCTTGGCTTCTTATGACGTATAGATTATACCTTTCTTTTCTGACCAACTGTATATTTTGAAATGTTCTTTGTGTACTTAATGAAAACAAAAACAAACATTTTAACGCTGACACTGAGTGACAGAAATAATTGTATCTTCCTTCCCCAAGGAGTTAATCTAATAGTTGTCACTTGGGGTGATTTTGTACCCCAGCAAATATTTGGCAATGTCTGGAGACATTTTCATTTGTCATATTAAGGGAAAGGGTGTTACTAGTCTCTGTTAGATAAAGACCAGAAGTGATGCTACATACTCAAAATGCCCAGGGAAATTCACAGTGCCACCAGCAAAGAAGAATCTGTTACCAAATGGCAAAAGTGCCACATTACAGAAATCCTGGTTTAATTAACATAGCATCTGGCCTTCAGGGTCCTTTGCTAGCTGCTGGGCATGTAAGGTAGTGTAAGTGGTAAGCAAGAATGTGAGGGAAATATAGAATTATCTTGCAATTCTACCCTCTACTCACGAGGTCTCAGGAGCCATGCAGAGTTCTGCTGTGGGCACGTGACCACACCCATACCATACGATAAGAGTCTACGACTTGTGAGAAAGAAAGAAATGTCCACAAGAATACTTGTTTTCCATTAGACTTAGCCATATGTTAATAGTTCTTAAAAGTTATACAATGTTACTGCCTTCTGAAAATATGGTGCTAAGTATTTTATTCATGAGCTAATTTTAAACATTTTAAAATCTATTTTCTATTAAGTTGCAAATGTGATACCTTTTTACCCGGTGGTACCAAGTTTTGATTTGCTTTGACAAGGTGTGAAAGTGCTTTCTTGATGTTCTTCTCTTTCATGCTTTGCAGCACAGCAGAGGGAAGAAAAGTCTCTAAACCCCATTCTTTCCTGCAATAAAAAGAAGATCTCTAATTTCACATTCTTGTGGTGATGAATTATCTAAGAAAAAATGGTACTCTGATGTTTATTGGAACAAATGCCTTTCTGGTAAGGCAGGGAATGGAGATGAGTGCCCAGTTAGGGAAGCAACTTTTAATTTTCACTCAGGAAACATTAGACCCTATGTCTGCATTAAAAAACAACAAAAACAAACAAACAAACAAAAACCACATTCCTCACTCTCCAAAAATAGTTCTAAAAAGGCATAAGGGGGCCACAGAAAATAGAAAAAAATCTTTTCAACTAACTTCCGAGTCTCTTAAATACATTCTCATATCTAAGTTTATATTTTCAACGTCACTTTATTTACATCCCTTTATTCCCATTCTTTCACTTCCTTGTCTTCCTATGTCCTATTTCACTTTATTTTCTTAGACGGATGAATGTATTTTCTTCATGTGCCTAAACTATCTTCTCTGTCCTTTCTGCCCACCAACAGCCATTCTAGTAGCAATACCCAGTTCTCTTTTGTCCCAGACAATTCGTCATTTCATGTCTGTCAAACTCCTTCCATTGACATTTCTTGGTGGGTGTTAGCTCATGATGCACAAGTATGTCCACCTGGCAGGGTGATGTGACCATCATTCATGCCAATGGATATATAAGAAACAAAATGACAAATGTACCTGTGTTAATATGTTTTTGCCAAGAGCCCATTTCCCCAGCAATAACTATTACTCTTTCCTAAGCAAGTGCCATTTGAATTTTAGGGAATCTATCCTGAGGCCTTCAAGAAAATTCTAGTTATTTCTTCTTCTCCCTGTCCTCTCTAAAGAAGAGTAAGAATACAGTGTTGCCCTATTTGACCATCTGTGTTCTCTGATAAAGGTGCTATTTTTATGGCCACATGTTTTTTCCTTTCTCCTTAACTTGCACTTGTATTTACCCATTATTTGACACTCCTATGGGTAGCCTTTTAGTGCCACTTGTATTATTTCATGTTTGTATACATGGATGTGTGTACCTATGTATGGTAGTTCTGGGGATTGAACCCAGGGCCTCATGCATGCTAGGCAATTGCTGTACCACTGATATACACCCTGAATCCTGTATCATTATTTTAAATAACCACTGTTCAATCTTTATACCTTCTTTTTATAATCAGGCTACAAATTCCTTAATGGTCAAGATTATATTTATGCATATTAGTACTTTTTACAGTCCTAATGTAAATGCTACATAAAATGCCAACTGACTATTTGTTGGGTGAAGGAAGGGATCCATTAATGACATTATTATAGACTCTGCAAGATTCTTAGTCACGTTACTTAAATCTGAAGTGTGTGTGTGTGTGTGTGTGTGTGTGTGTCTGAGGATTAAACTCAGGGCCTTTGTGTGGAGCTGTATTTCTAGCACTTTTAAAACTTCTTTTGAGACAGGGTCTTACTACACTGCAAAATTGCCTAGGGTGCGCTCACACTTGGGATCCTCCTGCCCCAGCCTCCCAGGGTGCTGGGATTACAGATGTACATTTGGCTACTGAGAGATTTTTAACTGTATGTTAAATCTGGGGAAATGTGGATACAAAGAGTAGGAACTGAAATTCATTTTAATTATCTGAAAATCTTCTCAGGCCACCTTCTCAAATGGTAGCCAGTTCCATCTGGCCCTAAGAACTTCAAAAAGGGGACTGGGAGGAGGAAAGACTATGTGTAGCTGAGTGACAGGCCTTCTTTGTGAGCTGTGTCTCTCTTGGACTACAGTTACTGCATATGTGTGGCAAGGGAAAAAAGAGAAATCATCTAGCATCCATGGACCAAGATTGAAATGGGCCTGAAGGACTTGTCCCTGGGCATTCACAGGTGAACAGAGTTGCCAGAACAATGATACTGAAGTCAGCAAATGGAAGCTCCAGACCTCCCCAACACGGGCTCATGGACCTGTGGACAAAAGCATTTGTCCGCCATCTCGAGGGTAAACCTGGCATCCTGGTGCATCACAGGCAGGCCTCAGCAAGCTTCTTTGGAAGGTGTGATTGTAATTGCTTTGCATATGACTTGCAGGTGAATGGAGAGGCGGCTATCCAAGACTTTTAACCTTACATGGAGATGTGACCTCAGCCTGGCCGTGAACTCAGAAACATATGTTTTCCTTTTTCTTAGCATAAATCACTCCTGGGATGGAGGAAGTAGTAGTTGCTTTAAGCTAATGAATCACCTGCTGGGAGACAGAGAGCTCCTTTTGAAGGACAAACTCAGGATTGAAGTTGAAAGACTCTTTTCTCTAAGGCAAGGGGTTCCATGACCTGCTCAGCACAGGAGGGCATTCATAGCTTCTGAACAAGCAACCGTTGAGCAAGCCAAGTTTATGTGCGGTGTCCTTCCCAGCTACTGCCCAGTCCTTGATTACGATACCACACTCTGGCAAAACTAGGCCTCCCACTGTTTTGGTTCAAATCCCACCCCCTCCTTTGAGCAGCCTCGGTTTCCTTTTCATTAAAACTGATCTTGCATGTTGTAAGAATTTAACAGGTTAATATTTGAAAAGTGCTGATTCCAAAGTTTGGCTTGCAATCAAGTCCCTTTAGGAATTGTAACATGTACACTTCACTTTCAATGCCACCCTCAATTTAACCACACTTTTCTAAAGATGAATTATGTACGAAATGTATCTCTTCCACCATAAAGGAATGTGACATTCGTACCTTTTGCCTCCAGTTAACAAATGACCTGCCATAAGCAGGAACGGATTTGGAAATAGAGACAAAGATCAAAGCTATGCTTGGGCGGTTAGGAAGCAGCATCTCTGTCCTCTGTCTCTGAAGTGGCGCCGAGATTTGGCACTTACTCGATGTACTTGAGGGAGATTTTCTGCGTCTGCTTGGTGGTGACAGTGGCGATGTACATCTGTAAGGCGGCCAGCCGCAAGGCGATGTCGTATTTCAGCTCTGGCCCAAAGCGCTCCTGGACGACATCGTTACAACTCTGCGAAGACACCAGCAGAGGGCGCAGCTCGTTAGAGAATGGGTCACCGGGCGCCGCTTAGAGGAACAGGTGACACGATTTCCCCAGTGTTTCAACCTTCACTTCAAAGGCATGGAGGCTAAATGTGGAAACGCTTCCACCGTGCTGCTTGGAACCGAGACAGTGTTTAATTGCACGCACAAACACACAGACCACACAACATTTAACATTCATCGACAGGCTGTTATTTCAATATTTAGCTTTTTGTAAAAATAATTAGGAATTTAGGGATGAAATTTCCAAACACAGGTGCTGCAGCAGAGCAGGCAAAGCTCTGATAGCGTAATGTGGCTTTTGGAGTTGGGCCATAGGAGTTGCAATCCTGAGTTCCAAACTTGTCTCTCCATATTGGGTGGGGGTGTAACCTTGGGCAAGTTACTTACTTGTCAGTGCCTCAGTTTCCACTTCTGTAAATCATGTAATAGTGCTAACTACAGGATTGTGGGGATGGTTAAATGAGCTCACAATGTAAAGCCCTTGGAATCGTACCTGGTAAGTGTTAAGCACACTTACATATTAACTACCGTCATCAATAAAAACATCAGGCATCAGGCAGAATCAGAAAAGCAATTGGATATGGAAGATCTGGACTTAGACCTCATTGCTCTGCAGTCCTGGCTTTGCCAATGGCTACCTGTGTACCATTTTTTTGATCCCTCGTGGCCTCAGTTTACTCATCTGTGCAATGGGGATTCACATGAATTACCTCACTGGAATGGTTTGAGTATTAAATGAGATAAACAAGCAAGTGCTTCATTGCAGTGCACTGGTCTGCACCGCAAAGGGCGGCTTTTAAAATCCCCCATTCATTTTCATGGCTGCAGCCCTGCTTGCTACCTCAAATGTGTAACTCTGTGGGGGGTCATTTCCTGTCTCGTGGTATGTTTGTTCATCTGTAAAATGGAAACACCTAACTTCACTAGGTGTGTTGTGAGGATCAAATTAAAGAGTGAATGACAGTGTGTTACCATGTGTTAATCCCATATGGCCACAAGCCATTGGTCTTAGGGGACTGTTTTCACTCGTGCTAAGAGCAAAGCAGAGAACTCAGTGTCGGGCAAAAGAACAAGATCCCTTCAGCAGATTCTGCATCTGTATTTACTTTTGTTATGAAAAAACTGGGCTCTTGGATGAGAATATACAGATACATTTTTTTTTTTTGAGACAGGGTTTCACTATGCAGTTCAGGCCGGTCTTGAACTCACTTTGAAGCCCAGGTTGGCCTCAAACTCACAGAGATCCTCTTCCCTCAGCCTCCTGCATGCTGGCATGGGCCACCACCCCTGGACTTAAGAGAATAGAATTTTTTGGTGGTGCTGGGGGTCAAAACCAGGGCCTTGTGCATACAAGGTATGCACCACCGAGCCACATCCCCAGCTCCTGAAATACACCTGTCTTTCACCCTTCTTTTCTTTATTCTTTGCCTTATCCTGAGAAGAGTTCAAATGGAAGCCTAAATCAGGGTGTGTTTGCTTCCTTTCCAAGAGTTGCACATTCATAATTACTTCATATATTGATTTTACTAAGATGGGATCATGTACTGCTGTGTGGCTTCTGCACACCTGGTATAGTTCACGCAAGCCACGCTGGCACCATGTGCAATGCACACTTTCTGTTCCCCGCATCACTGTTGAGAGCAGTCTCACACTGTCCTCCCCATGCATCCCTAACATGACTTTCCCCTCTATTTCCCTGTGAAACCTTAAAGCTTTCTGGAATGTATGGTGCCTTTGCTGGAGGTCAACAGGAGTCAGAGCAACTTCATTGGCCCTGCTTGGAAAGCCATTGCAGGCTGCCATTTTATTTCGCTAGTCTTGGGCTTACTACTCTTTTCCAAAGGCTCAGGTTGGTTCACATGGGCTCCACGGAGTTAACAATCTAGGAGTCACTTTACAGTGTCCCAGGAGAGAGAGGGATGGGAAAGACACTTGTCACAGTGCCATGCTGAGGTACTTGAAGAATCTGGTGTTTGAAAAACTATTTTAAGAAATCATTTTCTTCAATGACTGCTCTTGCATATTGGACATAAAACAGAGACTTTTCATGTAGCATTTAAAGACAAAAGCCCCAGGTTTGACTATAGACCCTGTCAGCTATTCATCAAATAAACTTGGACATGATATTTCAGATATCTTAGGCCTAGGTTTTCTTGCTCAAAAAATGGGCACACTCTTTAACTTGAGAGTTAACAAATAACTTGCAAAGTTGCCATGATACCTGTAAGGATGTTTAATAAAGCAGAATGTGCTTCATAAAGATGAGTCATCATTGTTACATCTCTTAAGAGTTGTGGCCAGGAACATTTTTTCATCCCTGTTATACCCTGTATTTAAGTAGACTTTGGGTGAATTTCTTGACAAGGGGATTAGTCACTTAATTACATTATATAATTAGTTTCAACCAATCTCAGAGAATTAGAGTGAAATCTGAATATATATATATATATATATATATATATATATATGGTATTAATCATGTTTTTATTACTCTCAAGTATGTTACTTAAAATATAGTCAACAAATGAATGGTGGTCACTGTTTTGTAAAACAGAGGTCTTAGAGGGTTCCATTTTAGACCTACAAAGATTTCATTGATAATTTACATATTAGATGTTTAAAATGAAACCGAGATTGCTAAAGTGTTTGAAAACGTTTTGGAACCTCTTAGGTCATTTCTTGTTTACCAACTGGTCTAACAATCTTTTTCTTAATAGATAGTGGGAAGGAAAATGTCAGCATAACCCAACACTATTATTCTGAACTAGAATAATCTGGATTGTTAGAGTTTACTGTTAATATGTGTGCTAAAATCTGTAAAAGGCCTCATGGGCCATTAGCAACTAGGCGATTCATAGAGATCGCTATTGAAATCTCTGTTTTCTTTGTCATGCTTCATCTAGTGAATGGTGACTATACTCATTAGGAGCGTGCTAAGTTAAATTGATTTTGTTTCTGTCAAGTGATATGTATTGCTTTTGCTTGCTCTTCTGTTTTCTAGGCTAATTTCATTACATCTTTTAAATGTTTTAAAATATTTTAATATAGGCACAGGCGCCATTTGTAGACCAGTTGACTTATATGAGACATGTTATTTTAGACACATTACACATTCTGTGATACAGGTATTTCCAAACAGAGTCTGAGGCAAAGGAATGCTCATTTCCCATTCTCAGTGGAGGATATATAAAATGACAGTAGCTTTATTTTGGTCTCTGTCACCTACCAAATATGGCTATCCATTTCTCCAGCTGGCTACCCATTGAAGAGGCAGCTGATCCACCACTCACAGTAACACCCCAGGTAGGAAGGTAGAAATATCATTAGTCTTTTCCTGCAAGTCACTGGGAAAGATCTCCAGACAGGTTCTTCCATTCTGCAGCCAGTTCCACAGGTACAAAAGACACGTTTTCCAAATAAGCAAGAACTTCATGCGTTGGAATGGAGCACACACACACCTTGTACAGATCTGGGTTTAGCAGCCTCCCTTTGTCTCCTTAAGAGGTCCCCCACCCCAGACAGATGCAACTAGGTTGTTCTTTTATAAATACAATGGGCTTGGGATGTTGAAACAGAAGTACAATCAAATGGTTGAGAGCATCTTCTTACTCTTAAGAGGGTGTGTAATGATAGGGAACAGCCACTCAGTGTGTCTCACTGTCCACAGCTAGGCACTGATGGGCACCTGTAACTACTTATTTGCAGCTGAGGAGTAATAAATATAGCACAGGGTCTTAGTTTCAGTCGCCAAGCCCTGGCACAGTTCTCAGCAGAACTATGGGGAAAATGCAGATCACATGCTGAATCAGGCTCTTTTCACACAGTCACATGGGGCTTCTCTGGCCTATGGCGGACTATGGGGGGAACAGGGGACACTATTGACAAGTGAAGGGTATAGCTGGCTGAAGTTTAAAATCTAAGAGTCAAAACACGACAGGTTCTAAGTTTGGGGTGGAAAAGGCACTATATCTTTACTTGTTTGTTTGTCTTTGATGTTTTAATTTGGCAAACAGGGTATATACTGAACAGGATATGACTTACCTGGATGACTCAGGGTTACCTTCAGGAAAACTAATTATCCTATTGAGCTGTAAATAGCACAGTCCTCCAAACCACCTAGGTGGAAGGAGTTAGTTGGCCTTACCCTGAGGACTCTCATTTGCTAGAATGTTCTGGTCTGTTCTATTTCTTTTATCTACTGACTTAAGTTTTGATTTCCAGGAGTTACTGTCACTTTAAATTATTTTGCTGTTTTGGATATCCAATATCTCTTTTATCTACTGTCTTTTCCTCCCCAATTTTTAAGGTTGCAAAAGTTTTGAAATACAACAAATATCTGTGTATCAACTATACAGAGTTAATGTTTCTTTTATTTTCTTTTCTCAACTTTTTTGCTTTTTATTTTTTATACATGGCTCCAGTCATCTTTGTTAGATTACTTTGGTTAGCCCAAGTTGAAGAGACAACACATCCTCTTTGTTTTGTTTTGCCACATTTTTGAGAGGAAAATTAAAATAGAGATTTATAACCCCTCTGAGTAGTTCTAGTGTGAGATGTCTAAGCATTAGACAAGTGAGTTCTTTTGTTCAGTGTGTTTACATTGGAAAGTTAAAGGAGAATGACAGTTATAGGAAAACCTAAGACCACCTCCTAAATGTCAAACTAGATCAGACTCCTTTGGGACAAACTGTGCCAGTTACTCACGCGTGGAAGCTTTAGACTTCTCAAAATTATAGCTCAGAATCAAATATCAGATAGACAATCTATAAATGGCTCTATTGTCTTAAAATTTTATCACCTGAAAATTGCTACTTTCAGTATGATGGATTTGACACTATTTCCGAACAATGTGAGCACTAAATAAATAAGTAAATAGAGGGGAAACAAAACTTTTTGGCAGTGTCATGCTGATTCCTAAATGAAGAAATAATGGAGTTAAACACATTTTCAACCATCATCATAATAATTTATTTAGGTAAATGTCGTCAATCAATACTGAGGCTAGTGGTTGCAAGTGTCATAGACCATAAAGATAACAGTTGCAAAGTGAGTCTCCATAAGTGGCTTATTTATTGGAATAAAAAAGCAGTGATTTGGGGGAGGATAGCTTTGGAGGATATTTCCTAACTAGAAGCCAAATTTAGGCTTGCCGTTACGGGCATGTACTGTCATCAGTGCCTTCTAATACCATGCACTGAGGAGGAAACAAAGTCACTCATGTTATTCTTCCCAAAATATATTACCTCAATCTAATCATGAGAAAACATTGGAGATCCCCAAATGGAGAGCTGCCTACAATATAGCTCATCAGTATTCCTCAGATCACTCAAGGTCATGAAAATCAAATAAAGGTTGAGGAACATATCAGATTTAAAAAGACTCAGGAAAATAAATGGAAAATGGGATACTGTGGTGGAGTTTGTTCTAGAAAACAATTGAAATAAAGAACATGGTGGGGGATAATAGCCACGAATTGGGTGTGGACTACAGCTGAGCTCATAGAAATGCATCAATGTTAAATTCCTTCCTTGCTACCGTACTTCTTTCCTCCCTTCCCTCCCTCCCTGTCTTCCTCCCTCCCTCCCTCCTTTCCACCATTTTTCCCTTCCTCCCTTCTTCCCTTCCTCCCTTCCTTTTCCTCCTTCATTTTTATTACTGTGGATTGAGCCCAGGGCTTTGTGTGTGGTAGACAAATACTCTACCAACTGAGTTATGTCTCCTTGTCCTTTCTTAATTTTGTTAATTATACATTGGTTATGTAAGAAAGTGTTCTTGTTATTAGAAATATCCACACTGCATCTAGGAGTAAACACAGATAATTGTGGCAACTAGCTTTGATGTAATTTAGAAAAAAATCCTATGTGTTGTGTTTCTATGGAAAGACAGGGAACATATGTCCATACCAAAGAACAAGTACATGTGGCAAAATGTTAACAACTGGTGAATCTGGACAGACAGTTTAAATGGGTACTTTGGCAACTTTTGGGAACAATTAAATTACTTCAAATCAAATGTAAAAATTAAAAAGCACCATATAATCGTTTTAAAACCCATAGATCTTAGGATGGAAGACAAGGACGATTCACAACTAAAGAATTCACGGAACCAAGCCAAAGTTACTTTATCCTACAACTTTCATCTAAAACATAATGAATTTTTCACATACCTGAACGTAGAGATACTCAAAAGCAACTGGGTCTCTCCTTAACAGATCGATTGGATCCTTTGGGACAAAGCTAATTCGGAAAAGACACCTCATCTTATGGGAGCTGGGCCTCTGTGTCACCTAGAAGAGTAGACCCATCACACAAGAACAGTTCAGTGCTGCCTGAGAAATGGCTGATGAACACAAAAGCAAAGCTGGCTTTCTTCAACGCTAAGGAAAGAAGCAGCTGAAGTTCTTTTTGTATTTAGCATAGGAGGTGTGATTAAAAATGGTGTGTGGTTAAATATAAAAGAATTATTATGGTAAAAGACACATTACAATTAATTTTCCTCAAAATGCCCTCACTTCACACATTCTTATCCCATCATTCTTGTTATTTCTGGAAGTAGTTCTGGGAGTTCTCTTTTGTGAATGATTTTTGTTCCATGGTCATGGTTACCTTAATGTTCTGAATTGATTTGAAATGTTTACCTTTCATGGCCATTTTGACCTTGGGGAAGAGCCAGAAGCTTCACAAGGCAACAACTGGTGAATCAGATGAATGAGGACGTGCCGCTACGTTTCTATGAGCCCGTTTTCCCATTGGATGACTCTCAGCATCACATCCACTCTACTTTGATCATACCTTGTAATGACACTCATGAAGAGGACTTCCAGAACTGCCTCAGGAATTGATAAGAATGATGGCATAAATAAGCTCAAAGTTAGGGGCATTAATAGCTATGTGTCTTTTACTGTGATAATATTTCAAAATTTCATTGTATATTTCAATCACTCCTTGTACACACTCGTTCCTTGAAAAGGGCAACTTATCTTGTAATTTAAGCTGAGTTACCCAGGAGCAGAGCCTGAGATGAGGGTTTGTACTCAAGGGGCTTATTAAAGGAACTGCTCCCCGGAGAGAGTACCATGGGAGAGGGGGAAGCAAGTGAGGGAAGGAGGGAAGCTAAACCCTTGTAGGGCCGTAGAAATTTACACGTACAGTTACAATACACACGTACAGTTACAATACACCAATTTTTTTATCCTGTTCAGAAATGGTGATAACTACATTGCACTTATTTCAAAGAAATACAGCTGGCTTATTTGAGGATATTTAAACCAATTTTCTTAAGCATTGGTTACCCAGTACCAGAAGAGACTTTTAAAACACCTTTGTTCAAGTTAATCAGCATGACGCCATCCCATAACCTAGGTAGTTGGTAGAAATGATAAATGGAAACAAATTTGTGACTCACAGTAACCGGCCATCTCCCCACAAGTCCCGGGCACTTATTGCTATGGGCTAATAGCTCTTTACTACATATACCTGGAACTATCTGACAGAAGGAGGCAAACTTGAATACCCATGGAGTGACTGTCCTCAGGCACAGCCCAGCACCACCAGTGGACTGCACCTTGGGGGCCAAATGCCCCAGCTACTTCTCTCGTGGGATGTGACACCTCTGACATGTGAATTCAGTTCTCCCAGTGGTACTGAGCTCCCGTGGCCCACAGTGGAAACTGGTGATAACACATTCTTCAATGGCTTCTCAGGTTTCTCCGTTTCCCTCCCCCAATTCCTTTTCCAGAATTTCCTGAGATCTCCTTCCACACAAACCCCATGCATTCTAATTCTTAAATGCTGCTTCTTAGGGAAACCAGATGCAGACATGGCTATCACATGAGGAGCTCTGACTACCAGGGCCTGTTTCTCTGTAATGCTGTATGAAATAAGTCATCCATTTCCAAGAGTTTTTGGCAATGATTAAAATATAAGCATTGGATATGATGTCTGGCCACTAGAGACATGTAAATTAAAACCACACTGAGATTTCATCTCACCCCAGAAAGAATGACCATCATCAAGAAATCAATAATAAATGCTGGCGAAGCTTTGAGGAAAAAGGAACACTTCTATATTGTTGGTGGGAATACAAACTACTACAACCACTATGGAAATCAGTATGGAGATTCCTCAAAAAATTACAACTAGAAATTCCATTTGATCCAGCTATTCTCCTTCCAAGTATCTTCTAAAAGAGTTAAGGACATCATATTACAGTGATCCATGCACATTCATGTTTATAGCAGCAAAACTCATACTAGCTAAATCTTGGAGGTGGTCTATATGTCCATCAATAGATGAAAGAATACAGAAAATGTGGTATTTACACACAATGGAATATTCCTCTGCCATAAACAAGGGTAAAGTCGGGGGCACTTGAAGAAAAATGAATGCACCTTGAGACCATAGTGTTAGGTGAAATGAATCAGACACATATGCTTAAATATTGCATAGTTTCTCTTATATGAGATACCCACAGTATAAATAAAGAGAAAAATAATAGATAACAGGAAATAGGAAGATAGTCCTTTTGCAAAAGGGAAGGGGACCAAGAGATGGAGAGAAGAGACAGGGGAAGGAGTGGGGAAAGGGGATAAAAAGGGATGTGTTATGCACATGTATCAGTATGAACACAATCATTACTTGTCCTGGAAACATGTACTAATATTATTATTAATATTTCTTTTTGGTATCAAGAATTGAATTTACGACCTTATGCTTGCCAGGCAGACACTGTGCTGCAAATCTTTTTTAAAGCAAAAAAATGTACCATTAGATTTAAACCTGACAGAAACAATTGGTCAAGTTTTGATAGAGAAATATAAACCAACACAAATGGCAACTTTCCAATATAGAAAATTGAAACGGACGGAGTCAAGAAAATCAGGGGTATTTGCAGGACCTGATATTTGGGACACCAACTTTTAATTATGCCACAACCAAGAAGCACTTTTGTGTGGTGGTACTTCCTGTTCCTCCATCTGTCTGGTGCCATCCCTCTAAAGTTCTCTCCTATGTAAATTGCATTTGTTGAAACGTTTTCGCCATCCCACAAAGACTGCTCATGTGAAATCATAAGTGAGGGTGCTCTGTTGAATTCAGCAACCTAACAGTCTGCTTTTGTCTCCAGAGAACAGATGGGGGTGGCATCTTGGTAACCAGGAACTGGGACACATTGGCAGATCACATATTTATAGCGGGCAGGACTGGGACAGAGATTTCAGGCTATGCAAAAATGTCTTAAGTATGCATGCAGAATTTGAAACAACTAATTATGATTTTAGTTTTATTTACATATTCTCAGAAACCATTTCTTTTTAATGATTTCAAGAGATCAGTGATCAAAACAGTCAAACAAGTCATGGCGATAATGTAAAATAGAATTTGACAGAGCTATATTCTCTGTGAGTAGCTGCCAAGTCTTTGAATGACAAATCTGTTTAGGTGACCAAATGATAGGCTACCAAAGATTGACAAAAAAGGGGAACATCACCTTGAGGTACAAAAGCATTGTGAATTCTACTGGTTGTTTCCATGGTGACATGGGAAATGCAGCCACTACACTTGAAGGGTTAGAGGAAAAGGTGTTCTGGGGCTGAAGGGCTCTGCTGACACCAGCAGCTTTGGCCCAAAGGGTGACATCTCACAGACCTGAGTTAGTGTCTCCTGTTCATGCAGCAAGAGCAACTTGGTCCCAGCCCCTTCTGTCTTCTGTTCCAGCATGAGGGAGAAGTGCTCGATGCCTTTGATGGAGAGCTTCTCTTGAAGAGTTAAGATGACATCCTTATGGAGAAAACATTGACACAAAGAAATCAAAATCCAGCCTTCCCCTTTGTGGAGTCTACCATGATTGGAAAGTTGTAATATGTTCAGGCTTCACATCTTAAGTTGCATACCTTTGCTAGATTCTGGAATTTAATACTTCAAAGACTCTAAAACACATAGAGATCAGGCCTTCCTTCCCTTGGCCTTTCTGTGGCCTCTACCACCACCCAAATTTTCTATGGCATTCAAAGCAGAGAGGTAACAAGGAATAGCTACAGGAGCAGCTTACCTAGCACATGAAGTCTTAAATGAGAAAAGTTGTCAATAGATGGTATAGCGTAGTCACTGCAAGTCTCTCTTCTACATGAGGTAGCGATTAAACAAGCTCTGAGAGTGTTTTACCCCAGGGATTGGCAGAAAAAGGTCTGCGTGTGAAATCTAACCCACAACCAGTTTTATAAAATTTATTGAGACATACTCAGGCCCATTTCTTCCTCTTCTGTTCACTGCTTTTGAGCAATGCATCAATAGAAGTGATCAGAGGCATGAGCAGCCTGGACTACTTTCTGTCTGGCTCTTCATGAATATAGCTTGCTGGTCCCATCCTGCATTGCTGAAGGAAAGGTCAGTGTGGTGGTGGTGGGGACTGTGGGCCCCAGGGATGGTCACTCTGTTTTTCTAATGCAGCTCTACTATTTATTAGCTATTCAGCTTTGGGCAAGATATTTAATCTCCAAGTATCTTAGTTCCCTATCTGTCAACTGGAGGTGATAATAATGCCTGCCTTGGAATGGATCTAGGAATTAAATGAGTTCATATATAGAAAGCATTTATTATAACACAGTTTGGAACAGAGTTAGAACACCATAAAATATACGTCAATTTTGCATCTCTGGGGAAGGTGGAATGAACAAGCTTTGTTGGTAATCTTTTATAAGATTAAACACTTAGAAAAGGGTCCCAGGCACAAAAAAACCCCACGTTTACTGCAGTGCAAAGTTAATCTCTTCATCCTTTAATTTGTTATGTACTCGTAAAGTAGGAAATGATCCTTCCTCAAAATAATTATATTCAGATGGTAAAAATCCCATAGAACAGTGGTTCTCAACCAAGGGAAATGCTGCTCCACAGCAACATTTGGAAATTTCAGGAGAAATTTTTGTTGTCACAGTGGGGTTGATGATGCTACTGGGTTCAAATGGGTAGAGGCCAACGGTACTGCTAAACATCTTACAATGCACAGGACAGTCCTATAGCAAAGAATAACCCAAAATCTCAATTATGCCAAGGTAGAGAAACTCTGTTGTAGGTAACATTTTCTTTCACTGATTTTCAGATGGTTGTATTCTTCTGTGGCCCTTTTAAAAAATTCCAGGCCCTATTAAAATGAAATCCCCATATCCACCTACCCACCCTTAATTGAAAAATCATTCAACAGAAATGCTTTGGCCATGTTGAATTTCCTGAAAAGATTCTCTGCTTTATAATTTTTGTACAAGGTGCAGAAAGGAGAAAACAAAATCAGCTTTTTGTATGGCAACACATACTTTATAAAGGCATTCTCCTCAACCACCAGGGAGGGCCCTAGAAAATCGATAGCTATAGTTTTTCCCTATTGTAACTCTGTAGCAAGAATTTTGGCGATTTTTATTAAACAGTGTCATACTCCTTTCATAACTGCACTATTTCTATTTTACGCCTACTAGCCAGCATCTATTGTGATAATAAGGCTGAGAGGTGCAAGATAAGGCAAGTAGAATTTGAAGTGAACTCTTTGCAACGTTCCTTGTCTTCTCATTGTCATCCGCAGTCCTTGGGGAAATCAAACTCAGTCTAGTGCGGGTTCCTATAATAAAAAGGCCAGAGGGAATTAACAGCAGAGTTTCTTGAGTTTAGATTTGCTTCTGTTAAGAAAGGCACTCAGGTCTTCACCTACAGCTTTGGGTGGGGTAGGGAGCCCAACAGCAAGGAACTGAACAGTTGGTAACAGAACCAAGAGGCCGTGGTGTCACAGAGGATGGTAGCTGGGTAGCTCTATGGGTTAGTTCGGGGTCTGCAGATGGTGGCTCATGGGCCCACCTGGTCATGCCAATTTGTTCACATATGGTGTGTGCAGTAGCAGAGCAACTTTTCCAAAGAAAGGAGTGGCCTTTGGCTCCCACTCTTGGGAAGCTATCCTAGCCTTTGGAATATCCTGCCTGACAGGAGCGTTTTCCCTAGGCCAGTCCTGAAGGTCTATGCCAATGATGTGATTTATGAGAGGAGCCATGGGGCATGCAACAAAAGCTCGACCTCTAGAAGGCTGGACACTCAGGCAGGCCAGGTAGATGGTCAGCTGCATCTATGTGGTCACCTTCAATAAAACCTCTGGACACCAAGGTTCAGGGCAGCTTCCCTCGTTGGCAGTGTCCCCATGCATAGCATCACACATCATTTCTGGGGGAATTAAAGGCTATATGCAACAATCCACTGGGAGAGGACACCAGAAGGCCCTGTACCCAACCCATTTCACCCCACTACCCCCAGCCTCTGGCTAGGTACCTTTGTCCACCACTGATTATTTTCTCTGGACTTTTGTTATAATACACAGGGCCTTCTGGTGTCTTCTCCCAGTGGATCCTTGCATACAATCCTTAATTCTCCCAGAAATGAAGTGTGATGCTATGCATGGGGATACTACCAACAAAGGAAGCTGCCCTGGACCTTGGTGTCCAGAGGTTTTACTGAAGATGGCCACACAGATGCAGCTGACCATCCATCAGTCCTGAGGACTCCCCTAATTCCCTTGCCTGTGGCTGTTTTCATGATGCAACAGGAAGACTGAACCCTCAGAACTTAAAGTATTCTCTATTGGACGCTTTCCAGAAAGAGTTGGCCAACCCCTGTGTTAGTTGATCAATAATTCGATTAACATCCCACCATTACTTGCTATTGAATAGGAGAAAAAGGAACAAGACTTTTTCAGTCATCACCATTTAAAATTAGCAGTCTTGGATGAGAGAAGTTAATATTTCATCAGGAGTGACTTAATGCCGTAACATCAATCTACTAATATCATCTGCTCTGTTGCCGCCTAAATCATCACATATTTAAAGCAATTCAAAACAAGCCGCTTGCTGGTATCATGACAATGAGAACCTGCAGTGAGTGAGCCCTTGCAGAAACCCTTCCACAGGTGCTGTCTATGCTGGTTAATTTAAAACACTGAGAACTACCAGGAGACTATTGATAGACATTTTTTAACACAGAGTTGATATTCTTTGATAGATTATTTGTACAGATCATCACTAGGTACTTTTTTTTACATCCATAAAATCTTTTTTTACTATGCCATTTGAAGAAAGAGTATTTTAGGTTGATGAAACATTAGGAAGCAATCAATTTCTGCACAGACTTTTGTCCGATTTAAAAAAAAAAAGAATATGCACTTTTCTTTTCCAGGAAGGAAGCATGGGGGAAAACTCATATGCTTTGCTATTATGCCTATTACTAAAGCTCACCTGTGGCTCTGAAATAATAAGATTGCTTTGTGGCTCTTCCTTTCCACCCCTCCGCCTCATCCCTGAATTTGTATACATCATTCCCATGAAATTAGTTACAGCAATTAACAGTAAATGGTATCTTTACATTATTCTACCCCTTGTTTTTGCTGGACACCAGAGTAGCAGATATTCAATTAACAACTCACATTTTAATCTTGGTGGTTGACGTTGGTGAGAAGTCATGCTGGTTTTGGGCAGGGTGCCAACCCCTCCTGGTGACAGTCATGCTATTTTAATTAATCAGCAGTTGCATTACAATGACTAGCCTAGTGTTTCTTCATTGATAGCATATTATATTGTTTTGTAACTCCGAAGGGGTTAAGAACAGAACCTTCTCTATTTGAGTTTTTGTTTGGTTCCATCTGAAGTATTCACAAATGGCCTTAAATGGAAACAATCAATACAACTGCAGAAATCAAGGAACAGTTATGAAACAAGGTGCTGGTACACTGACCTCACCGTGGGTCTTTTACTTTGCACCTGCATCCAGGTACCAAAGTTAGCAGATTGTCTTACCTTTATAGAGGTGCTGCAGTCAAAGCGAAATGATTTGGTCTGCCCATTTTCCAGATAGACTTTCAAAACATTTGGCATAAAAAGAAGTGAATTGTCTTTAACTGTTTCCTGTTAACAACAGAAGGTGGGGGTAGTGCAGGTCAGTCAAGCTAGACTTCTACTTCAGGTACTTGGAAACACATGTCTATAGTTTATCCTAACCACAACATAAGAAAACAACCTCTCAAAGGCCAATCAAGAGGTTCCTCTGGTGACATTTGAGTTAAAATGTTAACAGCAATATCCTTTTCCAGCTACAATCAACTCACCTGATTCAAATAAAAGACATTTGCGCATCAAAAAATCAATTAGATGAGTTTTTTTAAAATTCAAGATTCTTCTTGGGAAATACAATCACAAATGTAATTCGTTTGTAGTCAGCCTTACTGTTTGGAATCACAAGCCCAGACTTCCTCAGAGCAGGCTGAACTGAGCAGCATGAGGACCAGAGCTATGCTGCTGCTGGCATCGTGACGCCAGCCATGACGGGGACTCTCAAACAGTAACCAGCTCCGAGTGTAAAGATATTTTGGGAAACTATTTTTAAACCATTTGAGAATGTTCCTCAAACTCAAAAAGAAAATATAAAGAAAGAGTTAGTGTGTTAGGAGAGTACATGATTAAGCCTATAATGAATAGATCACAATTTAGAAATAAGAAGATGCCAGCTTAAAACAAAAAGTGAGCAACAGAAACGTATTTCTTTGGATTTTTTTTCCAATTGGACATCTTGAGACATGAGAGGAGAAGACACAACTGCAGGAATTCCATGAGTCCCAGGAGTGAACTGAATTAGGCACATATTATTTGAGCATAAAGTTCACAGAAGTTGAGGGGAACTCAGCAATCATGAGATCATACACCCCTTAGTTTTCAGATGAGGAAACTGCAGACAAGATGTTCAGACATTTGCTAGTCTTATAGTCTGAGCAAATGCAACTCCTGTATATTTCCTTAACAGCTTCCCTGACTTTCATTGCCTATTTCTTTCTCTGAGTTTCTCCATCTTCCTACTTCCACAGACTATCCCACATGGCTTTTCTGCTACCCAATTCACCAAGTAAGTCTGCATCCAAATTCAGAGGAAATGCCACCCCTGGATCAAGAAGGCAGACTGGGGAAGAAGTCACTAAACCTGAGGAGCAGACACATAACCAAAGTTCTGGTATCCACAGGCCTGTGATGAGGCAGCAGAAGCTATAGGAGGCTTCTGGCACTTAGAGCTGCCCTCACCCATGAGACCTGTTATGTCCAGGTATGAACTGACAGTGCTGTAGCAGCTTCTAGGATCATGAAGATTCCCAATCTTATGCTTGGAAAAGCTTCTGGTAGAAAAGGTAAGTTTCAGATGACCCTATGGAGTCCTCTGAACCTGAAACCTCCCAACTTTCAGATGGGACCATCTGGTTGCAAATATATTGTGTATCATAATTCTGTATTTGAAGGATCCACAAGGATCCACTGAGGTGAGCAGGACAGACCATGACAGAGTGGGACTTAGGATCATGGCATGGGAAATAGCAGTTGGGAGAAGGTCCTGCTTTTTACACGTCTGGGGATTCTGCCTACGAATGCAAACTCTTTCCAGAGTTTTGGCTTCTCTGCTATTTTGATTTGTTAGAGATCAGAAAACTTATTTTTCTGAGAGGGAAACATTTAGAATGGAAGATTAACACTTTGCTCAAAGCACATAGTGGTCTATTTTATGGAAGAACACAGCTGACACACTGGGGAAGAAGCAGGCAGAAGTTTCAGAGAGGCATATTTTACTCAGTCTGGCTGAGGCAATGTCAATCTTCCACACTCAATGAAGTCCTCTGCAAGTGCTTTCTAACACTGAGAGCATTCTAGAATGCTTGCCTGCCCTGCATCTTGTCTATGATAGAGGGGACCAGTTTCGCATCAGTCCTTCTGGTAGGATTACTTGCTTTGCTTGAGTTCAGTGCCCCTGTCACAAAGCAGGTGACTGTCAACTCACCGACACTTGGCCATTGATGATGACCTCCTCAGAGAAGCGCACTTTGACTGGGTTGGACTTTAATCTTGCCTTTTTTGCAGCACTAATAAATGCCGATTTGGGAGACTGGAAGAAAAGAAAACATTTTATCTGATTACTGGAAATACAATGCAAACTTGTACTAGCTGCTTTTTAAATCTTTGTCCTCATAGACATGCAGTATTTTTGTTAAATAAAAAAAATGTTTGTTGTATATCCAATTCAAGGATGAAATGCAAATTATGGGCACAGTTGAAACCCCACCATGTCCATAAACTGGTAAATGTGATTTAGTCACCAGGCCAGAGCTATAAACGGTATGTTCCATGTCCTTACTGAGGACGTTTTAAAGATTTTCTAAAATGATAGCCACTGAAGTACATAAACCTTGCTTCTAAGACAGAGTTTTGGTTACAGTGTGGAAGATGAGGAGCTGATAAAATCTAATATTGGGCTTTTGGTGAGTTGCTCAGTAAGTACTTACTTCAATGAAGTGGGGAAGAGCCACTGACAGGCTGAAATGATTGATAATCAGAGAGTTATTCGTGTTAAGAATATGTGGACATGTAAGCAGGCAAGTACACACACACACACACACACACACACTCACAAATGTACACATGTACTTGGTTAAGCATTGGTTTCTAATATATCTATAACCTGAGTTTTGGCCTCTTATGGCAACTTCCGATCTGTGATCTTACTAGTTCAAGGTAGAGAGGAAACATTGACTTAACAGTTACAATTTGAATTCATATTCTCTTCATTTTACAGATTCTTTGTACTTTGTGACCCTCTCCTTTTCATCAGAACAAGAGGGTAAGCAACACAGTTCTTCCTCACAAATTGGAAGTGCCGTGAAGAACTCATTTGGAAGGATATGGAGGTTCTGGGGGAGCTTTTGTTGCATGATCTTCATAAAATTTCTTCATCTGAGAATAATCTTTGTTATATAATTTTAATAAAGCCAGAAGAGGAGGGAACTCACAGCTAGTAGATATCTGCAGTGGTACCTCTGTTTATAAATGCTTTCCTTTATAATGATTTGGTTCATGAACAGGATTGTTTGGCAATTTGTTTGAAAACTCTAAATTGAGTGACAAGACCACAGCCATCATTCCCACATGAACACAAATGTGGGCGTCTTTTCCAAAATCCTAGAACACATTAAGTTTACGAACTGAGGTACCACTGCAGTATGTCATCAGACTCATTTGTCTGTTTTCAAAATGAACTCTGTTCTCTGTTGAACTTAATGCACAGGTAGATAATTAGTTGGAAGCTTATCCTATTTTATAAACTATTTTAAAGACCACAGTGGTTGAATACTTGTAATTAGCTGTGGTTCAGACCAATGGTACATAGCTCAAGATTCTGAGACTGCTGCAAAACCAATTTTAGTAACTGACCCCAGAACCAACACAAGGGTTTGACCTTCTGGGTACTAATTAATTTCAAGGCACAAAAACCAATCATAGTGGGTTTTACTTTGGATTTCAAATGAAGTGAAAAATAAAATTCATAAGAATTCTGATTGTTTTCAAATAAAGAGTCTTATGGTCAATTAAGTTAAAAATAATGATATAATGGGTAAATAAAAAGTGGTCTGTTGATACAATGGATATTACTCTGCCTTAAGAAGGAATGAAGTGCTGACATATGCTATAGCACGGGTGAACCTTGAAAGCATAATGCTGAGTAAAAAAAGCCAGACACAAAAGATCCAAAGATTGTATAATTCTATTTACGTGCAATGTTTAGAATAGGAAAACCCAGAGGAACAGAAAGTTGATTGACTGGTAGTTGTCAGAAGGGGAGGGAGGGCAGAATGGAGAGTGACTCTTCAATGGACATGGGGTTTTCTTTTGCGGTGATTAAAACTTCTGGATCTAGATAATGACATGGTTGTACAACACAGTGCATGTACTTAATGCCACTGAATTGTGTACTTTAAGATACACAATTTTAAGTGGGAAATTTTATATTATTGTGTTTTACTACAATAAAATTCACTGTTGCAAAAACCATAAAACCTCTGTGCGTGTGTGTGTGTTGTGGGTGGAGTACTGGCCTGAATACTAGGAGAACCCTATTCTTTCCAAAGATTTCCTCCATACCTGTCTCAACATTTGCTATGAGGGGTGTCTCAGAAGATCGGATGGATGATGATTTGTTCTCCAGAACCTTAACTTACTTATGTAAGTCATTTTAAGAGAATGGCTGTTCTTTTCAAAAACAAACAAACAACCAAACAAAAATGTCTGAAGAACTCAGAATTGTGGCTTCTCAAAAATCCCACATGTAAACATGCTTAGTGTGAGTTTTACAAGACCTTCTCCTGAAGCTAAGTGACAGAACTGTGCAAGTCAGTATCTGTGGAATTATAGGCCAAGCTTTGTAATGATTCACATGATTCCTAAAATCATTACATGATTTTGTGATGATTCAATGATTCATACAGTGGTGGACTCATTTACTTTTGAAAGACCATTTTTTAACTGAAAAGAGAACATTTTTCTCTTTTAATGATTTTAAGCAGCCAGTATTTATATTGGTGCAATGAGTTTAGCACAGGGGACGCAAATGTAATAAAGTTACCCAGATCTGACACTACTAATTGCGTGACATGCTTCCATGCAGTAAGGCCCTACTTTTTCAGATTTGCTGGGCAAATGAAATATTTCCTATGTGTTTCAGGTGCCAATTATTGAAATTTACCTCTCTGGGAATCCTGGTTTCATGATTTTACATTTTACTATATTTTCTTAGAATGTCCTACATGATTCCTTGAATCCATAGAAAAGTGTATTTAACAAAACTTAGTTTGGGGATATATATTGTCTGATATAGCCTTAGAATGCACTGATAGCCCCAGGGATCATAGCTGTACATAGGGTTAGTTGCCCATAAAGTAAATAACACATCAGGGCAGAATTTGCTAAGCTAGGGATGGTTCTTTCTTCTCTCCATAGCTATGGAACGCCCATGTCGGGAAGCCTTGGTATTGTATTTATTTACCACACCCTAGTGACAAACATGCTTGTCTAGGAATATCAGCAAAGAGAAAAGATAGTCAATAGTGTTAAGTAAATATTTGTCATATAATTTGAAATTAGTGGACTTGGGGTAAAAGTCTAAGAATTCGCAATGAGTACACTGTTTTTGTACATGATTGATGACTATTTCATATAGTTGACATACTTTAAAGCATTATGTTTTGATTTAAAAAATCTTCAAGTCTGCAAGCTACCTAATGACAATTGGCATAGTAATGGCTTGCTCCACTGGCCACAGTTACTGTAGATGGGGTACTGTAAATCAGTCTTTGGCAGTAGTTTCAACACAGATTTCTCTTTGGTACTTAAAAAATACACAATGTGCCCCACACAAAATATTGGTGACTTAATTCTTAGCAACCTGTAGGTGCATATCACAGCTATTTCCTATCCTGTGATGGAAATGATAAGTAATTATCATTTAGAATAATCAGATCTCCTGCAGATAACTAATTTTAACATTAGCGGGCCCCTAATCAACCCCTGTACCTCTTTCCAAATTTGCTCTTGCCCAGGTGGTCACATTAGAGCATGGCATGCTCCTGGATCTTTTAGATTCTCTTAGAAATCACTAGAACATAGTCTGAAAAAAATCTCATAGATAAAATTAATTTCTGAAACCAAAGTGTAAGGCCTTGAACTTGCAGGTCCTATGACTCTACAGTACTGCTGATATAGCAGGCATTGAGTACATATTTGTTGAAGACTAGATGATTTGATGTGGAGTCCCCCTCAAGAAGACTTCAGGAGAAGGACAGTTACTTTGGGAAGTGCTGCCTGAGTCACTGGAAGGTGAGTGGTGTGAGGGACATGGGTCTTCTTCTTCATTCTGCTGTTTGCTCATTTGGGCCCACTCCCTTGGTATTCCCTTCCATGGAAATACCCTGGAACTTGGGACTGGCATGGTCAGCATGACAGATGCCGAAGGGGACTGCCTTGGCCTCTGATAGCACCTGCTATGGAGCTGCTCTCAGATCTGTGGAGCAAAGGGGTAGGCAGGTAGACAGTGGGAAGCTGGGAAGTATGTCCCCCAGCTTTCCGCCTAGAAGAAATCCAAAGAAATGTGAATCATGATAGCCCAGGGACATGAGAACTGAGAGAGCAAATTAGCTTAAGCCCTATTGAATTGTAGTAGTGTGAGGAAAGGTGTAGAGATTCTAAGTACTCTCTGTCTAGGATGGGATTGGCTGAGAAGTTTAGGAAGTTCTACTATTAGACACTGTGGAAGGCAGAGTTCAAGGAGAAGGGAGGAGCTCAGCAGTGAAAGATGTGCCATAAAAATAATGGCATGAACAATGAAGATGACCCATCAGTACAAAAGAAGGGAAATTCATGAGTAACCCAGAAACACCCTTTCTCAAACTCCATCCTGGGGAAACACTACTACAAAAGATGGCGATTTATATACAAGGATATTCTCTGCAGTATTATTTATAATAGCATATATTACAGACAGTGTGAAGAGTCCAATAATAGTGGCTTAGTTAAGTCATTCTCAGTTCAAGCTAATGTTCTGCAGCCATTTAAAAGATGCTTATAAAGAATTTTGATGACATGCAGAAACACTTATTAAACAAAGAAACAAAATAAAATTGTATGTGTGATAGGATCTCGACAGATAACAAGGCATATTTCAAAAGACAGAGAACAAAGGGCACAACATTTATATGGTAATCTCTGAAGAAAAGATTTGCTGATGCCTATTTTTCTGTTTCTGAATTTCTTCTGTACCTCTACATTTTTTCCTATGAAAAAGAGTGAAAAGAGGGAGGGAGGAGGTCTCAGTAACACTTTTAAAAATGAAGTGAGGAATCTGCTTAGCATTACTGTTTTTTGAGACAGGGTCTCACTAAGTAGCTCAGGCAGGCCTTGAACTCACTATGTAGTCCAGCCCGGCCTCAAACTTGGGTTGATCTTCCTGCTTCAGCTTCCTGAGTGCACAAGCATGCACCACCATGCCTGGCCTAGAATTACTTCTAATCAAACAATTTCAAGGACCCTCTGTCTCTTCTCCTTGATCCCCTTGACTGGAGCTTTCCTGGAAAGAGACTTCTGTGGCTAGGTCATGGTAATGTGCTCTGGGCACAAATAGAGTGTGGCAGGAAAGTGTAAATATTGACTCTCTTTTCTTTATTGGCCCTTAACCTACACAAGAAGTGCAAGCAATATAAAAAGTGCTGGCCAGCAGGTTGCAAAAGAAATTAAAATGCTAATTTTTGTTGTCTGTAATAAAAGGAGAATTTATGGATTTTCTCTTGATCTGCTGGGTCATCTGTTTCTGTATGTTAATCCTGGTTGACAAAAGGATGTTTAGCAACTAAATGAAGCCAAATATTTGTTTAAGAACAAATTTTCTGGTAGGAAAATCCAAAGCCAAAAGTGCAAGTAGGAGATTGTTGTCTCTTCTCCCGTTTGTTTTCTGCTTCATATCTAATGTATCTAAGCAATTTGAGAGCATCAATTCTCATAGTTCAGAGGAGGCAAAGGTCACTTTGTACTGGAACAGTAAGGGTAGACCATAAGAAGGACAACGGTTCTCAACTGGGGACAATATTATTCCTGAGGAACATTTGGTAATGACTGGATTTGATTTTGTTTGTCACAACTAGGGGGAAATGTGCTACTGGCACCTGATGAGTAGAATTTGGGGATGTTGCTTGACATCCCATAATGCACAGCATAACCCCACTACAGAGAATTCCCCTAAATGTCAACAGTGCTGGCCTGGAGTAGCACTTGGAATTTGGCCTGAGATGTGAATGGTGACAATGAGCTGGCCAGGCTAAGGAAGGGATCAGAATGGCGAATGCAGTGGGCATTTCAGCCAGAAGGCTGGTCAGTGTCAAGTTCAACGTGAGAATTCATCAGCAGTGTGATTAGACACGGGGTGAGTGACTGAGCAGGAGAGTGGCTGTTGCCCACAGGAGCATGCGACATTTGCTCTAGAATGTTGAGGCTAAACATTGATTTTAATAGAGCTCAGCAGCAAAAGCTAATTGAACTCTTAGAAAATTCCAGACTATCTGCAAAAAGGAAGTCCCAAGATTCACTCATTAATAGAAATGAGTATTCATACAGAGAACAAGCTTCATAGATCCAATCTGCATAAAGATCAAGCAAAGCCACAAGACAGCCTTAAACTTGAATGCAAAATTCCCCTTTGACATTTTTGTTTATTGCAAGTAGTGAAATGGTACCATGCATTGCAAAATTTATCTGGGCTGGAGTAAAATGGTTCTGATCTTACATTTCTAATGGGTTGCAAAGCAGGGAGAGAGAATTCAGAGAAAGACAACTTAAATTCAAAGTTCTAGCAGGAATTCATAATTGTTCAGTTGTTTGCTTATTACAGGCATTTACCTTGGTTTTGCTGAAATGTATTTGCCCATGACAAACAAATTAAGAAGTGTGAGTAGATTTGAAGTGAGACGGACAATTACAGCCAAGCTGTACTTTATATTGAAGCATATGTTACTGTGAACCATAGAATCCTGAGACAATAGAGCCAGGGAGTCCCTGGCCATAGTGTGATCTCACTCAGTCCTGTCATGGTTGAGAAAATGGAAGTTCTGATCAGTTATGGGAGACACCTGTTAACTGCACTAGATATCTAATCTGGGTTCTCTTACATTCTGTGGCATCAGATCCATATGCATAAGTTCCATCAAAGCATTAGGTTAAAACACATAGTCAATATTAAATTGAGCTTTTAATATATGCAGCTATGTCCTGGATAACATATTTGTTGTTTTGGTTAGCTCTATTTATGGTGTTATTGGAATTCTGTAATTTACGTATTGCCTAGGTCACAAACTTGGGAGGAAAATTTGGGACCTGCGAGATGAAAATTGTGGTCGAAAGATAGAGACTGGCACATACCATGGCTGTTAAATTTGTGTAGAAGTGCTCTAATTCAGTATGGGAAAGAAACCAGAGGCTTAAACAGTTTGGAATCTCTGCCTCTTTAGGTACAGATGGCCACTGTTTTAGGAAAAATCAGAAGGATTTTGCTTTGATGAATTTTCATTCACCCGACAATATATGCAAATCACAAATAATAAGTCTACAGCAACATAAATTAAAATAGTGGTTGCCAGGGAATGAGGATAGGAACAGGAATTAATTATAAGTGGGGAATAAAGAACCTTACCAGGATGAAGGAAACATTCTGCAACCAGACTGTGGTGAGAGTTGCATACTTGGGTAAATTTTGAAAGACTACTGAACTGTGAGGGCAAAATGAGGGAATTGTATGGTATACAAATTAAACCATGATGATTTTTTTTAATATGGGAAATAAAGGTAGTGTTGTTTTAATCAATTTCCACTTTACTAACTAAGATGGCTAAAACCAAATTCTGACAACCATTGTCTCCTCCAAAACCTCTTTTAAAGCAAGCTGACATATCCAGGTTTTGACCAAATTATTTAGATGGTGATAAGTATAAAACTTATGCTCCCGCCTCCCACAGTTAGATATTCCCCGACAACTTGATATTCTTAAACTGGAAATCACAAGAAAGTCTTAACTTTTGTGTCATCTCCAGATGTGAGTTCCACGGGACTGACAAACTTAATAACTTGAGGAGACATCACTTTGTTTTCTCTCCAATGAATAGTTTTGGGACATGGAGCATAAAGTACAAACAATCAAGATTTTAGAACTCGTATTGTGAATGCATGTTATTTTCCTCAGCTGTTATTTATTGCAGCTTTACTGGAATGGGTGGAGGAGACCAAAGGCCCTAGACCATTATGTAGCATTTTTACTCACAGAATACTTACAGGATAAGGCTGGATGACAGTGAGGAGTATCGATTCTTTGCAGCTTCTGTAATAGAAAAAAAAATTATGAAATGCACAGAGCCCAGAGTCAAACAGTGACAGTTTTCTTTTGAAACCAATTGTGTGAGGTGTTGATGAATATTCCTTGGGTTCCCAGAGCAGTGGAAATCAAACAGCTCAGAACACCAAAGTCAACTATTTACCAAGTGTAATAAACTATCCAATTGAAAGCTTCCTGGGTGGTTTATGGCAGGCAGTATTATCTGTACAGCCAAGTGACCGGTCCCTTAAAATAAAACTTAGTGAGGAAAGAACAATTTTAGAAGCATCAACTCAATCAACCTCTATGTTTTTCACTGCTGTCAAAATTGATTCTCCCTTTTGATTTTCCTTTAGCCTACTTATCTTTGTTACCTAAAAATTTCTCTATAGTTTTCTGGTAAGGGGAAGGAATTTTTAAAATTCTATCAATTCATGGAACATCATTATCTTCTCAGGGTCTGTATCATGAAACAAAAATGTCACTGGAGGTCGCTTTTGCTTCCCACACCATGCACCAGTGGAAGTGCTTGCCTGGGACCCTGAGCTGATAAGTATTTCAGACAGGTGCCAATTGGGAAATATCTCTCACAACAGAGGACACTTTCTAGCTAAAGCAGAACAATGTAATCTAATGGTTTATTTAATTTCCTCCAAGTAACTCAACCTTTCCAATGACTCAAACCCTTGAGGGAAAATCATATTATGGGTTATAATATTCTTCCTCCTTCCTTTCTTTGTTCCTGTTGCAACAAGAAAAAGGTCAGTTGCCATTTTGCTGAAGAGAAGCCAATGTTTTCTACTTCAGTTTGTAATTAATTATCCACTTTGGTGATTCACTGCTCAGATGAGTAAGGCGAAGGGAATCTGTTGCATTTCCCTCACTCACTTGTGGCCTAGTATACTCACTCTATCTGGTCGCACCATGTCCTGTTGATATCCTCCAGGTGAGCACGGGCCTTGAGTTAGGGAGAGGGATGAGGAAGGAGGGGGATAGGAGAAGCATGGCTTAGACTTCCCTCACCCTAAACCTAGGAAGCACCATAACACTGAGGATGATAGTGATGCAGGAGCAGACAGGGTTGTGGGGGCACTGCTGACAGTGGCCTGACCGTTCCCACAAGTCTCAGTGATCCAGGCTGGCAGCAATTCTAATAGCCACAGCAGAGAGAGCAGCAATGCAATAAAACAAGGCTTCTGTGGGTAATATACAGGGTCCTGCAGTACTGGTGGGTGTGTGGGCACAATTGTGTGTGTGTGTGTGTGTGTGTGTGTGTGTGTTTGGGTGTGTGTGTGTATGTTTGCGTGGCACGGGGGGGGTGGTCAAACTGGTGTCACTAAATCAATTTCAGTGTCAAAAGCATTGTCACCCAACATTGTCACTCTGGCTTTATTTCACAAAGGAATTCTGCCACTTTAAAGGAATGGGGACAAGGATTTTCCCTGCAGCAGAATATGCAGGGTGAAATGCTGGAGGCAAGCTGGGTGTTCATTTCTAAGAGAGATACAAGACAAATATGCAGAAAGCAACGCAAATGGAAGCAAAGTACTGCTTCCTAACTTTCAGTCCCTACACACAGGAAACAAGTAACATTCAGCAGATACGAAGTGCAAGATAGGGGCTGAGGATACAGCTCAGTGGCACAAGTGCCTGCCTTGTAAGTGTGAGGTTGTGAGTTTGATTCTCAAAAAACAAACAAACAAACAAACAACAAACACAAGATAGTCCCACACACCACAGTCGGGAGTGTTGAGCTCTATCAGTGCACCTGTCTGACTTGTTCTACCCAGATTTGCTTCCACAGCCCTCCAGAATAGCCAGTGGGACCCATTAATCCATCCGGTTGGCTGAACTGACTGGGCCTGAGTGTGGGAATGAGTTGATCAGGTTTCCTCTCTCCAGAATCAGAGCTAAGGCACAGAGATGAAGAGGGGTGGAGCCGAGACACATTCACAGAGGGTACAAGAGTCAAAGCTGAAGATGCCAGCAGTGTTTCAAGAAGTCTTTATTCCCATCATTCCCAGGGCTGGTTGTTCACTGTTCCATTAGAAATAAAATAATTGATATAAAGTTTCTCAGTATGATATCTATCATCATTTTGCAAAAAGCTTTTACTTGTGTTTTCTCTCATCTGTAAGTATTTAATCATCACCTGCCAGACAAGAAGAATTAATTCCACTGTGCTTCAGATCCTTTAGGATTCCTAAACAAATTTTAGCAAGAAAAAAAGATCAAAGCCATATGTGTTCATATGTTATAAGATGCCAAGATTAATTCACACAGATTCAGATGCAGCCCCATTGCAATAGACTCCAGTCATCACTGTATGCTAAAGAAAGTGCAGTAGGACATTCATAGGAGGTGTTGCAAAGCAGAATTTGGAATCCTTAGCCCCTTACTTGCCTGAGGGCTGACTAAAGACTTAATTAAAAATGGGAAAAAGCCAGGAGAGGGTGGCAGAAGCTGCACCTGTGAAACGAGTCCCCTTCCAGGAAAGTAGGTTCAAGATGTGAGTCCCACAGTAAGATGTGGAAGATGTAGCAGAATTGTTCGCCTGGGGTCATTTCCTGAAGGCCTTCAGACCAACTGATCTTCTTCCAGGGGTGAGAGAGTCAGAGAAGAAAGATATAAAGCTGAGGAGCATTGACTATAGCCAGCCCTTGGGTTCTGCCTGACTCAAGGGAGCTGCAATTGGAGTAACTCAACTGAGAAGTCTTCCAGGAATTCAAAAAGCACTCGTAAGAGTAAGAGTCAAATATCATTATCTTCCACAGACAACAAGAACCAGTGCTGGATTCTGGCTTTTAATCTCACCATCCTGGCCCCATCTCAATTTGGAAGGAGAGACCGCTAGGGAAGAATGTTGGACAACAGAGAAAACATTGGCAATGCCCCTTAGCCCACAATAAGCCTTCCAGGCCTCAAATAGGGGCAAAGTAAAAGTTTGCTGAATTGGGAGTTTACTTTTATATGACAATGGAACATTTTAATTACAGGGTACAGATTTTTGTGACCACAACTGAACAAATAACTGGGGGATTTTTCTGCACCTGTTTAATATATTCACTGAACCTACATGAGATTTTCTTGAGGGCTAGAACTGGCTGTGTAGAGCTATTAAAATTGGGAAGTGAGAGGGAAACACAGTTGCCATTTGACTGTATTCTCTGAAACCTATGCTATATTTATTCCCAATTTCTCTTTGCTTAGATAGACTTGAATGGATCTTGTTCTTTGAATTCAAACTAAAAATCTAGAACAAAAGGATTTCAAACCAAAGAAAAACAATAAAAATTAAATCTAAGAGTGAGGAATAAAAACTGGATATGGTGGCACATGCCTGTAATCCTAGCACTCAGGAAGCTGAGGCAGGAAGATTGCCATGAGATTGAAGTCAGCCTGGACTAAATAGTGAGACTGTCTCAAAAGAAGAAAAGAAGAAGAAGAAGAAGAAGAAGAAGAAGAAGAAGAAGAAGAAGAAGGAGGAGGAGGAGGAGGAGGAGGAGGAGAAGGAGGAGAAGGAGAAGAAGAGGAGGAGGAGGAGAAGAAGAAAGAGAGAGAGAGAAAGAAAGAAATCAGAACAAAGAGCTAGGGATATGACTCAGTAATACAGTGCATGCCTGGCAAGTGCAAGATCCTGAGTACAATTCCTAGTACCAAAAATAAATAAATAAGTAAATAAAATCAGAACAAATCATGAAGTAGTAGGATAAGCAAGAGGCTGGATAGGCCCATAAGGCTGAAAGACAAATGCTAATTTTCTAGCAATGCTCAATGCTGCCATATTTACAGTATTTTTTCACTTCTGGAAAGGAATGCTGATGTTTACAGGTTTTGTACAGTAGATTCTAATAGCAGAAGACCCCTGGAGATGGACCCTTGCTCCTTGTCTTAGATGTCAATAAACATAGATGCTGTATTAGCTTCCTAGTGCTGATATAATAAATAACTACAAACTTAGTGGCTAAAACAATACAAATGTACTGTCTTACATTCCTCAAGACTAGAAGTCTGAATTGGATTTTGCTGGACTACAATCAAGGAATCTTCAGGACTGCTGCTTTCATTCTAGAGGCTTTTCAGCTCTAGTGTTTGCCCATATTTCTGGGCTGCTGTCTGCTTCCTCTAGCTACATAACCAGCAGTGTAGCATATTCAAATCACTCCCTGACTTACTTGTCTACCTCTTTCATTGACAAAGCCCTTTGAGATTACACTGGGTCTGAGATTACACTGGAATGAATCCAAGATAATCACTCCATAATTAATGACATCACCAAAGTCAGCATCTAAAGATGTGGATGTGGACATCTTTGGAGTGTTGGGGTCATAGTTTTGCCTACCACAGACCATTGTTTTATTAGTTATCAAGCACTACATAATGGATTATCAAAAGCTCAGTGATTTAACAAATATCCATTTGTTATCTTACAGTTTATGTGGGTCAAAAATATGTACATGGATAAGGTCAGTCATCTTTTACAAGGCTGTAAAACATTGGCCAGTGATATGGTTTCAAATGAGAGCTTGATTGGAAAGGATCCACTTCCCAACACATTTTTATGGTTTTGGTAGAATTAAAGTCCTCCATAGTTTATGTATTGAGGACCTCATTTGTTTGTAGACAGTTGGGTTAGGTCTACTCTCAATTTTGCCATATAGAGTTCCCATAATGGCCACTGGCTTCATCAAAGCTAGTAACATGATGAATGTTACAGTCTTACATAACATAACATGGAATTGACACCCCATCACCTTGGCCATAATTTCTCAGGAGCAAACACAAGCCCCAGTCATACTGAAAGAGGGGGCTGTACAAAGCTATAAATACAAGGTGCACACATCACTGAGGTCTATCTTATATTCTTCCTTCCACAAGCATAAAGAAGAACTTACAAATGAGCAATCTTGAATCATCTCAAAAATAGTTTATACCTATGACTTCATCAATCACAGAATTTTTTCTGTGAACAACTTCGAGATGCACTGTTGCTTTGCATACCTCGCTAATTGGAAAATGGGAAAGATTTTTCAAAATGCGTGTATTATATTTAAAGCCTTTGTATCTATATTGAGGCACTGTGAATTTCTTGAAGCATAATGTAGATTGATATTACTTTTACAACTTGAAGAAAGAAATTATCTGCATTAAACTAAAATATCATTATAATTGCAGACATACTTTTCTTGTTTTTCCTCATGTATAACTGCTCAACCATAACCTACCAGACAAGAAAAATTAACTCCATTATGTTTTGGAACTATTAGGATTTCTTTAATCCTAGGAAGAAAAAAAATAGATTCAAGCTAATTTAAAATAGCCTCAACAGAAAGATTGGAATCAAGAATGAAGATGCTGCATTCAAGTGAGCAGATAACCTCTTTTTAGGAAGGCCTAAAATAGCCAGAAGCATTTAAAAATCCAGTTAGAAGCACATTTAGAGAAGTACTTCATCATAAATTCCAAGTAAACTTTCTACTTTTGAGGAGTAATTTCAAACTTAATGCCAATATTTTAAAATGGATGAATTTGTTAGAAACATCATTTAAGTACCGAATCACAGTGCTGACCTCCTAAATCATTCCTGTCAAAGTTGCTTTCTCTTCGTCTCTCTTTATTTCTTTGTTCTTTTCTAATCCTTTTTAGAGAGTCCCTTGAAACATGTTTGGGACACCCAGTATTCATGGTTGCAGGCTGTGCTTTGATATCTCATCCCATAGTATAACTTCACTAGAGGTTGGTGAAAGCAAACTGAGAAAAAAGCTCAGATTTCAGATTTTTTTTTTCAGTACTGAGGATACTATTGTAAGTTTTAGGCATAGCCATTTTTATTTTTATTTTTTATTTTAAGAGATGGTCTTGCTAAGTCACTAAATTTTTCAGTCTGGGCCAGAACTTCTGATAATCCTGCTACAGCCTTCCAGAATGCTGAGATGACTGGTATTCATTACTATGGCCAGATTTTAATGATGCGGAGTTTTCAGTATCAACCTTCACTCCTTTTGGAAATGCTGGAACAGAACCAAGGGCCTCATGAATTTTAGCAAGCACTTCACCACTGAGCTACCTCTCTAGACCTAAAATTTCTCTAACAGTGAAGCTATTGTTGGTGTTTGCTATATTTTAGAGCACCATAGTTGGCACCTTTTTTAAAACAGTCTTTTCCATTTTATATTTATACCATCTTAACACTGCATTATGTAATCATATTAGCATGTAGTATTATGTATCATCCATCCAGATAAACTAATTAGGTGTCTTGATTAAATCAGAGATTGATATGAATTTAACATAGTTGTGAAAGGCTTTGAGATTATCCAAGAGATTGGGAAAATGAAACAAAATAAATAGCAAACAAGCTAATTGTAGAATTTTAAATTTCAAAATTAGAAGTAAAGAAGTAAGTAACCAATCTCTGAAGGCTAAATAGCTGGTTGTTTTTATGATTGCTTTGAGACAGGGTCTTCCTACATAGCTCAAGCTGGACTTGAACTCACTGTGTATACCAGGTGGCCTCAAACTTGCAGCAACCCTCTTGCCTCAGCCTCTTAAATGCTGGGATGACTGGCATGCGCCACCATACCCAGTATGAAAGGTTAGGTTTGAAAAGGCAAAATAAAGAGGCAATTTGGGGCTCTATATTAAAGATCTTATAAACTGTAAGATGACATCCTAAAATAACTCAAGAGATTGATGTGTAGTATTTATATTTGGAAAGAAAGGTGGTAAAGCAGTGTGAAAAGGATGTTTGAACTCTCACTTCTAAGGTAAGTTTGGGCACACACAAGATTCTTTCTTCTTCCTGCACTTTAGAGCCTTTCAAAGGGATTAGAGAAATATTCTTTTTTTGTGAGCTAGTGTATGTCAGCCCTTAACCTCTCTGCTGCGGGGCAGTCACTGTGGATGAGAAATAAGAACTGATTACCAGCATTTTTCTGATGACTCCTTGCTTGGAATGGCCTCTCATCTGTGCATTGTGATGAAGCCTCTTGTTTTCCTTCTAATTGTCTTCTATTTGAACCTATACAGGTAAAAACAATGACAAGACTTTTCTAATCTGATAAACAGCCACACGGAGTGTCCGACTAAGCCACTGTTGGTGATGCTGGTGGAAGTAGTGCTACCTTCAGTTTCAGAAAAGTTACTACAGGACTCTACGTGGGATGAGGTTCATGCTTCATCTCCTTGACTTTTGCAACACTCTGAATAGGGATTACAGTTATCCACTGAGTCAGTTCCTAACAGGTACTGAAGCCATTGGTTGATGAGAATGGAAATGTCTAATAAATGACAGTCTTCAGAAAAGACCAACACATTATGGCTAAGTGTGATCGATCCTGGACTAGATGAAGCATCAACATGCTGCCCAGTCCTGCTGAAGCTCACCTGCTTTCTGATACCTTAGAAAAAGAGGAATGGGATTATCTATCATTCTCAGTTATGTTCAAGGAAGCTCTGGAGAAAATGGTTAAAATGAAGCTACTCCAGCCATCAGAGCACAGAGATGTAATGGAGATAGTTTGAAGACTTCACTCGTGCAGTAGCAATGGGTTGGCTTCTACTAATTCCACCATGTCTCCTCCACAACCATTTTCACCTTGGAGTACAGGATTGTACTGCCAGTCAAAAAGACTATCAGTTTAGCAGCCAAAGGAAGAAGTAAAGAGAATTTAAGGACAGATCCTTATTAAGAAATATGTGAAACAGTTTACCCTGAAAAACTGGATGCTTACCTTTCCCCCTTTGTGACATAGACTCCAAAGATGGCTCTTGTTTCAGCCAGTGCTCATTATAGAAACATAAATTATATTTACAAGATAGGCTTTCAGTGGTCACTTATAGAGTCAGGGGTGGAAAAGTGCAAAAGGTCTGTTGGCATACAGCAGATGGGAAGGATCCAAAAGTCAAAGGCCTAGAGCTCGCTATAGTCCCATGGGAGTCCTATCAGGAGGCTGAAGAGTCTTTGATGGAAGGTCGAGGAGCCTGCACTGGAAACTGAAGACAGATGCCCAAGGCACAGGCAAAAAGACTAGCTCCCCTGAAGAGCCTCCCTTCTCTGTTCTTTTTATTCTATTCAGGCTACAAGTCTATTTGTTGGTGCTTCCCATGCCCAAGTGGATCTTCATTTTTAATAAATCCTTTAAGTCACACTCAGAACTATGCTAAGACAATAAGTTGGGCATTTCTTACTCAAGATGACACAACGGTTAATCGTTACACTCTTGACTAACCATATCTGGTAGGACAGTGATGGTGTACCATTTAGAGACCAAGTACCCAAACTGTAACCCAAACCCACTTATTTATCTCCAAGTGTCAATATTCCAATTCAACCTGAATACCAAGGTTTTAGTTTATAAAAACAACAACAACAACATCAACAACTGTTATCCAATGGCTGGCTGCTGGGGCAATTGGCTCATGTGTCAACAGACAACAGAGAGGACTCTGTGTGGCTGTTATGACATACGTGCCACAGGTTTGCCACCACTGTGCTAAGGTTTACACCTTTTTGTAGTCTCTTTTCCCTGAATCTAGACTAGGCCTGTGATTTATTGTTGATGATACAACACTGTAGCAGTGACACTGCATGACTTCCAGGCCTTGGTCAGGAAAGTCCCAGAAGTGTTATAGCAGCCCACAGTACCTCAGAATGTCCCGTTGAGGAAAGCCAGCTCTAAGGTAAGAATTTCAGCACCCCTGACACTCCTGCCGTGAGCAAGCTGGCTATATGTAGAAGCAACGTGGAGAGAGTAGAGACGCCTGGCCAGCCCTGGCTCTGCCAGGTTTCTGAGGCCAGGCAGCAGCACAGGAATGAAGAAGCACTCTCAGATGTCTGGCCCAATCAAGCCTTTGGATGGCTGCAGCCACAGCTGCCATTTAAATGCAGTGACATGAGAGACCCCAGCGAGTCAACCCTCAGAAGCATGAGGAATAAGAAATATTTTTATGAAACCACTGTGTACATTTTTTAGCTGTAATAGACAATTAGAACATCATCTTTCCATAAAGAATTGGAAAACTATGTTTTTAAACCAACAGGCATTCACTGGAATCAAGTGAGTTTGAAACCGAACACATCTCCCTTATGAGGCAAGGGAAAACATCCAAGCTATCAGCTCCTTAGTATTTTTTAATTGTGACCTATGCTAAAACAAAAAACACAAATGCAAACACAACCAACTGACCAAACAAACCAAAAGCCAAGAATGTCTTGTATAAACACATGCTGAAATGTGGAGGCAATGCTCTGACTTCTTGGAATAGGATCAGAACAATTGTAACATTAGCTATGAGTTTTTGGAGATTGGTGTGGAGGAAGAAAAAACTGATCAATTTAGGGAAGAGGAGAGGACTCAACCAGCATCTTAGACTCAAAACACTTCACTACAGAGAATAATTTGAGAACATGTTTGGTATCGCTTTGTAGAGCATACACTGAGTTTTAAAAAGAAAAGAATAAAGTACATTGTAATTTCTGGTTTAGAATTAAATAGCTCACATATAACCAATGACTTTAATAGAACTGACGGAGAAACCAGAATTCTCGGCAATGTGTAATTCACATTTTACTTGAAGGTGTTTTAGGCTAAGGCTATTATTTTCTTTGTGAGGAATATTAGGCTATTAAGCATAAAATCCATATAATTGACATAGTGATTAACAAAATTAACATTTCAAACCCTTTATTCTATTCTTTTAAACCTCTGCAGTAAAACTCAGGTCTGACACTCTGAATTTGGAAGCTGCTGCTAAGTGGGTTTTATTTGCACATGACATCTGTGTTTGGTGTGATCTAAATTTTGTCCATTTAATTCACTTTTTGCTGAGTGAATGTTGTCTGTGGCCTTTGAATCATTTATTTACCCAATGGATAAAAATGCTACTTAATTTATTTAATATTTATAAAAAGCAACAGAATATCTTGGGGTAAAAATAAAATTGTACACATGTATAATGCTAACCATTTTTCACTTTAAGCGTTCTTTCAATAAACATTTAATGAGCAGCCACCTGAAGCCAACCATTTGGGATGCATCAGCAGTTCTCAGTGTGGAGTGATTTTACTCCACAGGAGGCATTTGGCAACATCTGAAAACATTTGTATTTGGCATAAGTAGGAAAGGTGCTAATAGGTAGAGGCCAGGTATGCTACAAACCATCCTATAATGCACAGAGCAGCCCCCCATAAAAAAGATTTCTTTCTAGTACAGAATATCAACAGAGGTAAGACTAAGAAACCTGTTGGCTGAATAAAACAGACCATAAAATGCTTGATCTGTAGCTTTCACCTTCTAGACAAAGAAAACATTCAATAAAAATAGCTACCAAAAACAGTAGACTTCCCTTATCTGCAAGAGATATGTTCTAATACCTCTGGCAGATACGTGAAACCATGGGTGGAACCAAACCTTGAACACAGGCACTATGATAGTTTGAAAACTAAGACAGCTCCTAAGTGACTAATGGATGAGTAGCAGCAGAGAATGTAGGCATGTGAGTCAAAGGGAGGAGGCATGTGCCAGGTGGCACAGATAGACCAGTGAGACTTCTGCACACTACTGAGAAAAGAACACAATTTAAAACTTATGCATTGTTGGTTTCTGCAATCTTCCATTTCATATTTGCAGATTGTGGTTCGTCATGTATAACGGAAACCACAGAAAAGTGAAACTGCGGATAAATGGGGACAAGTACATACTGTATATGTAAAATACGGCATACTGAAGGTGATATGGTAGAAAGGGGGGCATCTGTGGTAGAAAAGGGGGGCTGGAGGGTGAGCTGTCATGCCATCTTGATTAGTGTGGACAAGTCTCATTAAGAGGTAACATCTGAGTGACAATGCGTAGGAGATCAGGCAGTTGCCTGTGTAGATATCTACAGTAAGAACTTTTCATGCCCTGGAATTGCCGGTGCAGAGGCCCTCTGTGCAGTCAACCAAGGATGACTGGGCAGAGCCAGGATCCCAGTGAGCCTGTAAGGAGAGCCGAATTCCAAGGAGGAAGGTCAGGGAGAGGTTTGGGGCCACGTTATTCAGAAGCTGTCAGGCCACTGGCAGAGGCTAGCTTTAGATATACATTTGAGTTGAAAAGAGAAAAGATATGACACATGTTTTTAAAAGATGCCTCTGGCCACTATGCTGAGAATGGCTGGTAGGAGACAAAGTGGAAGCAAGGACTTCTTTAGGGGGCCCAGGTAGGAATGCAAAGGACAGTTGATTATTAGCAATAACTGTTAGATTATTAAGTGAAAGACCCTTTGGAAGGCACTTTAAAGGAATCCCTATTTGGAACAGCACTGCTTATCAATCCTTTTGGACAGAGAAAACTAAAAGCAGGAAAAAAATAATGAAAGATACACCCCAGAATGGATGGTTTCCTTAAAGGCACTGCCATGGACCCAGATGAACACCATGAGAAACCAGGTCACCACTGTTCTGTGCCCCACTGAAGGTCAATCCATCCAGTCATGGTTAAACCAAAGAAAAATGGAACTGTTATCAAGAAATACCAAAGAACTTCTTTCATAGTGTGAAATACAGTGCTTTCAACTTGAAGTTCCTTTGCTACCATTTCTCAAGCCTTCATAAGATTACTGCTTTATTCTCATCACCCTGGATGAGACTTTCCTGTCTAATTCCTTTTCTTTCCATCTCCATGCATGTTCACAGTGGTGGGCACAGGTCCTTAAAGATAAGCAGCGACTAGAACTAGGTTGGCCCTGTAATCAGGGTCCATCTGGAACCCATTTCAGAATTTCAATACACAGCAATTTTCCTGCTGTTTACTGAAGGCATCCTTATTTCTGATCCTTTTGACATGCATCATCCTAGTGGGTAACTTTAAGTAATATGATTTACATTCTTCACCCGCTGAGAGGCTTCTCTGCTCTGAAAATCTGAACACAGGGCCATTTTCTCTTTCAACTATACAAGAGACACAAGGCTCCATGCGTGTTTAGCTGGAGGGAACCCTTGGCCCTTCCGGTTTCATGGGTCTTCAGAGCAGTGCTGATCATAGGTGTGCATGGTGATCAGACAACAGGGATAAAGACCTAGTAAAGCTACAGTTTACCCAGCTGGCAGAGGTGAGTTGGAAGAAAGGACACTGTTTCTGGGAGGCAGACTTTTATCTTTTCATTTAAGAACTGCCAGTGAGGGAAAGTCTACCTGAATGTTGGAAGTCTGTTTTGTGAGATTTACAGGTCCTTTTAATTACTTATTCAGTCAACCAAACCTTTAAAGTCTGATGAGTATGCAGAGATGTGCGGAAGGCCAAAGTGTCGGTTCATTACATTATAGAAACTGAACATACATATGCTATGGAGCCTCCAAGATATAGGTTATACTTACTTATATGTTTCTAACAAAGATAATGTGCGACAAGGGATAGGATGGCGCATCCAAGCCTAGGTTTTAAAAATCTTTGCTTTGCACACTGTGTGCTCGCTTCCTCTTGCGCTCTTGTTCCTTTGCTCTGAAAGGAACCAGATACCAATCACTACAAGGTAGTTTGCCTTCTGGTTCAGTCAACACGGCAAAGGGCCGAAGGACTAGTAAGGAACTTAGGTGTTTGGTTCAACAGCCTGTAAGAAACCATCCTGTTTGAACATGAGTGGATTTAGAAACTGATTCCTTCCCTGGTGAGCTTTGGATGAAACCACAGCCCCAGAAAACACCTTAATTGTAGCCTTGTGAGAGATCTTAAGTGAGAGACACCCACATAAACTGTACCCAGTTTCCCGATCACAGGAAATGTGAGAAAATGAATGTCTATTGTTACTGTTTTATTTTTTATTAATTGTCTTTTTGAGACAGGGTCTCACTGTGTAGCCCAGGCTGGTCTTGATCTCACTGCGAACCTCATGCCTCAGCCTCCCGAATGCTGGGATTACAGATGTGTGCCACCATGTCCAGCTTGTCTGTTGTTTTAAAAGTGCTAAGTTTTGAGGTAATTTGCTATGTAGCAATAAGTCATTATAAATAGGATCCAGATAAAGAAGAGAAACATTACCAGTATCTTGAAATATTCCTATGCTGTTTTCCAAACAAACTCTCCAGGGTAACAACTGTTCTGATTCCTAATACCATAAAACAGTATAATCCAATTTGAAACATTATATAAATGTAATTGCAAAGTATGACCTATGTTTATCTTCCTTTCCATAATTTTTTTGAGATCTATTTAAATTATGTGGAGTTTTCTTTATCATTCCTTCTCATTGATGTACTAGTCATTCTGTAACTGCATAAAAATTTTTTTTTTTGGTATCAGGAATCAAACACACTACCTCATCCTTGCCAGACTGCTTAGCAAATTATTTATCAACTTTACCACTGATGGACACTTGCGAACTTCCCAATTTGAGATTGTTAAATAGTGCTGCTATTACTTGTCTTGTATATGTTCTTTGGTGAACAAACCTGTACATTTTTGTTTCAAATTTAACTAGAAGCGAAATTGATAGGTTGTACAATGTACATGTGTTCAGACAATTACTTGAGCATTTCTGTTTTTTTGTTGCTGTTTTGTCTTTTGGCTGTATCATTAAGTTCCCATCTTGTGATGTATATCTCTAACCACATGAATGCTAAAAGCCTTCCTTTCCTTCATTCTTTTATTATTCTTAGTGACTGAGTCCCTTTGATTCTGCTAGCAAGCAGTTGCTGTCCATCAATATATGCACTTAACTTTGAGTGCATGTGGAGATAAATGCTATTTGACTGAAAGACATTATGTTGAATAAATGATCAATTGATGTCTGACAAAGCATGGCTTGGAGAAGAATGTCTTAAAGTTATGCAAAAAGTAATTAGCTGTTTGACAATTGAGTAAGGGCTGCTGAAAAGGTGTAAGTAAGCAACACTGAACTTACACAAGCTACAGAGCAGAAGCTGCATGAAAATTATTGAGAGCCGTAAGGTCCTGGTGTGCAGGTGGTAATAGCCCACTGCTCATCATGAAGAGCTGGAAGAGGAATAATTCAAATCATCTCATTTGTTTCTGGCTGCTTTGACATACTCAGTATGAAAGTCTGCCTTCTATTATCTATTTTTTGTTTATATCTTTGAGGATGAGTTATTTGATGCATTAAATATAAAAATTTCAAACAACATTCTAATCTTCTCAGAACATCCAAAGTAGTCTCTATATCTATGGTTGTCTCAATTTAAATTCATAAAATAAAATAAATAACATTAGCTCAGCATGGCAGTTCACTCCTATAATCTTGGCCCTTTGGACCAGTAAGGCCGGAGGATCGCAAATTTGAGTCTAGCCCAGGCAACTTAGTGATATATTGAGATTCAGTCTCAAAATGAAAAACAAAAATAAAAACAAATAAACAAACATACAAAAAATCCCTAACTGGTGAGGGAACTCCATGCAACAGCCCTAGGTTCAATGCACAGCACTTCAGCAAATGCATATATACTTGGATTAAATTAAAACCACTTCCTCAATTCAACTTGCTTTTGTTTAGATGCTCAGCAGCCACATACCCCTAGCGGCTGCCATATTCCATCACTGCCGTAGGACAGTGCTGCCATAGATGTTCATAGAGAGATATTTTCCCAGGAAACAATAAGGTCCTCTCTTAAAATGGAAGTGTCTTGTTCTAAAGGAGGGACATTAATCAGCTTTTCTGCTGCCGGGACAACATACGAGCCTGACACCTGCAATTTAAAGAAGGAGAGGTTTACTTTGGCTCACGGATTCAGAGATTTCAGCATGGTCAGCTGCTTCCAAGGCAGGAGCCTCAGAGCCAAAGGGCATGGCAGAGGAGAGCTACTTCCTCCACCCAAGCCCCACTTCCTAGCAGCACATTCAGCTATAAACTTGCCAATGGATTAGACCATAGATGAAATTAGTGACCTCCATTCATGACTTTTGGGGGATACTTCATATTTAAGCCATATCAGGAGATGGATCTTGCCTGGGATGCACATAGGGACAGAAATGGTGCTCAAGGACCAGAAATAACACCAAAGAATAATTTTACACAGAGGACCCAGGATGCAGAGGTGCTGAGGGATCTGCCCAAAGCTTCACAGGTACTAAATAGTAGAGTTGCGACTTCCATTTTGTAACTTTCTAATATACCTCATTATGCTTCAGATTCACAAAATCATGTGCAGGTGTATCCACATATATAGAAGTAAATATATGTGAGCACATCTGTATGAAAGTGAAATATGCATTTTCATGTTTTGTCTGTATGTACTCTCATATCTAACACATCTACTTTCCTCTCCATTTTTGTCTTTTCTTGCTCTGGAGATTGGCTTCCTTTCACCAATATCACACTTATATTATTCAAATAAGCATAATTATGGCTGACAAATATGAGCACTACCTACCAGTGTGCTATTTCTGAATCAAAGACAAATAGAGAAAGCAGATAGGAGGTAAAATAAGGCAGAAGAGATTGTCATTTGCCAACGAAGCAAGTGCCTGTGACAGAAGTCAGCACAGTATGAACAAGGAGTTAGGAAGAGAGAGTCTACTCTCTGGTCCAAGATTAATTAGCTGTGTGATGCGGGAGGGGGGGCAAATCATACCACTCAATTGGATTTCTTTTCTTGTTTTATTTATGTTTAATCCGAAAGAAGAGAGAGTTTATACTGAATTAGTAGTTTTCAAACTGTGACTGAGTGCAACCTGGCACAGAGACACATGTCAGGCAGTGGGATCAGCCTTGGATAGCCCTGTGCTTTTTCAAATAGAACCTTTCCAATGAGTTATGTACCAGAATTGTGGGCTATGTTTCTGCTGAACGAAGAGTTCTACTTCTATAGGAAATATGAAAATGAACGGCAAAATGATTGCCATTGGCGCTTCAAATAGCAATAGGACATAATCTGCAATTTTAAATCTCTTTCTGCATTTCCATGGTTTCATGGAACCTCTTCTAAACTTTTCTCAATTAAAATCAATGGTACCAGTTTTATTCCATTTGATTGTTTTTCTAGTCTTTACATTTTAATAAATCTTAAATTCTGCTTGCTATTTTTTTATTGCAAAGTTAGAGAATTTCAGCAAATAATCATGACCCCAATGAGATAGGTAATAAGACTGCTCCCATTTTACTAATAAAGAAACAAGGACCAGGAAGGTTAAAACCATTTTAAATAATGTTTTATGGGTCCAAAGTGGTAGGGTCCACCCAACTGCAGAATTTATATTTTAACCACGTAGTCTCAGTTCTTGAGCTTTCCCTTTTTCCATGCAATTTTATGTAATTTCACAATCTTCCACTAAAGACAGTGTTTTCTTGCCTGACCCTTCACTGTGGGTATGGCCAGTGACTACCGCTGGCCAAGGGGAGAGGTATGGAAGTAACAGTGTGCCTCTTCAGGGCCTAATCCCTTAGAGCCCTTGCATGTTGCCATCTGCTCTCTCACATTTTGTATCACCAGCTTCATCCAAAGAGGATAAAAGACAGGTGAAAAAGATCTGAACTAGTTTCCATCTAAGATCAACAGTGCTACCTCAGATGTGTGGTAGACGTGAAAAATACACATTTATTTCTGGACACAAAAAGAAAAATAGTCTGTGATTCTACTTAAATGAAATAAATGGAACATGCAAATTCATAGAGCGACAGTAAAATAAAGGTTATTGGGTTCTTGGAGAAGAGGGAAATAGAAAGTTGTTGCTTACTGGACACGGTTTTTGCTTGAGGAGATAAAGTAGTTTTGGAAATAGTAGTATTGCTTATGCAATATTGCGAATATAATTAACACTACTGAATTATGTACATAAAATAGTTAAAATGAAAAATTTTACATTATGTATAATTGACTGCAATTTAAGAAACAAACCAAGATGTTCAGTAAGCCACTCAGATATTGTGGTTGTTATGAGGAAATATCTGATTGATACTTGATAAAGTAATTCTCTGATAGCAGGACAGCTATTGCACAGAGAGACAAAAGAGAATTTCATGTAACACAAAACATGAGGAGGAGAAGAAGAGGAAGTAGATGTAAGGTCAACATTTGGGCTGTTGAATGATATCAATTTATGTCAAAATGAATTAGATGATGGGCCAAGGAAGGAACTGACTGTTGGAGCAATTAAAAGAGATCATTTGAAGGACTGGAAATGTAGCTCAGTGGTAGATCACTTGCCTAGCACCTGTGAGGCCCTGAATTTGATCCTAACCACAGCAAAATTAAAAAAAAAGAAGGTAAAATAAATCACTTGTGAGTGCTCCCGCCATTTCAAGGTCATTCCCATGGGAGCCCTTGCTGTCATGGGGTATATGAAATGGCTAAAGGAATCCTGTGAGCTGGAAACATTTTTGAGATGTTAAAAATTGTGAGACCAATACAAATTTGGAACCTGAAAGACTGGAAAATATTAGAAAGAGACAGGTAGTGTCACCTGCCAAGTTGAAGCTGTTGGAAAAAATAGTTCATATCTCAAGTCATTTTTTTAAGAAATCACATTCTTATGCAATTCAAATCAATTTGCCTTGACAGTTGCTTTCCATTTTCCCTTTTAGTTTGCAAGATATTTATGCTTGATTCAGTTCTCTTTATGCGTTCACTTCACCTTCTGTTCAGCTATCCTGCAGTGCTCTCACAATACAGAGATCTAACATATTTTTAAATGATAAAATTAAACAGAGGACCAGAGACTGTAATGGAATATGTGGCACAATCACAAATGTGAGGTGGCAGTTGAAGTCTTCTTTATGCATATGCTGAGGGGCTAAAGTTGTTCAAGAATGAGGTATTAACTAAAAGTTTCAGCACTAAAAGATGTGTCTTCAACATAGAAATAAAAATAATGATGGTGATGATGATGAGGACAATAACAGGCCTATTCAGAGGAGTGTTGCAAGAACAAATTATAGATGGGTGAAATGCTTTTAGTATCTTGGATGGAAGGTATTATGTAAATTCCAGTTATTTTTCTTTTATTATTTTTCCTTGAAGACTGCCAAAAGAAAGAAAAATCTTACTGGGTGGATAAGAGCAAGAACTGAGGGAAGAAAGAGAAAATAAACCAAGGAAGAAAGGAATAGCTCATTTAAAGAGCTTCTTGGTCATCATACTGGCTTCAATGCACTTCATCTCCCTGTACACATAGCTAGGAAGCAGGTGGAGTGATCGTGACGGTCTCTTCTGCTCATATTCCTGTCTAGAAAGGATCTAGACTTTACATCTGTATTGCTAATCGAACCATCTCCTTCTTGTTCTATTGCCATCACTCTTGGGCATTGTACTCTTTTTAGCATGCACAGAGAACACTCCACCTAGGCAACTAGTTTAGTGCAGGCACTGATGTGGCACGTTCTAAGAAAATTAATATGAAAAACCCAGTATGTGCAACTGTTGTTTTAAACTGAGCATTCCAGAAAGCAAGGCTGATACGTTTGTAGCAGCTTAAAGTGATAAATGCTAACTTTCTATGTTTGACTCCACAGATAAGATTTGAAGGTGGGAAGAAATAGGAAACTTAAGGCTTTCATAACAATTATACATAAATTAATTATCTTTTGAAGTAATTCATTCACTAACAATACTTGAGGAAATTATTTTTCAGCAAGAAATGGAGTGCCTCTTGGCTTTTTTTTCTCCAGTTCATTTGGAAACATTTTGAACAGTAATACTGACATATTATGTTGTTCAATAAATTACTTCCCTTCTCAAAATACTATGATGATTTTCAGATGCATCTTGGGTTCAAGTGAGATCCCCTAATCATTTTCTCCCCGTAGCTTTCTACTCACCTCTTCATAATTTTACCTGTATTTCAAAGACCGCTGGAATTCATTCATTGGATATTCTATAAGCATTGACTATGCATCGAGGTCTGTTCTGGACTCTGGCTATACTAGTGAACAAAATAGAAAATAATGCTAACCCAAGTAGGGTAATGGACATTGGAGCAGAGGGTCTCCTAGAAAACTGGAAATATGACTGGGAAACCCCTTACACCCTCCAGCCTTTCTGATTCTCATCCAGAAGATGCAGAAACTGGAACATACCTCGAATTCAATGGGTTTCTCATAGAGACTCAAAGTGGCTGACCTGCCCAAGTGATGAATTCACTTGTCATACAAAGTATTTTGTGCAGTGTTACTGCTGTAGACTAGATGTGGTTTGTGTAGAAACCTGGCAACTTTTGTGAGGTGTTGAAGTGCTAGAACATTCAAAAGCATCACAGAAGGCAATTAGGTCATGGGGCTCCAGGCTCAGGAATGGATTAATGCCATTTTGCAAGTGAAAGTTGTTGCAATATGAGGCCACTCAGTGTCATGGCTCCCTCTGCATGCTGCTGCTTCCATTCTGCTTCTCCACCATGTTGTGACATGGCCAGAGAGGCCCTTGAACAGATGCACGTACTACAGTGCTTGGACCTTCTGGCCACCAGAACTGTGAGGCAAGCTCTTTCTTTAAAAGTACTCAGCCTTAGGTACTTCCCACCCAACGTATCTCTCACACTCCTTCAAGTTTGATAGTAAGGTTATATTATTATTTCCTTTTAGAGTTAAAAATACAAAGGCTCTGGAAATTAAAATCCTTTAAATTCAAGTTTCAAAAAAAAAATCTTCATTTACCAAATATTGTATCCAGTCCTGGTGCAGTAGGTGGGTGCTGCTACAGAGCGAGTCACAGGCTTCACCCTGGTGCAGAATCTAGGTCCATCCTGGCAGGATTCAACAGGACAGCATGTGGGAGGTTATGTCACCCATGGGCCTGAACCATGGCTTCATCAATGGTGCTGCATGCTGTGGTTGGTATTAAAGCATTGCTAATTATTTGTTGTTAGCAATTATTATTAAAAACTTCTGTCCCTGGGTCCCTGAGGGAGACCATTCCAGAAGAAACAGAGGAGAGGAGAAGAGAGTGTAGCACAGTGAAGGAGCTGGATCATTTCGCTACTATATAAGGAATTTCTCCTCTCCCTCCTCCTAACCAAGCTGCACATTCTCAGAGCTTCTTTCTGAGCTTATATCCCTGAGCCTCCAAGAATAACTTCTGAAGAAGCCCGTATTATGCTTTAGACTGCTCTCTGCCATGAATCAGAGAACCCTGCAGCTCACTGGTCTGCAAGGCAAGTTTCTAAAGTAAGATCTTGACACTTACCTAGGTCAGCAGTGCCACCTCCCAGGACAGAATTCTGTTTCCCACGTCTGACAGTCACTTTCTTTCAGCCCTTAAGTCATGGGACACTGTCTCTTACCCAGGGTGTGCGCCTCCATCTTACAGGTTGGGGAGGGAGACCATAAGGTTATGTTGGCAGCTATCTGGGTTCCAGTCTCAGAGCTAAGCAGGGTTCAACTTATTATTCATCCCTTGCTGCACAGGCCTGGGTCACGTTGCCTCACCCTCATCATTTCTAATCTTGACAGTAACTCTGCAGAGTGAGCTTCATTATTTTCACTTTACACATGATGAAACAGGCTCCCTTTAAAGACATTAAGCATCTTTTCCAAGGCAACACAGCTTATTACAGGTAGAGCCAGGATTCTAACCCAGGCTACATGTAACAGTGTTCTTTCCATCTGCCAATGGCAAAGTCATTTTCAGCCTTCAATGTGTCCATATTCCAAGGTTTTGCCTTTCTTATTTACTTATTTAGAGTTATCCATTGAAGAAACATGTTGTGTTAGTCTTACAAGTTCCAAAGTCTACGTGTCCACATACTGATTCTTATAATCTCCATATTGACACTGACAGGTTATGTTCACTTCTCCCATTTGGCAGTAGATTACACCAAAGCAGAGCGACTGAGTACTTTTCCCACTTCACCTGGCAGGGAAGATTTGACAGATTCAAAGTGGAGTACTGTAGATGTCACAACACAGAATGCAGAAAATAACTTGTGGGTATTGAAGGGGATTGGCAGAGAATCATAAAGCAGGCAGCCTTTGAGCTGACTTATATAGGGATAGATACAGGCTTGACAAGGAAAAGAGTTTTCATGGATAATGAAAGTAAAAATAGGACCACAAGTAGGAATAAATGAGATCTGGTTAAGGAGACCTTTTTTTTCATGTCTAATTAGGACACCTGACAGATGAAGAGTGTATTCCAAGAGAGTGGAGCGTTCAAAGAGAGCAGTCTGAGAAGACTGAGTAGATCCAGGGAGGGTTCTTGTTGATGCAGATAATTCTGGTGAGCACCACTCTTCACTGCTAGAGTCATTACAAAGGTAGGTGATGCCGGCAATGGGTAATATCCTACAGAAATTACTCCTGTGGGCAGGAAACCCATGGAGTCCAGGTAAATCTGAACTGGATGAGTGTGACTTTTGCTTCAGTGAGTGTTACACAGCAAAGAGAGCTCTACATTACCTGTGGCCCGCTACTAGAATTTAGAGGGAACCCATTAATACTGTCAAAAGTAAGTCAGACATAAGAATAAAGTTTACAAAACCAGCCTAATTCAAATCTCATGGATCTATGGATTGGTTCACTTGTTATTTTTCATTCAATAAACATTCTGGATATTAGAATCATGCCAGGTGATAGGCATAGGAAGAACGTCACGGACTCACTTCCCTCAAGGGGCCCACAGATTACACTGACAGATAAAGGCTTCATTGCAATGAAACAGCTATGTAGAAGCAGGTAAGGTACCTGGTGGCACAAAGGGAGAAAGAGAAATTCTTCCTGTGATGTGTGTGAAGGAAGTGGGTGATGTCTTGCCTGCTCTTGAGGGATGAAGGAGGAATTTCCCATGTGGGCATGGAAATGCATGGAATTTCCGGCAAGAATGCGAGGACATGTAAGAGGCATGAAGAGAAGATGACACATTGAGGTTATTTCCATACCTGAGGCAAGGTGGAATGACATCTTAAAGTAAAGAATGAAGAAAAGTGCAGAGAACAGAATCATTCAGGGCATGGAATTACCAGAATGCAATCTGGGAAAAGATCCAAAGATGGAATGGTGACTCTAGCTGTGCCATGTAGGCTGTTTTGTGACTTGAGGTGGAGGAATCATGTGGTTGGTGATTCATCTCCTCAGCATTCAGTGGCCAAGGGGAAAGGAAATAAAGAAAGGACCCCAGAGTTGTGGACAGCAAGGGCAGCAGGATAAGGAAGGAGAAAGCTGATGCATTCAGTAAGAGAGCCATGGAAATTCAGTGTCTTGAGAGGCAGGAAGGGAAACTGCAATAAAGTCAAAGGGAAGGTTCAGTGAACATGGGGAAGTGAGCTCAGGTAAGAGGTGGTTGGAGTATTAAGAACTGATAGCGTTATGGAGGGGTAGCTTTGGGTATTGAAAAGGCTGGAGATGTAGAGATGGGACGGTGTGCCTGAAATAGAATGATGGAGAAGGTGGCTAGAATTGAGGGGATAAAAAACCAAGAAGGTTTCATTCTTGTGAATATTTAAATGTTCACACTCGTCTAGAGTGTGCCAGGGCACATGGAAGTTGCAGACATTTCAAGAGATGTGGGCAATGGCCTGAAAGTTGGAGAAACCAGGGTGATACTGCTGGAGGGCATAAGCAATAAACAGGAGTTACTTTTGCACTGGGGTGAAAAATAATGCTCCATAAATGAATAATGAGAAGCCAGAAGAGTGCCAACACTGTTTCTTGACTCTGTGATTTAAATGGCATAAGAAGGATTCAGCCCTCTTTCAAGATGATTGCAAGGGAAAAGTCAGGTCTCATAAAATGGTAGAGGTTAAATGTTAAGTCTTTGCATTTGCAATATGATTAAGGATTCCAGAGGGTGCAGTGGAAATGGTTAGCTAGGAGGTACAGCAGACAGTTTGAGGTACCCTTCCTATTTCTAATTGCCTGAGGGCTCTCTCTGCCTGCTAAAGATGACCCTGCACACACAGTTAACTGGAAGTATTAAGAAATTACCTCTCAGAGAAGCCTTCAGTCGATACCTGACAGGAGGTAGAGTATAAATACCTCACTCATTCATTCCACTGCTGAATAACCCTGAGTCATGTGTTCTGCAATGATCTTGAGGTTCCCACAGAGGCTGAAACTCCAGTTGCCCACAGCAGTTGGGTAACTTAGTCTTCATTGGTTGTCCTACTGCTCACTCTCACTTCTCAATTTCTTGACTAGTGTTTCCTAGAATTCTTTCCTAAGTCAACTAGCTATACACAAACCTTGTCTCAGAGTTGACTTCTGGGGAGACCCAAGGTAAGACAGAGCAGCTACAGAGAAAATTTTAAGTCATGTGGAAGGAAGGACGAGGTATCAGAAAGGTGCATGTATCAGAGGAAATCTATGTCCAGAGGTTTCACATTTGGAGTGGGGTCCAAGATAAAAATTTGAGAGTCATAGGAGCAATTAACTAAATGAAGCCTATGCATAATGTTGTTGCTAGGTCAGAAGGACTTGGGATTCCCAGGGGTTCCTAGGGTTTACTGATCACACTTCCCAATCTATAGGTATAGGAATTGGAGAAATGCAGAGCTATGCTGGATGCTGGAACTGAACTTGTACTTGAATGTTTAAAAAAGGCAATGGTACAGTCTTGCTTCAGTTGGTAGCTTTCGTGTGTGTGTTATGGGAGTGGTGATAAGTATAAATACAGAAATACTATCCCTAATGTTGGGCAGAAATAATGGCCCTGAAGAATCTTCAATTCAAAGATCATACACATGTAGACTAACAAACAGCTACAGGACAGAATGTCACTTCTCACCAGTTAAGGAAGAAGAGGTGCATAGTCAAACTGGGCTATTCTAAACTGACATATAAAATTTCAGAACACATACCATAAACCTCTCTGAAAGTTGACAGATTTTTCAGTCAGTCTTGATGATATTTTCATTGAGGGTAAGAGGTTGTGGAATTTACAATAAATTTCTAAAGTATGCCTTCTCTGTTTGAATATGGCTTCAAGTTAGGAAAATAATTTATAAATTGGTCAATGGCGATATTTCATCCGTGCCAAGGCCGAGAAAAATCCTGTTTTCTACTCTATTGGGAAATACTGCTTTGAACATGAACTTGGGACATGCTACCTCGGCAACTGTATTCTGAGAATTTTCTGTTTTATAGTAATAGAGTTTGCAGTCTACATTTGGACTGACTATATGAATAAAAGAAAGAGTTTCACTCACAAAAGCTATCCAATTACTGCATGAAAAATCATATAAAGATTACATTTCCCCCACATATCCATTGGTGTTAAAAGCAAAGGAAAACAAGTAAACCAAAGAGAAATGATAGGATATCATGTGCCCTGTAAAACGGATGGTGGAAGTCTGAGCAGTGCAAGATAAGTAGTCAATTTACAGACTTAATAACTTACTCTTCACATACTTTTCTGTTATCCCTATGCAATTTCTCCATGTAGATGCGTTTAAAAAGCTGAAATAAAATCCCTGCACATAAATCTCCAGAAACAATTAAATGTGAGTGGTACTCTGAGGTTGTATTTGAGCATGGCTAGTTGGATCATCATCCTTCAGCTTCTAAATGGTGCCTGAGTTACTTAAGAAGACTTGTGTGAAGGTCACGGGGAAGGGCTTGAAATTGGATTCCTGCTGGCTGGGATAATCTGGCCACCAGGGGAGACCCCTTTCTACTGCTCAATGACTTAGCTGAGAAGGGTAACCCCATGTGAGAGGCCTCGTTCAGGTGGAGCCCTCAGAGCTACTTCTGTCCAGTTTGTGTCTCAGCATAGCATGGAAATCTCCTCGTTTCAAATTAGGACCTAAGGACTGCTGGCGAGAGAGTCCTTCATAGCTGCCAGAGCCAAACTAAATGCTATGGTGACAGCAAGAATTCCACAGCTATTTTGAGCCCTAAACTGTCTGCCCATAAGGATGCCTTTGCACTGTGTATGGCAATGCATAATTAATTTACTTTGGGAAGATTTTACTCGATGGCCTAAACTATTTGTTACTTTGAAAAGTAAGCTTAAAATTAGAGTATGTTTGTGCAGAGTACAAATTCTATATATAAACTATAAAATATAAGACAAGGCTACACAATTATAAGTATGTCTGTCTAAAAGGGATCCCTTTGACCATTGGTGCTCCCATTATGAAATGGTCTCAGTCTCAGCATTAAGTATATAGCTAAGATTTACTGACTCTTCTTTTACCCATAACTTCTATCTCCAAACCAGTCCTCTAGGTATTATTCCTCATCTGTACTCTTCTAAGAACTTCTAATGGCTTCCTGCCTCCACTTTTGGCTCTTAGATTCTATTTTCCATGCAGTGCAGCCAGAGTAATATTTGTAAAATACGAGTTGTTTTATTTTACTCTATTTCTTCTGCCTCTTCCTCTTTTCTCTCCCCCTCCCCTCCTCCTCCTTCTCTTCTTCTCCCTCTCCCTCTCCCTCTCCCTCACCTTCTCCTTCTCCTTCTCCTCCTTCTCCTTCTCTTTCTCCTCCCCCTCCTCCTCCCCCTCCTTCTTTATGAACAAAGAATTAAACTCAGGAACTTACACTTTTGACTATTTCTTAACAATCCCCGTGGCCCTGTTTCTGTTCTAGAATAGTCCATATCCCTTATTATGGTCTAGATAACAGACCATCACTCTTTTCCTACAAAGAATCAGGAAATATTTCAGTCTCTGTGGGTCAGGTGGTCTGTCATAATCACTAGACCCTGAAATTATACAGCAAAAGTAGCCACAGACAATATGTAGTGTGTAGACATAGGTGTTCCAAGAGAACTTGGCTTGGAAAAGCAGGAAGAAGGCCAGATTTGACCCAAGGGAGATAGTTTGAAAACTCTTACTGTGAAAGACCCTCCTTTACCTCACTCGTGCTGTTGTTCCACTTTCCCCTTGGCTGGCCGAGGATGGCCACATTCCCCTGAAGTCTTTCTCCACTCTGCCTGGTTGGCTTTTCCCTTTTATGCTCTAGGTCACAGCTTAACTATTACTTCTTCATTGCAGACTTCTCTGACTCTCTCATTTTTATGCTATAATTATCTCCTATGAAATCCTGTTCTTTGCTTTTATCGCACTTACTATCCTTTGTAATTATTTGTATATTTGCTTATTTTGCTTCTTATTTCCCATATGTCTCATGAGGCCATATGATCAAGGGGGAAAGGAACCAGGCCCATTCTGTTTGCTACTTTGAGTACCCAGCACCTATCACAAACAGCTACAGTCTAACACAATAGTTATCTAATAAAAACTTATAAAATGAACATGTTTCATTTACTTGAGCCTCAGCTTTCTCACCTCTAAGGCAGTAATGTCAGTACAGTCATGCACTGCATAATGATATTTCAGTTACTGATAGATTGCATATACACTGGTAGTACATCTTAAACACTTTTTTGTCACTGAGACAATATATCTGACACCCACAACTTAAAGGGAGAGAGGTATATTTTGGCTCATGGTTACAGTTCCTGCTCAGCTGGTTCCAAGGAAGGAATGGCATGGTGGGAGAGTCTGGGCTGAGGAAAGCTGTTTAAATCATAGTGTCCAGCAGAGCTAGAAAGGAGAGCAGCACAAGAAGATACACCCTTCAGTTCATGCCTCTAGTGTACTGCCTCTTCTGATCAGGCCCTGCTTTTTAATAGCACATTTAGCTATGGGTTCATCAGTGGATTAATCTACTGATGATTATAGTGCCCACATGGTCCAATCATCTTCTTAAAGTCAGACCTCTGAACACATGAGGCTTTGGGGGGAACATTCTGGATCTAAACCATGATACTATGAGACTATCGTGCTTGGTGATGTTATAGCTGTCTTAGTTTATATAGGTACTCTTTATGATGTTCCCACAATGACAAAATCATCTAATGGCACATGCCCCCGTTACTAAGTAACGCATAACTACACTGGCCTCAGAGGATTGCCATGCTGTCCAAACATTTGGGGAAGTGCCTGGGACCCAGACATTTTTCCTGTGTTTGGTTCTTTTCCACACAGATACAATCTTAATGGATAGGATGATTTCTTAAATACACCATCCACTCTTTCAAGTGGCATTTGAGTGGCTAGTGATCCATCATCCCAGCCAGAACATTAAGGCTGCCTTAGTTGCATATTTATAATGAGTTAAAGATTAGAAACACATATGTTTCTTTTTATCGCAGTCATCTTTTTTCTAGTTAAATTAAGTCAATCCTAAATCCTTTCTGTAGAGACAATTACTGGTGAACATGGAGTTTTTCTTGAAACAAACATTAGGCTTAGATATAGGTGGTCTCCAATATTTTATCCATTGAGGTTCTAGAAAATGCAACAGACCTTGACTTTATTCACCTTAGTATGCTTTTGATGTCTTTGGGGATGCTAGAGAGTCCTGATGGAAAGTGTGAGAGCAATGCACATGCAAGGAATAGAGTGAGATGCAAGGAATAGAGTGAAAGCCCCAGAGGCAGTCAGTAGACAGCACATGCACTGATTAGAGTGCTCTTCCACTCAGCAACCAGCCCCCAGGCTCAGCTCTTTGTTCAAAAAACAACCCTCAGACTAATCCAGGTGTCATGGTGCCCCACTGCAGTCCGTAATCCCAGCACTCTTTGGCTAAGGTAGGAGGATTACAAATTTGGGGCCTGCTGGACTACATAGTAAATTTAAGTCCAGCCTGGACTATAGGCTAAAAGCCTCTACTACTTCCCCCAAAAACTGAAAGGAAAAGAGAAAGAAAAATACCCACAGGCCACTAAGTGTGTGTTACCTAAACACAGATAGGTAACAGTAAGCTCAGGAGGTAGCCTTTAACCAGTCACTATCCCATAAACACTATCCCTCTTCCTTTGATGGTACAACTACTAGATGAGAGCCCAAAAGTCCTCCTGGGACTTCCTGATATCACATCTTTTTTTTGCCTTTAAAAAAGACTCCTACTTCCCAACCCATATTTATTTTTCTTGAGAACTCTCCCCATTACATCACTCACTCAAGGATCCTCATCTCAGGATGATTTCTGGGAGCCTAATTCAAAGCAGTAAACAAGTGCCTAATGATCAAAAGGGAATTCCCTTATTTGTCATTTCAATCTCACCTTTTAATGGCCATAATTTGGGTAATCTTTTTTAGAAAGATGCTGGTTGATGATCAAGCCCAGAACACTTGAAAACCTTCATGTCATTCAACAACTTCTGAGCCAGAAAAAGAGGGAAGAGTTCTCTAAAGTATTTGGAGATCATAAGCAAGTAAGAAATAGATTAAATTTAAAATATAATCTCGCATGTCAAAACCATACTGGGAACAGTTTCCCTATATCAAAACATATTGAAATAGCCATCATTAATGGAGATCATTCCATTAAAAGGATGACTGGAAATGTTCTTTTAAACCAAAGAAACACCCATCTGCATTAGACTTACATAAAGATTTCTCTGAGCAAGGAGGTAATTACAGCTTGACATATGCCTAAAATAGCCTTGATTCCATGTTTCTTTTTCAGTCTAGAGGTGGGCAGATATCACACTGGTGCTTCTCAGAATTACAGCTTATAAAACACGGAAAAGATGAAGATCAATCAAATCGTAAAGTTGAATATAAAAGTCTTTTGGTTACTTTCTCCTTCCTCCTCTTTTCCTTAGTATCCTTAAACAAATGACAAGTCAAAGTTTCCTTCTCTGATAGTAATGGTTAGAATCTGTTTTGGGTGTTGAAAATGGTGGTGCAAGTTTTCCACATGGTCTAGAACAATGGTTCCCAGTCCATTTACCCATCATTCATTTTGGACTCTTGGATCTGCTATTTACTTGTTACACAGGCCTGGAGAAATTCTACACTTTTAAAAGCCTTTGCATCCTTATTAATATAATTTTTTAAAAACCTTTTTTTCCGAACCTAGCACTTTGGAGAAGGTAAAGCAGACTCTTTACTCACATACAGTAATCATGGAACAACTTACAGCATGAAAATAATTGTGGCAGAGATAAGGCCTCCAGTGGATTCAATATTTCCCACACTACTTTATAAATAGATACTTTACTTTGCAGGAACTCATTTTTAAAATCCAGGCTTTGTTTGATGTGCACAAGTGCAAAATCTTCAACATTTAAAATGTACATAGAAAATTACATGTGCATTATAAAAAGTCATCTGCTATTGACTTTCAAGGAAAAAGAGAATTTTTTAGCAGAACAGCTAAGTTTTATTTTTCCATAATAAATTATCTCTTCATTTAAATGGGTTAAAGCTTATGAGATTTAATATTTGTTTATATTTTTTGCTAGACTGTTAGATAATTATTCAAAGTACTAAATGATCATAGGGATACTGGATATTTATAAATAATCTTTCAGAAATAAAACTTTTTGATAAAATCTGGAAGCACTATAGGATTCTAGGAAATTGGCAAAATAGAGGTTGCATGTCTTTGAGTTTTCCCTTAAAAAGGTAGAAGGCAACTAGGATAGCAAAGCCAAAAGCCCGTGGACATTACCAGCAGAACTAGGTGGTTAGATAGTCTCATGAACACCAAAATATGGCATGAGGGGGAAGAAATGGAGGGAAGGCACAGGGGCTTGTGATGACTTGGTGGCTAGAAGAACACTGGAATTGCTGACAGATCCTAACAAGAAGTAGGAGATTCTCACCCTGGAAATCTACAGTAGGAAAAACTGCAGAGCTCCATGATAGCCAGCATGATAGCCCACAAAGCAGAGTGGTGAAAAGTCAGGCACATTTTTACCTCTACAACTATGGCTAGCTATTTTGGAGGCAGGCCGCACTCACATTAGCTCTGCTCTGATGATGTGGATGTAACACATCTGTCCATAAGTTGGAGAAAAAGAGGAAAATTTCTGAAGATCAGCATTTGGTAGCTGTTTGACTTATATATGTTAATGTTGTGACTAGAAAGAGTCTAGGTCAAGTCAAATCCACAGGGAGGAAGTAAAATGAGCCATGAAAATGTTACTTAGTTAATTTCAATAATATTCAACAGACAATAGCCAGGGGGGAAAAATCTGGGTAGGTGTGTGCATGGGGGAAAGGAAGGAGGGAGTAAGCTATTATATAAAGGCATTCATCTAATGACAACTAGTAGGAGAAAAATATCCATCTTCTGAATATTTTTTATTTAAAGAGAAAACAGAAAAAGGGAAGCAATAATACAAAATTCACAAAAAGAAATAAAATAAAATAAAATAAACACTAAGAAATCACTAGTTGACAAATTACATACTGTCATCTTTACTCACATACAGAATTAAAGCACACAAAGTGGACATTCAAACCATGAGACTGCAAACAGTTCTGCTCAATGATCCAACAAAAACTTAGTAATATGGTCATCAATCCTACACACTTAAACATACATGCAGTTGTATCCTTTAGAGCACTTTCTTTTCCTCTCTCTTCTGAATATTTTAAGATCACATGTAGATACACATACACATATACATACCTACCCAACATTTTTCATTTGTGTCTGAGTGAAAACATAATAGTGATGGCTAATGAATACAGCTGAGTAAAAAAAGCAGTATAAAAGAAGCCATGCCCAGTATACTACTGTTTCTAAGAAGAAAGAGGAATTATATTATGTGGTCATATTAAAGTATGATTTAGGAGGCATAGTTCTGTGGTAGACTATGTGCTTAGCATGTCTGAGGTCTTAAGTTCCATCTCCAGCACCAAAGCAAACAACTGAAACAAAATAAATAAAAACTCAAAAAATAAAAAGATAGTGTAAGACCTTAAATGAAATTTAAAAGCAAGCACTACCTATATGGGAAGAAATAGAGTACAGAGAACAAGGATAGAATTTATACCTCTTTATTCATTTTATAGGTTTGACTTAAGAATTATGTAGAAATTACACATAATTCTAAAACAGTGAAATTTAAAAAAGTCATTCCTGAAGGTTGCATGCAAAATAAAGAACTTATATATCCAGTTGGTGAAATGATGGAGGGTGAAAGTACACAGCACATGATTGCAAAAACAAAATTAAATTTAAAAAGCCATCTTTAACAATTATACATAACATGAAGTAATTATATCTGTAAATACATTCAGTGGCAGAGTGACACACTGAGGAACTATCCCAAGGGATTTTGAAACAGTAACTTGAATACCCTTGTGAGATATGTCATAAAGACAACAAAGACAGTAATAAGACCATCTCAAAATGTGTTCAGTGATCACATTATTTGTAGTAGTGTTACTGTTCAGGAGTTGTGTGTGCAGCGTGGGATAAAGTTGAGAGATTATGTGGTGTCACTGAGAATTGGGATTTACAGTTTGAGCAAAACTAGATAAAGATTTAAGATAGATGAGGCTACATAAAAACCTTTTGTCCTGAATTTGAATTGGACATATCTATAGGAGCACATGATGCCTATGATCTTTTAAAAATGATTAAATGCTTCTTAGCTTATCCTTATCAATGAGCACATTTATAATCAGATTATTAAATACCATTTCCCACTAAAAGGAATCATGGATCATTGGAGAAATTACTAATTCTACATCTGGAACAACAAAGATACAGATTGAGCCTTGAACATCTTGTTATAGCAAAAGCCAACACATTAACTTATCTGACTTAGGTTAAAAGGACAGAATAGCCCACTTCAACAGGCTCCCACTTACCACAGATGAGACAAATATCATTTTTACAAGATTAATAATGAATTTAAATACATCTGGTATACTTAAACCCATAAGCTTATTATAATGATCCTCTCTTCTCTTTTTTACACTTGTAAAATTAGTTATAAAGATGAATGGGTTTCATTTTGGCAGGTTTGTTCATGCACATAACATTCTTTGCTCTACCCTTCCCTGATTCTCACAGGAGGGTGGCTATTCAATGCATATAATATATTTTGAATAATGATCCTTTAAAAATACTACTTTTTTTCCTTTGAGACTGTCAGTGAAATAATAATTTTGAAGACTGCCTTTAAGAATTGGTAAATTAGTGGACAGAATCAGGTATTTATTTTGTCTTTCATATGAAATACTCCTTGGGGAAATCAAGTAGTTTCTCTTCATAGAATTGTTCATGTAATAATTGAAGAAGAAATGATGGAGTTAGTGAACTACTCTTTCACAATGACTAATGAATGAATTGATTCTGGCAAAACAGTGACAATAGCTTCTTGCATCACAAAGAGACAACTGAATTCCATGAGAGTATGTGGAAGCTTCCATAAGGGAGTTACAAGAAATACAGGAATATTTACAGAAGAGTATATGAAAAGACACCCAGAGATACAACCAGTTAGAATCCAGACTCTGGGAACCTTTGCAAGACAAATAATTTCTTTTTTTAACAAATAGTTTTGAGCAAAAATAAGAGATTGAAAGAGAAACTGTAGATTAAAATAGTCTTATAAGACATAACAAATCACACACAATATTACTTTATTTGGATTTTCATTCAAGCATTCTGTATAAGAAATTTTTTTATGACATTATAGAAGAGATTTGAGTGCTGGCTGGATATTTGAAACTATCAAGAATATATCATTAATTTGTAAAGTAAGATAATGGCGTTGTGGGTTTTCATTTTTTAAGGCAAATGCATATCCTTTAGCAATACATACTGAGTTATTATTCATGAACTGATGTAGTGCCTGGAGTTTGGTTCAGTATCACCTAAAGTGGGAAAGTACCTGGGTGAATGGATGCAGTATGGCATGTGGCTGCAATTCTGTAACTTTCAAAGTTGGGTGCTAGGAACATGAGTGGACCATATTATTCTGGACCCTTATTCTTCCATTCACAATTTTCCATAACAATATTTTCCTCAAACTACCTGTAGTCATGAATGGCCAGTTGTAGTGGCAGTTGTTTCTTTGGCTCGATCAGTCAATCCATTCTTTTAACAGTGGCCACCAGATTTCATTTGCAGAACCAATCTCTCCCACGTTTAGATGCTGGAAATCTGGGTAGGGCTGACCCTTATCCCTTTTATCCAGGGGCAGGCACATGTTCCAGACCTGGCTGCCAATGAGCATTAATTCTGAGTGTCAATTTGACTGAATGGAGAATGGGTAAAGCATTACTTCTGAGTGGGCTTATGAGGCTGTTTCCGCAGAAGAACAAGTGTGGGTCAGTGACCTGAGGAAGGAAGATATGCCAGTGCCATGCAAGAGGCTGGATGCTCAGATGGAACAGAAAAGAAGGAAGAAACACTCTCTTACTGCTGGAGTGGTGTTCATTTTCCCCTGCTGCTGACTAACATCAGACTCCAAGTTCTTTGCCCTTTGCTCTGGGACTTGCACAAGTGGCCTTCCAGGGGTTCTGAGACCTTGGACATGGATTAGGGTCTCCCTGGTTCTGAAGTTTTGGATTCTTGGACTGAACCATGATAGAATTCTCTGGCTCACCAGCTTACAGACAGCCTATAATGGAACTGTTCTATCTCTGCAATCATGCGAGTCAGTTCTGTTTCTCTAGAGAATCCTGACTAATCCTTGATTCCTGCGTATTACATCCCTTGGGTGGCAGTAATTCATTTAGAGGAGTATACTGGGTCAGTAAAATTTCTGCCTGGGAAGTCTGGTTGAATTTATTGGGATGAGGAAAAGACCAACACAGGAAAGTGGGACAAGCCAAAAGATGGAGGATGAAGGAAGGACTCCTGGCACAACCAAGTCTCTACACCCATCACTCTTTTTTATTTTGCCTGAGTGGCCTCTTCTCACATCCCTTTGAGCTCTGCCATCCAACAAATTCCCTCTTTTACTTAAGCCATTTTGAATGGTGTTTTTTTTTCATTTCTGCCTGAAAGTCTCTTACCAATTCCAGTTATGCTAATTTTAAGATATATTGTATATCTGAAAGCCCAAGGAGAGGGACTTTATGGAGAAAAGAAAACAAATTACAGGGGAATGCTACTTTTAGGTACCTCCCAAACATTATATTACTTTGTCAATAATGGAAACTGGTGGCTTAAAATTATTAAACAAATAATACAAGCAGGAAATTAAAGGGGGTATGAAATGTGTTTTCTGTTATTTTTTCACTTTTTGGTTATTCAGTTTTGAAAAAATTCCAAGTTACCCAGAAACCCTGAAGTGCTGTATCAGAAAAAACATTCTAAGTGTTCTTTCTGGAATTCAAAGTGAGCTGATACTGTTGATTGTGTTTAATGAAGAACAGTCTGTTCCACCTCTAATATCGTTGATTTAACATTAAATATAAATGAAAACACCCTGGGTAGAGTTTCAGAACATGTGATGAAAACTTAGCTCTGACATGCTTTTTATAAAAATATAAGAATGTTCAACACACAATGCAATCTCATTTATTAGACATAGAGCTGTACACTATTCTGTTCATAAAATATAAATAGAATAGCACAAGAAGGCAAAAGGGAAAGAAGGATGTTTAACAGTGGTATGTTCTTACATCAAGGGAAAATAGCAATTCTTTTGTTTTCTGTCTTTTATTATTTCAGTTAGAATTGGTAACAAACTTCCCCTTACTTAACTTTGAAATAGACATAAAAATCAAAAATGGTGATATAAAAGTAAAGTCTTACTTGGAGTGATTCTGTATTATGGTATTTTCTGTCTAATGACAACGTTCATATTTTTGTACCTTTCTGACTTGGGCAATACATGAAGTAAATTGTCTTGTTTGGGTTTTATTTTCTTCTCTGAGACAAGGTCTAGTATATAGTTGAAGATGGCTTTGAACTTACTACATGGGCTAGGCTAGCCTCAAGCCTTTGGCAACCCTCCTGTCTCAGCTTTCCAAGTAGTGGAATTCCAAGCATATGCCACCATACCATGTTAGGAGTCTATATAGACATTCCTAGGTTAACAACTGAATCATGTTCCTGGGTTAGGATGTTAAGTGAATTTGTCACTAAATGAAAAATTGTATATAGTATGTACATTGCAATACTCAGAACAAAGAAATGGTCAAGGGAAACTCCAACTTTATGGCTTTGATTTATTTGCATAGCGTTTACATGCAGTACTATAATGTGTAACAGAACATAAAACAATAGTACTGTATAGTACACAAAAATCAGCAAAAATTACAGTACTGTATAAACAAGGCACACTGTATCAAAAAGACATCAAGGAAAGAAAAAACATGAGTCATGAGTTTGAGTGGCAGGTGGAAGGTCAGGTCTGACCTGGCCAAAGTCCAAACAGCTGGTCATAAGTCAAAGGGTTGTCAAACAGATAGGCTGTTAAATGAGGAACATCTGTATTTTATCTTTCATTTTTGTTATCCAATGACTTATTAACTGGTTTTAATGTCTACAGTATGCTGGTATATAATTTGGTGCACAAAATGAGAGCTGCTTTAAAATGCACATAATACCAATAAGCAAACATGCTGAAATAAATATGAAGCCTTATCTTCAATTAGTCCAGTTTGATGGACATAAGCATCTACATTTGAATGAAGATACAAAACAGATTGTAGAGCAGAAAGGGGACACAACACAAAGTCCTTCCTTTCCACGTTTCTGCATGTTGTCCGAATCAAAAAAAATTATGGAATGTGTACACAATGTTTACTCCATACACTAGTATATATAAGAAATACTCCATTTCTTTGTTTTTCTAAATAACCTTATCACATCTAAGCCCCTGTGCAACTGACTGATAAGAAACACATTTCTAGTTCCACTTATGTAGATTTTCCCTTGTCTAAGACATGCAAGGCTCCTGGGATCTTAACTCAATGCTCACTTTCAGGAGGGTTCATCTAGTGATTAAACTCAGTCTGTCACTCCTCAGTGGCCCATTCATTGTCACAATGGTCTCAACTTTTTTGATATCAAGGACCAGTTTCATAGAAGACAGCTTTTCCAGACAGGGGAGGAGGTTGTTTTCAGCATGATTCAAACGCATTAATTCTATTGTGCCCTTTATTTCTATTATTATTATTATTATTTATGTGTCTCATAAAGAGTGCACAAACTCAGATCTCACACTTGTGCAGTTCACAGTAGTGTTCGTCTTCCCAGGAGAATCTAATGCCATTGCTGATCCAATGGGATCTGGAGCTAGCTATGGAGGACAGCCATAAATACAAGTGAATCTTTGCTTGATGGCCCCCTGCTCATGTCCTGCATGTGTGGCCCAGTTTCTAACCAGGAGTTGAGGATCCCTGGTCTAAGAGTCCTTAGAAGGCGACCTATAAAAGTCACTTGAAATCTTTCACAACACACCTCGTAACCTCTTTCCTTGGGCTGTCTCTGGAGATAAGACTAACTTCTTTTTTCATAGCTCCCCTTGTCACCCCACTATTCATCTCTTCTCACCCAGAGTGGCAGTACTGTGTAAAAGACAGTGCACATAGAGACAGATGCTGGGATTACTTCCTGATCTCCTCAGGTATTGTTCAACTGACTTCGAGAAAATTTCAGAACTCACTAGTAGAGTATGGAGTCCTGTGCAGAGTTACATTTGTTTTATCCTGTTCCTCAACTGTCAATGAAGCTAATTACCTCCACTCACAGAGATGTGCACGGACTGGGTTTATGTTGCCCAAAGGAAAGCTTAATAAATGTTGGTTGCCTCCTTTTACTGTTTTTTAAATTCATGTTAAGTGCCTCTTTCAGTAGCTTCTGATTGCATGAGGAAGCAAGATAGCTAAAGAGTGGCAAAGGAGTACAAAATTGCTTTTTGCATCTTACTTGTTTGAAGAGTCCATTTCTGTCTCATCCCATAGAAGTACAAGCCAATACATTCTGCAGATTCGGTTTATAACTAAAATCCACCACCTTACTGTTGAGTTTACAGACATGATAGCCTCCGCTGTTCCACCATGTGACTTCCCATCAGGGAGAGGGCAGAACTTGATCACTGTTACCTCCTGTCTAACCTGTTCCATTGCCTGGCAAGAGGGACAAGACTTCTCTCATTGCTTTCCTCTCTTCCTAACCATCGCTTCCTCTCTTCCTAACCATCTCATGAATATTCTTCCATTTCAGATGAAGACTGGAACTGTTATGTTGTTGGCAGATCTGGCTGGGAAATTCCTATTGTACAGCTACAATCTTCTCTTAGATGCAAGTCTCTTTTGAGCTGTTGTATCTTTGCATCTCAATGACAGATTACACAAGTTGGATGCTGGTTCAATTAAGAAAGAAGGAAGAGGATGTTTAACTGTAAGTTCACATATAAATGATGTACATAAGGCACACATACAACCCTTAAAACGCCACACAACAGGCCAAGAAACACTGCAGTTTCCCAGGGGGAAACAGGTTATTGAGATTAATGCACAATTGGGGTTCAATAGGCACACATGTGACGCTGGTTATGCTGGTACATGATCTGACCCTGGAGTAAGCAGCATAGGAACAGGACAATTGCAGAATGATGATATATACAACTTACCAAATATTTCACCTCATGAATGGAGCTTAAGGTAATTTGAAGAGGCTGAGAAACAATGAAGTCAGTTAAAGTGAGGCAGATGGAGACCACATAGTGAATGACATTAATGTAGTGATGAAGAGTTTTGAGCATATGCTGTAGCAATGCTAAAATCAACACATGCACAAATGTGAGATAAGCAATGGATCCTCTTCAGGTACAGTGTCTGTAAAGTTGATCGATTCATTTAGATTTAATTCTAAAGAAAATTATAGTAATGTTTCTAAGATGGGTAGTTTTGAATTCACTTTGAGAGTTCTTTATGCAAACATTTCCTTCCAGTTCCATGCTGAGCATTGGAATAGGCACAAACACAATCACACTGAGAAAATAGACTTGGTGTAGAATCTGGCTACATGCTTGGCAAATCTAGTCTTCCCACTGCATGGGCACAAAGTTAGATTAGACTAAGCTTTCTGAGCAAGTAGATTCACCCGTTGATTGGCTTCCTGTCAAGGGAAGAGGAGTGGAAATATCGTATACTGCTTCTATGAAACTTTCATGTAACCTTGTGTCTTCCTTCCCTCCTGCCATTTTGACAGGGACAGACTGAAAGTTGTGCAGTGAAGAGGGCAGAGACATAGGAAGCTAAGAGTCCATCTGGTCTACCCTCTGAGGGCGAGACAGCCACCTATCCAGAGTGCCTACTCCAGACTTTCTGCAGTTGATAACCCTGAGGATTCACCAATTTGCTCATGTTCATTCAGCTTTGGTGATGAAGCTGATGTTAACCTAATGAAGACAACAATACTTTAAATGTATTAAGAGTTGATTATGTACTAACTTTATTAAGAGCTATATTCATTATGGTTTATCGAATTCCTATAATAACTTTGTGAATTAGGCCTTCATTTTATAGGTGAAGAAACTAAAGATTGTATAAATTAAGATCTTCACCCAAGGTCACACACAGTCAATTCACCATAATGGTAGGATCTGAATTCAGATTTTTTTGACTTCTACACATGTCTTTTCATTGGGTAGCAGGATAATACTTTGAAATAGTCACACAAGTCCCCCTGCCATCTGCATGTCCCTCAATTTTTGCTCTGCTTGTTCATCTGTATGTCTTTACCATTTGGTCATTCGGATCAAATACTCTTCAGGGTATGGTTGATACAAGATAAAGCAAAAACAAAACAAACAAACCAACAAATAACCACCTAGGTTCTAGAAACAGGGTAAATCAAGAAAGGTATTCAATAAATCAAAGTAAAATTTATTCTTCCCATAAAAGGGACAAGTCAAAGGGAGGGGGAAATAGGGTGACCCTTAGGGGAAGCAGAAAGGTTCAGATTTGAGCAGCAGGAATGCTGCCTATCTTTTTGGAAGCTGATTCTCCATTGGCTGAACTAATTGGGGACCCTCAGATAGCATGTGGAATAAAGAGCATTGGCAACCTGTGTCTTTTTTCCTGTCAATCCTGGGAAGATGACAAGATCCTGGAAGGAATGAGTCCCAGAGGTTATTCTACATTTCACTGTGGCTCAGGAGTGATAAAAATGCATGCAAAATGACAGGGAAGTAGGTAAGGAATTGTTGGCAGTAGTGAGAAAGGGATGATACAGGGACTCCCTGTCTATGTAAATGAACAAAGGCAGATCAAATGGGCACAGAGACTCTCAGAGAATTCTGGTGAGATAGATGATGATATTGAAGAACAGATATGTACTATGTCCAGTGCCTCCTTCAATTAAACCAAATCCTCTAAATACATATTTGACATGAAGAAAAATGGGATCAACTGGCAATACTCTCAAAGGAGGATTCAAAATAAACAACAGAATATTGCAGATAATAGATAAATAGCTACACACTTCTTACACATTTGAATAAACAACCTGATGTTCTTACCCATCATATCAACTTACTACTCTACCTGTAAAATTGGCCATTGGTTTTGAAGTTCTGAGATCTTCCTATTGCAAACATCTCTTAGGACTGAGGTTTGCACACTGGTTCTAGGCATGTCCTGACCTTCACCTTTTCAACTACTTAGAGAAAAGGCAGGGAATTAGTTGTAACTCTGAATTTCCAAAGGATTAACAAAACATAACTTAGATCTGATAATTATCTTCCTCCATTTTTTCTTAGTATAAATAAGGCATAAATACATTCAGTAGTATCAAACATATGAGATCACTGAAAACATGCCCTACTTTAAATTTGTTCTGGTTCTTCAATTTTCAACACCCATTTTCTACACATCAGTTGCATAAAAGCTTTTACATTAATGGCACAATTTAATGAGTGAGTGGGAGGTGGTCATTAATAAAATCTAAGGATACTAAAATAATATGGGTGAAGCCATTTTTAAAATTAATTTTCGTCATTATGTGTCATTATAACTTTTATGAACTTGAACTTGAATCCCTTTTTCTATTTGATCCTTATCAGAATGTTATCTCACACTTTCCATTTTCTGAAATGGCTGACCTCTTTCTTCCCAGGTTCCATAATTTGCAACTTCCAGAAAACATGTATTCTGTGTGTATTAGGAGAGACCACATTTGTAGTGTCAGCATACTACAAGACTGTTTCCTTTGTGTTTTCACTGAAATTACTTGCTGTCTTTACTACCGGTAATAAGGCATTATTATAGCCTACATAACCATGCATATTTTTGGGGATGGATGTTCAGGAGATGTTCTTCACTTTGTTATTTTACTCAGCAGCGCCATGACCTACCTAAGTCCACCTGAAATTAGGTAGGAAGGTGACTTTTAAAAGTATTTTCTGCAGATGCATTGCTCCTGGAACATGATGTGATTTGACTTTCCATTATAATCCTGATCAGAAGGGGCGGATAAAAAGACAGATGTGTTGAGACCTAATTTTTAGGTGGATCCTTTCTAAATATTCTTTTTTATTCTTAACTAATTTGACCAGCCTCCCACTGATTGTAACCAGGAGCTACGTTTGAGCATTCTCTATTAAAATCAAGTAATTGCCTGGCAAACCTGGGGTAGGAGACATGGTATCTATACACAATCCCAAAGTGGAGAGTGTCTGTGGATCTTATGAGCTCTTACGGATCTTAGAGCCAGGTTCTAGCACCCAGTTACAGCTCTATTCGGTAGACTCACTATGTAAGAAGGATTTAGTGTGCTAGTCAGTCAGATGTCGCCCCCTTTGGAATACAAAGGCCCTATAGTTAATGATGGCTTTCTTTCCCTCCTGCTCCACACTTTCCTCTTTGCTCTGACCAAAAAAACTGCTCCGATGTCTCTAAGCCTCAGATTCCATATTGCAGTGTGCATATAATAAATGGTACTTGCTTACAGGGCTATTGTGAGGAAAATGTATGATGAACAGATAAAGTGTCTCCACTCAGGAGCAGATTGGGCTTCAGTCCATCACCCACTAGCTGTGGGATCTTGGGCATGTTCCTTAACCTATCCATGTCTGTTTCTCCACCTGCAAATTCGATGTAACCAGCGTACTAGGTCACCATCACGAGCCCTGTCATTGATTGAGTTAATATACAAAAGGTACTCTGTACAAGAGTGCGACATATACATGTTAGGGAGCTTTGATACTAAGGAATGAGACTTTTTAGCAGCAGCTTTATTAGATAATGAAGAATTATAATACAGGTTATTTCTCACTGTTATTATTAGTTGGGATGCCATCAACATTTTTTCCTAAGATGTTAAAAAATTATCTTTACAAGTTATACACAAAGTTTTGAAGTAGATCATTGAAGTTACTTGGCCCATTTTAAAACTTCTTTTGTAGGGAAGTATTTATTTCCAGAAGAGATGAGTCCTCCTTTTAAACATTGATATTTGATGGGCTATGAATTTAGTTCAGTGGTGTAAGCACCTGCCTGGCAAGGCAAGTACCAGGTTGTGAGTTTTATCCCTGGTACCAAAAAACAAAAAAGTTTTTATTACAATAATTTTCTTAGCCTTAAAACCAAAGTTTGGTGGAGGTTGCTGCACTCAAGCATATATATTACTCAAGCAAAAAAGTCATCAAAATTAATGTTTATATCTGCTTTAAACCAAAAAATGGGAACAGTACTTTATCATAGACTTTGCCCAGCTTTATTGAGGTCTAACTGACAAAAATTGCACATATTTAAATGATAGAGATTGACAATTATGTATATATACATCGTGAAATGATTATCATAATAAAGTTGGTTAACACATCTTCACCTGATTTGTGTGTGTGTGTGTGTGTGTGTATGTGGTGAAAACAATAAAGTTATTCTCTTAGTAAGTTTCAAGTGCATAGTACAATATTGTTAGCTACAACTATAGCTACTATGTATATTAATTCATTCTTTAGTGTTATATGAGAATATAACAGATTGGTCAACTTATATTGAACAGAAATATATTGGCTCATGGTAGTGGAAGCTGGAAAGTTCTAAATGAAGGGGTAAGTTTCTGCTAAGGATCTTCTTGCTATATTATTCCATTGTATGTAGAGGAAAGACAAGAAAGTCCAAGGAAGAAAAGACCTCCTGCTTAAATCGCCAGCCATTTTATAAGGGTTCTAATACCACCTAGCAGGGCTCAGCCCTCAGAAATTAATTTCTTCTTAAATACCTTACTTCTTACTATTATCTACTTGGGAATTAGGTTTTGACCAATACATTCTTTTTAAATAGAAATTATGCAAAATATTTATTATGTTAGATATATCTGAACTATTAACTAAAAACCACAATGCAGTTGCAGTACCTCATTAATCATTATTACACAAGTACCAAAATGAAGAGGAAAATAAAATAAAAAGTAGCAGTAATTTTATTGAATGTGGACATTTCCAAGTTGAAACTTTGGGTTGTTAGTGACCAAGTCTATTTTTGTTTGTTTGTTTGTAATTTTTATTTTAAAGAGAATAAAACCAAGTAAAATAAAACAGAATAAAGCCAAACAAAACAACAGTATGATACAGGACTTCAAAACAAGATAATAGGAAATCAACAATGGTTACCATAATGCCTCTTGTTGTCTTCAAAATAGCTGCCCAATGTGTTAAGACATAGTAAAAATCAAACAAAACGGAACATAACATGACCAACAATTACAAAACAATGAACACAATAAAAACTTCAAAATAAGATAATAAATCCAAAACGGCGACCATAAGATATTTTTTTATCTTTGAAATAGTTGCCCATGCCATTGGATATAATAAAATCAAACAGGACAAAACAGAATAAAACCCAACCCAACAAACCAACATATTATGAGTGGATAAAACATTGAAATCATTGCATTCTGCCTCTGGCCCCCTATTTCTCTTTTCAGTTCTGTTAGCATTTGCTTTACATATTTAGGTGCTCCTTCCTATTCGGCAAATTTATTAAAGAGCAAACTGTTGATAGCCCGATGGAAGCACTGGTGTATATGATGACTCATTGTTTACTTTCTGATTTTGGAATTCTTTGTGTTTGCTTTTGACAATTTGATTATAATGTGTCTTGGGGGTAGTGTTCCTTGCATTGGCCTTGTTTAGAGCCCTTTTTGTTTCATGAATCTAGAAGTCAATATTCCCTTTCCAGGCCAACCCACTTTCCATTTCCCTCCTTTTGTAACAGGGACTGAACTCACAACCTCGCTCTTGCCGGGCAGTCACTTATGCCACTGGGTTAAATCTCTGACTCCAATGTCCCTTTCTTTTTCTCTTAGGCAGAAGCTATCTTTCCCTCAATAAGTATTTCCTTCTCTTAGGAAAATATCCTGCCCCAAATTTGGGAAATTTCCAGCTATTATATATTTAAGCTTTCTTTCCTTGTGCCTTTCTCATCTCTTTCTAAATATTCCCATAATGCATATATTTGTTCAGCTGATAGTGTTCTACAGATCCATACGATTTCTTTACTGTTTTTATTCTCTTTTCTGTTCTGATAACTACCTAATTTTAAAAGAAAACTCACTGACTCTTCTTCATGATTGAGTCCAGTATTGAGGCTTTCTGTGAAATTCTTCAATTCTGTCATTGTGTTATTCAGATCCAGGGTTTCTATTTCATTCTTTCTTAATAAAACACTCCATTAAACTGCTCTTCTGGTTCATACATTTTAATAATTGATTTACTTAGTTTTTCCTGATTGCATTTAGCTTTCTATGTTTTTTGCATCACAATGAGCTGCTTTGAGATCATTACCTTGAATTACTTTTTATGTAGCTCATAGATCTCTACTTCTTTGCGTTGTTTATTAGAATACTGTTGGTTTCCTTTGGTGATAGATGTTCACCTTTTTTGCAGAAATTATTTTTATTGTGTTCATCACTTGTTTTAATATGACCCATGTATACTTAAGTTTGTGTTTGAATCTGAAGGTGAAAACACTTATTCCAGTCTTTAGAGACTGGTTTTAGCAAGTAAAAACCTTCTGGGGTTTCTCAGGCTAATAGAACTGATATCTTGGTTTGTGGTCAAGTGGGTTTGGAACTGGGTCATGTCACTACTGCTGGATCTTCAGTCTGATCCATGGTTGGCATGCTTGTGACCAAGGCCTTGAGAGAATGTGTATCTCTTCTGGTCCCTGGAAGAACTGGACTCCTACGATGTTGGTTGCTTGGGTCAGTGCTCAGAATGGTCCCATTTTTGGGGGGTACCCCGTAGGTTTTACTAATGGCAGGTCAATTATCAGTTGTTCAAATGAATACAACTCTCAAAAGAGATGGATATGACTCTCAAAAGATCCCTGACAAGGTTTTTGTGGGGTCATTTAGTATTTGTGTGGGTAAACAGAACTGGCCCCAGAGCACACTAGAAATGTTGGATCTGAGTCACAGGGCTATCTTAGGATTCATAGCCGATACTGAGCTTTGTAGGGCTCCCTCTAGTGGCATGGATAGGTGTACAATTTAATGGGTCCTTGGATAGGCCGGACTGCTTCTGGACCATGGATGAGGGTGACTGGAATCAAGCTGTAGAGCTGCTTCAGGATGTGAAGTTGGACTGAGGTGTACTGGTCTGCTTCCAGGGCACAAATGAGCCTGCTTTCCTCTTTATCTTTGAGTAAACAGAGCCACTCCTGACCATGGCTGAGAGGATCTGGAGCTATGTTATAAGGCCACTTTAACATCCATATTTAGAGCTAGTAGACCTAGCCTGAAGGGCCACAGATGGATATGTCTCCTAGAAATCCCTAAGTATACAGCATGCCCCCAGACTGTGGCTGAGAGCAGGCTAGAACAGAGTTCTAGTGTGGTCACAGGATTTATGGAACAGAGCTCATCAAACCTACTGGCCAGCACGACAGCAGGGCCCTGAGCAGGCAGGACTGTTCCCAGATTGGGTGAGAGAAGTCACTTTGGAGTTCTAATCTGGGACTGAGGTAGGTATGTCTAGTACACAAAGACAAGTAGGGATGATCTCCTGAAAGACGGTGCTGGTGGTAGGATTATGGCTAAATGGGTAGGACTGCAGCCAAGTTTACAGGATAAAATAGCCATTTCTGGGTCAGTATCAGGGACCATGAACACACCACCTGCATTTAGGTGGCTCACCTTTTCAAAAGTCATCTTCCTAGGTCTTAGGCTTCAACAGTTTTACAACCACCTGCCTGAATTGTTGATATTGAGGAAGCAAGCAGAGAACTTCTTATTCTTCCACCTTGCTAGCATTATTTTATGCTTTACTTTTATTTATTATTATAATCATTTTGTTATTGGAAGAACTCTACTACTCCCTGGAATAGCGCTCCAATCCCAGGGAATTAATACAGAAGTGGTGATGTGTGAGAAGATGCGGACAACCTTTTGAAGCTAAATGGCCATAGCTATTGCATTGCTTATCAATCAGATAAGTAGGAATAACTAACTCAAGTAGTGAAATAAGGCAGATTGAGGAATAGTTAGTTGCTCTATTACACAAGATGGCACAAGGGTAAATTAGTCTCCAGTTTCATCTTTTTTATGGGATGGGAGACTCCACTGGTGTGTTGGAAAGTCCAAGACTGAGATGTTTATATGCTTGGAACTTTAGTGTTAAATTCCAGTAGTGAGTATGACAGAGGAAACAAGAAAGCATTTTTAAGTCTGCTGCCATGTCTCTACAACTAAGACTGGCTTCAGAGAAATATATTCTGATACATGTAGAACCTCGTATGCATGTGCATTTTTCTAAACGCGAGGAGAATAGCATGGTATTTGTCAGATTCTTAAGTGGGTCTCTAATCCACAAAGGTCAGTGTGTCCAGTCTAACATGAAGCAGTAGATTTATATTGCTGCCTTGCCAGACATAATTTTGAGGTTATGGTTTAGGATCACCACCTAGGCAATAATTTTTTCTATATCTGCTGTGAGTGTTCCTCAGGGGGGTTGTGGGTTTCTAAGAAAAGTAAAGATGTATTTTACAATTCCCTTCCTATGCATAAACCTACTCTTCTACTCAGTGTTGATGGTTATTCTTTACCACCATAACTACTTTCCTTAACCTGCCCATCTGTATCCATCAATCCTTTCCACCAAATACTACTCTTCACCAGCCTTGAACAGTCATAAGTACAATAAATTAGAAATCTCTTCTAAAAGGGCAGAACTCGTGTTTTGTGCATACATATATTTAGTGTCTTACATGATCTAAAGTTAGTGCTTAATAACTGTTGTTGAAGTCCAATGAGTCGGCTGGCCTTGGAGGAATGAGGCATGATTCATAATATTTCTGTGAGCAATTATATTCCACATTTAAAAAAATAAAGTGTGGGAGATTATTTTTAAGTTAATTTGTCTAATTGTGAAAAGTCGAAGAAAATTTTCCTTGGATACCTTTAAAGGATACGGTAATGGGTAAGAGCATGGATTCTTCAAAGATTTTTCTCCTCAACCACTATAAAGTATGAGTTAGAGTTAACAACTTAGAAAAGTACAAAATGAATGGAATGCATCTCATTTCAGTGCAGCAATTATAGTTCTTTTGGAGACTACATGAAAAAAATCTAAATGTGGTTACTATAGCAGTAAATTGGCCTCCAAGCAGCTCTTTAATTTTCTCAAGAAAAATAATAAATTTCTATAATATAGCAACCAAATAATAAGGAAAATAATACACAAGAAACACAAACGTATCTGGAAACAAACAAACAAAAAAGTGATTCCATGAGAAAATACTGCAATGGGAAAAGAAAGAGCAAAACAAGATGAACCTATTTAGGCAAGCAAATGGATGCCAATTTTTAAAGAGAGAATTTTACAGTGTTATTAAAATGATGAGTGTTTTTCTGAATTTCCTAAGTGGCTAAGAAAATGGGATATTTTATTAAACAGAAGGGGAATTTATCTTGTGTAAGATATAGACATTAAAATGAATACTGGTTGAGGAGCCCAGTAAAAGGGGATAATATTATAAGAGCTAAATTTTTAGGTCAGTACACATTACAGCAGATGGATGACTAAACTTACAGGAATGCACAGAAAGTTTTCTAATGCATGAATGTTTTCATTAGTGAGAAACACACTATTCCATACTGTTGACCTTAAAAGTTTGAAAACGCCGGTTAACATTGGGTCATTGTACTTAATTTAGGTGGTTAAAATAAAGTACGTTATTAACTTTAATAAATTTATTGCCCTGGATTAAAAGGGAGCATGTTTTTGGATTACATACTTAACATTTCAATAATATCCAGTCTCTGTTTTTTATCAATAGAGCAATTCTTTAAAAATGACATTTCTCAATGTGTTCAATGTGGGGGCTTGTCTGTCTTAAGGACAATTTTAATTGAAGTTGTTCACAGTGGTCTAGAGTAAGTGCTCCAAAGCCTGAGAGTCATCTTATTGGTCCCTGTGTGGCCAGTGCCTGGCTCCAGAGTAGGTAGCAATATTTGATAAAGAAGTAAAATAAAATGAGCATTTTCAGAGTTGTGGATTCACAAGCCAAAATTCAAATTTGCAAAATTTACAGCTAAAGGGAATTTGGAGGTACCCGTGTGCAACTGTGTTTTTTAAAGAGTGTTCTTCAGAGTCCATTTAACAAATTTTTATCAAGTATCTATTATGAGCCCAAAATTGTGCTGGGTCAAGCAGGAGCAGCACAGACAAAGTTTCTCATCAGGTCATCTGATTCTACAACATCAAGCTACACAGCTGATGCAATATGTGCTTTTGTCGTTTATCTCTGAAACACTATGACTACACTTTAGAGTGAGCTGAAAACAAGTACAATCCACCCAGGACAGTCTAAGAGGAGGCACAGTGTGCTCTGCTACTTTCAATTCCCACCTAACCCTCTTCCTTTCCCCTTCCTTCATCTTTATTAGGAGACCGGGAAAGGATGGGAGAAAGAACCATGGCATCTTCAGAAGGACAGTGATCTGTTGATAGTGTACTTATTTCTCTCTGGGAAAAGGTCAAGTGGATATCTTGCAAGGTAGCTGGTCTAGCTGGTGCCTTATCCAGGAGAACTGGTCAGGAAAACTAGCAGCAAGAAAGTGAAAGAGCCAAAGCCAGAACTCTCATAGATGGTACTGTGCAGTGGGGTGACTTTCTGAGTGTCCTTGCTTTCTGCCACCAAAAACCCATATATGATTGTCACAAGATAGCCAGCATCTAGGTATGGAACATGAAGGGCATCTGGAGACAATGCTAGTCAGAGAAACAACATGGTCCACCAAAAGAGGATCCTAATAGTGGACAGAGAAGCAAGAAGACCTCCATTCTCCTATTTCTCTACCTAACCTCCATCCCAGAGGGGCTGAACCTACAGAAGGAGGAGGGAGTTTTATGTACCTGAAGTACTGCATTGTGTTACTCAGCTTTCCAGTACTGTGAAAAATACCTGAGAACATCATTTCATGTAGGAAAGATTAATTTTGGTTCAACATTTCAGAGGTTTCATTCCACAGTTACTTGGTCCCATTACTTTAGAGTGATGGCAGCAGTATATCATAGTGGAAAGGGTCTGTTAGCTTCATAGCATTCAAGAAGCAAGGACAGAGGAAAACACCAGTTTCTTAGCATTCTTTCACAGGCATAATGTCAGTGACCTAACTTCCTTCTGCTCATTCCCACCCATTAAATGTTCCAACATCTCCCAGTAGTACCATAGATTAGCCATTAGACATTTTGCATATGAGGGATATTTAAGATCTAAACCACAAAACTGATGATGTTTAAAAAGGAGTTAAAGGAGGTAGTTTAACAGATCCAAATCCCACCACCACTCTGCATTCCTCAGGTTAAGCACAACCTGAACACTAGAGAGAGAGGAGAAGATGGAACTTAAATGGAATGAAGTTGGAGATTCAAACTGGGCTTTAGCAAATGAAAGTGCCTGTAGGTTCTGACCACAATGATGTTAATGCACAGGAAAGGAAGGTCTAAAAGGTCATGATTGAAGGTAGTGATAGCGGAAAAAGAGATATTTTATACTTCTGCCTCCCACTAAATGCACAGAAGAATGGATGGTTGGACAGGAAAAACAGGCTGGAGGATTAAGGACGACCTTCAGATTTCTATCTTGGATTATGGTTCTACAGGCAAAGCCACCATGCAGTGTAACAGTGTGATAACCTGTAGCAAATATTGATTTCAGACTTATTGAAGATGAGGACTATGTCTTGATCATTATGGATGCTCTTGCATTTTGTCAATGTTTTGTTTTCATTAGTGTCTTGAAGTGAAGATAGTGGAAATATGGATAGAGAGTTTATAGCTTCAAAATGGAAAAAAAGTATATATTTTCTTGTATTTTATACTTTATATATCTAGACCAAGCACTATGAAAAAAGAATCAAGGCTGGAGTAAGAGAAATGATCTGTGTATCTCATACTTCTACAAATGCAAGACTCCTCTAGGTTAAGAAGCTCTTTTAATGTCATTCCTTTGTCATTCCTTGGCATGGATGATTGAAGTCTCAACTGCTCCAAGTTTACCCCATTTTGTCCAGTTCCAATGGGTTGTTTTCTTATGATTATGCCCAGTGACCTGATTTTTCATCAAGAAGAAAACAGGAAAGAAGGAAAGAAGAAAAAAGCAGAGAGAAGCAAAAGGTTAATCTTGTTAACTTGCTCCTGAGGAAACAAGCCATTTGCTTGTATAATTTTCCTTCCCAGTGTCTCCTTACCTACTACTTCTCCCTTTTTGTTATTTACATCTTATTTATTTATTTTTTATTTTTTTGATTTTTTTATTTAAAGAGAAAAAAACAGAAAAAGGAAAGAAATATTACAGAATTTTAAGAAAAGAAGATAAACATTAAGAAATCACTAGTTGATAAATTACATATTGTTCTTTTAGAAATAGTTTTTCAAGTTACAAAATTAAAGCACACAAAGTAGACACTCAAGCAGTGAGAGTGCAAACAGATCTGTTCAACAATCCAACAAGAACCTGGAAATATGGTCATCAATCCCACACACCTAAACGTACATGCAGCTATATCTTTTATAGCGCTTCCTATTTCCTCTTTTTTACAATAGCAATTATACATTTTTAAAATTTTATTTAAAGAAAAGAAAAAAAAAGCAAAAGAGAAAAAAGGGTAGCAACATTACAGAATTCTAAAAGAAAGAAAAAAAAGGAAAATGAGAAAAAAACCCCACCAAGAAATCACTAGTTTATAAATTACATATTGTCATCTTGGATGTAGTTGTTCAGTTACAAAGTTAAGGGTACATTGTAGACATTCAAATAGTCAGACTACAAACAGTTCTGCTCAAAGATCCAACAAAGATTCAGCAATATGGTCACCTATTTTACACACTCATGCATACATGCAGTTATATCCCTTAGTCACATCTTATTTAATATCACAGAAGTGTATGAGCGTAGGAGAATCTCCATACACCTTTACTACAGGATCAGTACATTTTCTCAAATAGAAGACTTAGGGAACAGCCAAAGAAAAGGTAGAAATCATGCCTGTGTTTAATTTCAATCCATTTAAAACACTTCCATCTCTTTATCAAGCATGTGAGAATCTCACAGTAATCACAATTACATTAGAAGAGAAAGTCTCTATGTACATTATTTGGGGTTTCAGTCTAAATTTGACTTAACTGAAGAAAATACAAAACATTAGATCATTTTATAGAAGTTGGCCAGTTTTTTCAGCAGAGAGCCTGACATAACCGTAGGCTTGGTGGATCACAAGGACTCTGCTCAACTCTGCTATTATAAGGAGAAAATATTCTTAGATAATATGTAAGTAGTGCGTGCAGCTGTTTTCCAGTAAAACTATATTTGTGGACTCTAAAATTTGAATTTCACATGATTTTAAGGTGTCAAAAATACTATTTTTTTAAAAATGGTAAATCTTTCTAGTTCATGGACTTTGCAAAAACATGTGGCAAGCTAAATGTTGCTTGCCAGACTCTCCTTTAAATGGTTCATTTATTCCATTATGTACAATGTCTTATTGAAAGTGCCTTGTTTTTAGAGAAGTCATTTTCTTCTCTGGTGCATTAAAACAGAAGGAAAAATGTCTTTTTTTAAAAGGAAAACTTTCTAAATGCCTCAGGTAAGATTGTTAAGAAATGATCACACTTTGAGATAGCTTTTTCTCTATCTCTATCCTACAGCAGGCAATTCAGTCACAGCTAACCCAAACACACATATATTATTTCTTTTATCACTCTTCAAGCACAGAAATCAATGGAACTAATCACAGAGACATGTGCCTAAGGAAAAACAAAAAGTGACTTCTGCCATTAGGGCCAAATGTGGCACTCCAGGATGCAAGCCAAGTAAGGCTGAGAGCTGGCCTGGATGAGGTGTGTCCCTGCTGACGCCCACGCATGACTCAAGATAGAAGTGATCCCAAATGGTAACTCTGTAGCTTCTTCCAAAAGTTTGCAGATATAGAGTCTTTCTTTATTCTTGCCTTTCTGGGCAATAGAAAGCTTTGAGCCATTCCCAAATCTCACTCCTGTTGCAGGGAAAATATGACACAAGTCTTGTTCCCTGCTCCTGTGTAAGAGTGTTCTTTGAAGATGTGGATGCCCCATGAATAAAGGTATAACTTTTCCAGCCAGATGTGGGGATGCTTTTAAAAATACTTTAGGTTGGGCAATTTATTAATACTAGAAATTTATTTCTTGCAGGCTGGAAGATTTAGAAGGACCAACAGCCCTGAAGTCTGGTGAAGGCTCCATTCACACAGACAGCATTTGCACATGACAAGAGGACCAAGGCAGTTCCCTTTGCCTTCTCTGATAAGGGCACCAGTCCCATTCTTGGTGGTTCTACCTCATGACTTAATCGTTTTCCAGTGGTCCCACTGCATTCACACTGTGGCAGTGCCCAGCCATTCTTGCACTGAACATGAGGCCTCTCTTTTTCTATATCTGTGTCTTCTTACCCTTTTCCAAGTTCTTTCAGGGCCAACTGACCATCCATGGCTTCTTTATGAAGCAGAAGCCAAGCTAGATTTGGGAAAGAAACTTTCTGCAGAAGACCTTGAAAACATTCCACATAATGGTCTTCCAGAAGGACAGAAGTACTTTATGTTGTTGTTGTTAGAATGGGCATGAATGTTAGAAGATCCTCTTCTGAATTTCAAGGGTTCTCACAGCTTCAACTTCTACTTCAGTGTTATTTGAGAAGATCCATTTATAAAAGACAAATGCTGTACCTTGTTGTCCCTCTCGCATGCTCCTAGTACAAGTGGATTTATCCCTATCATAGGCCTAGCTTCAATTTAGATAACTTTTAAAGACTTCTTTTGCCCTAAATTCACTGAGAAAGTATAACTCCAGTGGCTTTTAGAGGGCTGCTTGATATATATCAAAGAAATGAGGAAAATGAGTTCTTTATGTCGATAAAGTAGGGGTCACAGTCTGCATTTGAATCCAGCCCCCAGCTGTCTCACACACACACACACACACACACACACACACACACATGCAATTTTTCAAAAATAATTGAGCTAACATTTACTTTGGACAGGATTTCTTGTGAACATCTAGATTTCTGGCTTCACCTGAAATACTGGAACACCTGGAGATGTTAGATACATGCCCTGTGAAGCCATGGCTTGGATGTCTCCCAGTTGTTGACCAATAAATTTTAAATCACACAAAACATATTTTGGGTGCCCAGTTAAGAATGTGATAGAACAGACTACTTACATCCATGATAAAACTAAACCAATAAACCAAGCACCTGTCTTAGCTCCAACCTAATAATCTTGTTGCCTCTGATGATTTCAAAATTTAGTAATGAATCACTCAGTCAAGTATGAAAAAAATCAGTGAACTGTATGTGTATGTATCCATGAGATTATGCATATAAAATTACTCATCACTTAATGCTGAATTTAGGCACTGCATTTTCATCTCTCTGATTATGGAAAATCAATATGTTAGTAATTCTAGAAGAAAAAAATACCATGCAAACTTTGGATACAGCAATGGAAACAGGAGTCATGACAATTTTAAGCTGAAACACACAGATCCTTAATGTTAAGAGAGTGGACAATTAAGCAATGTGTTTATGGAGCATGTGTTTTCATATTAAAGTTCAGTGTCATCAGCGTTTTCAGTGATGTAAATGTATAGGTTGGTGCCTCTACCCTAAATTGGCCCACAGGAAGCTCTTCTTGTAGCTGATAAGCTGTGGAGCAGCCTTTGAGATGGGTGAGGCACAGGAGAATGAGTTACCTACCTGACCAGGTCGATGACCCGCTCCCTGGGTGCTGCACTGACTGGCTCATCATTAATCATTACGATCTGATCTCCTGGGATCAGCTTGCCTTCCGAGGGGCCACCTGGAGACAAAAAAAGTGAAGACCATTGGCCACCCATCCAAACCCTCCTTTCACTGTCACAACTCATGACCAGTGGTGCCATTGGACAGACCAAAATCCAACCACATCTGGGTGTTCTTACCACAAGCCTGAGGCCCAGGCTGGTCCCCGATCAATTAAATCAGAATCTTTGAGAGTAGGACTCAGGCATCCACATTTCTCTAAAATGTTGTGGGCAAGATTAGGACTCAGGCTGGTAGCACGTTCCACACTGTGAGTCACCTGTGGACCCTGATACTGAAGGTGCAGGGGGAGGTAATGTATTGCTCATGAGCTCCTAGTGCTGATGCTGCTGGGCAAAAGGCCAGGTCCTGAACGGCTAGACCGCTAAAAGAGGGCCACTAGGTAGACAGTTAGCTGTGTTAATGTCCTGTGCCAAAGCTGCAACAACTTGGGTCCCGCTGGATTTGTAGAAAATCCCACTTACTTGCTCATTACAAGCAAGGAGACTACACATTGTGGGAAATCATAATGCATCTCAGTCAGAGGGTGTTCAAAAGGACCTATTACATCACTGATCCTGTGTTACCTGCTGTTGGAATGCTCTAAAGGAAGTGAGAGTTTTCCATAGGTTGGATGCTAACTAAAAGTGAGAGTAATTTTGTCATAAGCATCTTAATGATTGTGAAATGAAGGAGGCAGAGTTAGGTGAGACATAAGTTAGGGGAACAAAAGAAGCAACAATCACATATATGGCAGTGGGGCATGGTGGTCATGCTCCTGGTTTGCAGTGTGCTTGGGTGTTTGTCTCTCTACTTGTGATTATTGAAGAGTCTTGTTTTGTCACAACCCATCACAGTCTCAGAGTGGCCTTGCCCTCTGGTGATAATTAGTGAAATTGTTTGTGTTCAACACAGCAGCCAGATCCATCTCTGGATGTCAGAGGCTGTTTCGTTCTCCCTGTTGGTTTTCCAGTGAGGGAATGCAAAACTAATGTTTGCTGAGCAGCTGTTATATGCCAGGCACTGGGTTAAATGCCATGTCTGTCAATTTCACTGAATACTGCAATGCTTTCAATATAATGAGATTGCTGAGGCTAATATCAGTGAACGAACTGGCATGGAGATAAGACTGATTCTCAGCCTAGGACTGTGGACACCTCCAAGTTCGGAAGGCCGACATATCTTTTGAACTTGTTTTCACAATCCAAAGCCTCATCAATGCCAAGACTTCTGACACATAAACTTAAAGCCATATCTGTGTAAAATACACATCTGTATTCAAACAAAACCCCAAATCAGGTATTTGGATTATTTCCACATATCTATACCGGTACAATGATCTCCTAAATATTGAGGTGGTACTATATGGTAATCTATTTTTAAACTATATTTGCAGAGGTCTGGCAGTCTGTGACAGGTGCAGCTGAAATTTTATCTTTCAAATAATATCGTTATTACTATTACTGTTTTGTAATTGAAATGAATATTCCATGCTCAGAACAAGAAACTGATATTCATTCAGTAGTTCTTCACCCACCCAGACACTTAGCACATGTGTCACTCAAGCCGTAGCATAAATATGTCTTCTTCCTGGGGAGTAAGATAGTAGGAAAATCTTTACATGCACCCATACCAATGGTAGAAAATATTCATCTCACAGATTTGGAAACTGAGATTCAGTGTATGCACACATAAAGAGTTCAGAAAAAACATTCGAGCAACTACTGGATTATGTGTAAGCAGTCACTGCAGTTCAGTCAAATGAATGGTTAGACATCAAATGCTGGGCAAGCACAAAAAAGTTTTCAAAGTAGCTATCTGGAGAATAGGTATTAAGCATTCTGAGCAGAAAGCCACCTAAGATCAACAGGACATTATTACACTTGACCTACACTTTTTTGATCAAGTAGAAATATTCTTGTTTAACCAAGAAAGTTCAATCAGGAATTCTGGAAGAAAAAACACACAGTCTCTTCCAAACTATAAAAAAATGGTAGGCTTCTGAGAACTATCTCAGGCCTTTACTCCTAAGACTGGGTTGTCTCACATAGAAAATCTAGTCACACCATTAATATCTCTTGGGTCTTGAGGAGAGTAATTTTTATGGTAGATGTAGTTTCTTTAGCCATAATTTTCATTCATAAAATAAGAGAAACTGGTATTCTTTGATCTCTTTTTGCACTTTCTGTATGCTCTTCTCAAAATGAACAGTAGGTGTTAGCGTGGTTGAAGCTGAGGGTAAGGAAGGTGGCAGGTTGGGGGATTCATGAGACAATACAAGAAAGTGAAAAACAAGACCAGATTCTGCAGTTGGCTCCTAGGAGGACACATACCATACAGAACCTCCTAATTGGAGCTATTACCTCAGTATCATGAACCAGCACAGCAAATATGCTCCCACTGAGAAGGAAGTATTGTGTATATGCACCCATAACACATTATATGTGAAACATCATATATGCATGCATGTGTGGGCACAGAATTATGTCTGTTACACAAATTCTCTTGGTGCATGTGAGTAACGGTTGTCTCTTGGTAGTAGGAACTCAGGTGATTTTTAAAATTTTCTTTTCCTAATATGTATATTGTTTATATTTTTGCACAAAATATACATATTATCTCATTACAATACAAAGCCACACATCTATTTAAAGATGAAATTCTCATTTGTGTCAAGTGCAACAATCACACACTGAGAACTAAAATATGATCTACATCTAATGAAGTACAGGGTTTGGCAGACAGAATAAGTTTTGGGGTTAGAGAGTGGTAGGAGGGAACAATACTTTCTCAGCACAAATTTTTAAGTGGTTGATTGTATTTATGGTGCTTGCCTAGAGCACGTTATATCAAAATTCTGGAAAAATGAAAAATAAAATCAATTTTAAAGATGTGCACCAGTTCACTAGTTGACTTCTGCTTCCTATAATTGACAAATCCAACTGGTCAAATATTTGAGAGTGCAATAATAATAACATCATTATGGGATGGTAAGTACTGCTATTTACTGGCACTCTTACTGCATCCTCTCCATAGCCCGTTAAGCTGGGCACTACTGTGATTTCCACAGCATAGATGAAAAAGAGAAATCACATTGAACTGAAAAGGAAGGTACTCACAGCTGTGGTCTCTAATCTGAATGACTCAGATAAAATTGCTATCATCATAGGATATAAGGGATTTGACATGTATTACACTGGTCAGCATTTGCTATATACCAAACCACCCCCAAACTCAGAAAGGTGTCCAATAATCTTTTTTTTTTCCTCTCATGCTTGTGGGTTTTTAAGATTACCACAGAGTGGCTGATTGAGACCAGACTTGGTTGGCACCGTAGATCATGGTGTACTTAACTTGAAGCTGCCAACTTGCTGGGTCATTCTTCAGGTAATCAACCTGGAGCTCAGGTAGCAGCCACCAATGGAAAATTCTCTTCTTATGGTCCTGGTAGATGCTCAAGATGCAAGGTCAACTGCATGAGCTCATACCAAGGCTGTGTTCATGCCATGTTTTCTAATATGCCACTGGTCAAAGTCAGTCACCTAGTCCAGTCCAACAGCAGTGGGGTAGGGAAATCTCCCCTGCTTCCAGTGAGAAGGGAGGGGAGTATGTATCTTTAAGTTAATTCAACTACCCCATGACTAAATTGTACTAGAATTTAAACACTACTTTCTGCATTATTTTTTATAATGAAGGAATTCACCACATGTTTTACACATAAAGCATACCACCAGACTTTTAGCATTTGCATTTGTATGTTAAAAACTAGGTCATTTCTATAGTTACAAATGATGGATCCATATTTTCTGAGTCAGGTAGTATGATAGCTTTGACAGTTTAAAATGTAGTTGGAGAAGACATTTATGTTACTCTTTTGTTCTGACTCCACCCAAATATTGGGTAAATTCAGCCAGGCCTCACAGCCTGGACACCTATGAAAGTGAACAGTAGTCATTCTGGTAGGGTGTGACAGGTGGTCTCAGGACACGAAAGGGTGGGGTTGGATCCTTACCTGGTGTTACCGAGCGGACGACCACAGGCTTTTCACTCCCTGCCACAAAGCCAAATCCCAGCACAGGGTCCCTCCTCATTTCCACCTTCCGAGGAGCTGGAGGGATGATTTGGCAGCTCTCTAACCGAGGATCATCGAATGGAATTGCTTGTGTCATGTGACTGTGGGAAAAGCAAATACAAGAGACAGGAGGCATCAATGTATGCATTAGGCATTGGTTTGGCAATCACCAGCTTTGACATCTAGCCTCTCTCTGGTAGAGAGTGAGAAAGATCTAGAGAGACCCACAGTCATGCTTTTACCAAGACTTCTTTATTCCTTGGAAACTATCAAGCCATTTCTGCTTTAGGCCCTTACACTGGCTGTTCCCCAACCTGCAATGCTTGCCTTGCATGTTTCAATACAGCTCACATTTTCCTCTCCCAGGCCCTTGCCTGTATATCATCCTGATTGCTTATGCTTCCAATCACTTTCATCTCTTCTATATTTTTAGCCATAGTACTAATCTCCCACTAATGTGATACATTTATCATTTTGCTCTCTACACTATGCTAGAATTTATGCTCCATGAGGGCCAGGAACTTAGTTTTATTCATGGATTTATCTCAGGCACTGTGACCATTAATCCTGATATGTCAGTCTCATTGGATTAAGAAACACCTAGCTGCAGTGTCAAATGCATTGCTGTGTATGTCTGGGTGGGTCCTGGAGGCCTGACCTCGAGGACTATATAAGGTTCATCACCCAGTCCTCTCTGGGACGGTCCTGCGCTGGTTCCCAGCTGCCATGGACCAAGCAGCTTGGCTTCACTATGCTGATGTTTCTGCTCTGGAGCCTGATGATTGTGGTATGAATTCCCCAGAATCATGAGCTAAACTGTAAGTGGTGGGTATCGTGTACTGTGTTTCAGAAACAAAGAAAGTTGACTGATACAGGTACCTGGAACAGTATCTGACACATTGGAGTGTCCCAGTGAGTAACGAAACTAAGTAGAGAAAAATAGTGTTTCTGGAAAACTATTGATTTATTACTGACACACTGAGAAACAGTCTCAGAGGGATATGGACATTTGGTAGTTAATATCTATGGCTGCTGCTCTCATAGAGATGGAAGTAATGTGGATTACATTTGTGGTGATATATTATCCTCATGTTAAATACATGTACCTTGTGAAAGAAGTTGAGAATTTGGCTTTGATACTTTCTGGAAAGATGTTTGAATGTTGTAAGTGAATTTTTTCATTAACACCGTAACTTATGAATTCTTATTTGCAATCTATAATTGATATTTGCATAGCATTCGGAACTTTTAATTTTTTTGTTTGTTTTCTGTGTTTCCAGAGACAGGGTCTCACTGTGTAGCCCAGGCTGGATGCCATGACCCTCCTGTCTCAGCCTCCTGAGTGCTTGGTCAAAATGCTCTGGATTCACAAAACACTGAGAATAAGGGAGCAGAGCAAGCACTATTATCTACATTTTGCCAGTAAGGAAGCTGTTAAAAATAGTGACTCATTATCACATAGCTTATATACCAGAAAGTCTAGTGAAATATCAGTCCCCATAATTCTAATAGCATCTTGACTCACACAATACTCAAGGCAGCCTCCTTTGGGGGCAGAGTTATTAGTTTGAACATTAGATATCTCCTTAAAGTAATGTAAGCTAAGATTATTTCAATGACATGGGCTTAATTCAATTCTTTTCTTTCTAATCTTCTTTAGTAAGTAAAAGAATATCATTTTCAAATACCTTGATTGGTGCTTTTCTATAGGTCATCTGGACAACATATTGTTCAAATTTAATAAGGAAAGACAGGGAAGAATGAATCCTATTGTCCTTCTGTATAATTAATAAAAGTTAAGTAAGGCCAGTGAAAACCTTCTAGGAGCTGTCCTTTAGTTATATATCACTGTATAGGAAAATAAATGTTTGAAATCCTTTTAAAGGGAAAGGGAGAGTCTTCAATCCAGCTGCTTGTGACCTGGAATGCCAGGGAAGAGAAAGTGATCATTTGTCTGCCACAGACTAACACTCAACTGTTACCATTTTTTTCTTTAAAAACTGTTCTATGATGGAAGCTATTTGACCCCACGTAGCCCCTCTTTGCACATGCTGTGACAGGAAAATAACTGGGCTGAGGTCACACTCTTCTCAGGTATAAGACATGTATGACTCACACAAGGGCTATGCATTTTAAGTGTCTATGCAAGGCCAGTTATGTAATTTGCAAGAAGATTGCAAATGAAAAGGTGGAACCCATATTCAGGATTCAGGCATGAGTTAGAATGTTTCCAGACAGAACACTAACCCCAGCCCAGAACCCTGTATGATTACACAGGTCATGTGCCCACAACGCTGATCTTGGTATTGTGCTACCCACAATGTGACACCATGACTCTAGAAAATCCGGGCTCAGAGTGGAGTGGTGGTTTTGTAGGTACTGAAGGAGAAGGGCTGCTTTACGTGAATGGTAGGTATCTGTATGGACCCCAAGATTAGACATGACTCTCATGATAGGGACAGATGAAGAAAGGCAGGCGAAAGATCACATGGAGAGGCCTGAGAGTTGAACAAAATTGAGGAACCTGAGTAACACAGCAAAACTAATGCAGAGTAAGCCTTGGCATCTGGGGCTGACGCTTCAGGATGGTAGGAAGTAACTGAAAGACAGGGAAGCCATGGGGAAGTTGCTGGAGGCCAGGTCATAAGGAGGACCTCTGATTCTTCCACAGGACATCCCACTGGGTAGGAATTGACTTCCTGGAACTGAGTCCTCCCAGACCTAACACAGGCATGGCTGGGTATGCCTGAGGGAGAGTGCAATCAGCTAGGAATGGTAGACATTATTTGGGTTTTCTTATTTTTGGGGTCAGAAAGAACCATCTCAAATAATGTCATTCTTGTGCTACATCTAGAGAAGATCCTAGATCTTTTTCTTTGGTGGAAGAAAAGGAAGGGAGGGAGAGACAGGAAGCAAGGGAAAGAGGAGAAGCAACACTTTTGGAACCTGGCTCTGATTTCTGAGTTTTCACCATAATCTATAGTATACATATAGATAAAACAAGTCAGGTTTGTTGCTGCTAAGTGACTTGCTAACAGTCATACGTTGTAGAACCGAGACTGGCTAAGGTCTCTATTCCAAGAATAGAGATGAACTGGGTAAGACTTTTTCTCACTCTGCTGCCAGTTCTGTGAAAGCCTGCAGGAGTGATTTCTAAACTTTGCTATGTATTAGGACTTGGGGAACATTAAAAAAACCTGAATACTCAAGGTTTACCCCAGACCAATAACATCAGAATTTCTGGAGGTGGAAACAAGAATCAATTTATAAATAGCCTTCAGGTGATTCCAAGGTGCAACAAAGTTTGAGAATCATTCACCTGTCCAAGAAAGGTAGGTTGCAATGAATCTTCTAGACAACAAAAGAAAAGAAGACACAAGTGATTTCCTCACTTATCTGCTGAAACATGCATTGCTAATGTAGGGTATTTAAAATATCTGTAGTTTGATTATCCTCTTCCTACTCATGATAAAGTAATAGTAGCTAATGGTTCAATGCATCATTGTCTCAATAACTATTTCATTATTCTAATGGAATAATGTAACTTGACTTTTATTAAATATTAATTCTATGCTAAGCATTGTTTGTTCTAAATGCCTTCCATATGTGAATGCCCTTGGTCCTCAAAAACAACTCCTTCATTCAGTTAACTTATTAAACACCCACTAGATTCTCTGTTATGGGAATTCAAGAGGGAAAAAAGGGGACAAAAAATGAAACATTTACTCTAGTGTTGAAAGACAGAGAATAAACTCATCATTTGGTAAAATACATGATAGATGGGGTTATTGTAAATAGTAAGGAGACTGTTAATGCAGGCAGAGGGGGAGGCATGAGAGTTTCAGAGTAAGGGGGTTGTAATGTTCCATCAGGAACTGGAGGAGCACTTGCCACACAGAGCATGAGATGCAAAGGGCCTGAGGTACACAGCGGTGCCTGGTGAGAGCATGCATGAGGCCGGTGTGGGTAGGTGGAATTTGGAGGCAAAGAGGGGAGGAATAACAGAGTGAAGACAACGGGAGCAGATCACACAGGCTCTTGGCAGGACGTGGTCTTTTTTTCATTCTTTTTATTTGTATGTGTTTGTGGTACATGAGGAACACAGGGGACTTGATACATGTAACGATACTTCTTATTTTTCTAACTTCCCCTTCTCATCGTCCACCCCAGCATCTTGTCCCCTTCCCATTTGCAAAAGTTCTATGTCCTTGTTTCCCATTGTCTTCTGTTTTCTTTTTAAAAGTATTTACAGGTTGGGTTTCTCATGTTAGAGAAACTACATGGTACTTCAGCATGTGTGGTGTCTGATTTATTCCCTTAACATTATGGATTCAAGGTGCATCCAGTCTTCCTAAAAATGATTCAAATTTATCCTTCTTTAGAGCAGAGCATGGCCTTTCTCTGACTGAAACAGAAAGCCACTCTAAGATTCTGAATGGGGATGATGCTTTGCAGACACCGTGTCGAGAAACTGAGGAGGGGACATTGGTAGACACAGAGAGAGCATTTCAGGGCCAAATTGCATCACTGGTGACAAAAGGTAATGATAGCTTGGACCAATGTGAGAGGGACACAGGTGGCTGAAATTGTTGGGCTTTTATTCATTTAGAGGTCATTCTGACAGAGCAGGGGCAGGACTGCTGCTTTGGAACCTTCTTGTACACATTTCCTCTCAGTGAGGATGGACCTATGAAGAGGTTACCTGTAGTACCCACACTAAGGGGATATTTACTCTTCTAAGAGGCTTTGTTCCCTGGTCTGCTCAAGAAACAAATGACCAGATACAGGGTGGCCATGAAAATTGATGTGGTTGTTTGTGCTGGGAGTGAAGCTTTGGAACCAGACTGCCTGGATTCCAGTCTTAGCTCCACCACTTCCTAGAGGTTTGACCTGCAACAATTACCTCATTAGTTTATCCCTCAATTTCCCCATCTGCAAAATGATGTAATGACTGCAACAATCTTATAAAATACTTGTAAAAAGTAAATGATTGAATGGATATAATAAACTCAGCAAATGTCTCATAGTAAGCATTCAAAAAATAATTTGCTGCTATTTTTATCTTTGGAGACCAATGAATAGGAAGGAATCAATTTCAGACATTATGAACAAAGTCATTCAGTCTTAAGATATGAAAACAGATTCAGCATTTCGAATATCCATGGCCCAATTCTCTTGGTGAAATGCCTCACAAATCCTAGGTAAGCTCTGAGGCTTTCAATTCAAAAAATCCTATCAAATTCAATGACACAATAAATACAAACCTGATTTGATATACACAAGGGTATACTGTACCAGAACAAAGGAATCAAAGAATGCAGAATAAAAGCTAGGCTCTCTAGAGGCTGAATTACTGATCATAAGTTTTTCTTGGCTGTGTTTCTCAACCACTAAGTGACCATTGAGTACAGGGCTGCAGAGTTCGGCTGAGTCATGGGGGAAATGAGAGGCGCTAATTATCTCCTATGATGAGAGCTGAAGCAGGCATAAACACTTTCATCTCAGATGCTGCCAATTTTTTTGTCAGTAGGACCGGACACTGGGCTGTATCATTCATCCTTGTTTCTGCACCCAAATAAGGCTAGTCACACAATCAAATGTGCGTGTGTCCTGCTTGTTCTAGCATTTTCATTTTTGCTAACAACTTCTTGGGTCTTTGTCTTTCTTGCACATTGAGGATAACTTCACAATGGCAGTATCATGTTTTTGCCCAACAGGTAAATTATCTAAAAAAATCATTAAGCTCTGTTTCTTTTCCAGTATGACTGGGTCCATGTTGAAATATTCACCCACAAAACATTATGCTGTTTGTACTAAGGCAAGTACTTCTGGACCCTGTCCTTGTAATATTTTTATAAGGATGTTAGAATTGATCATAATGCGCTGAAAAACAACATCTTTTTAGCTGCTGAATATATTTCAGTGAATTCTGATGTGGAGGTTAGAAGAATAAAACTAATGTGCTGCAAATGCTTCCATGCCCTGTCCCCAAACTTTTCTAACAAATATGTATCTAGAGACCAGTCTCTATGACCTAAAAATGCAGAAGAAATCAAGTGAGGTGGAAAATGTGTCTATCAAGATTAATTTAACAATCTTCTTGTTTTGGACAGATTTTATTTCCAAGGGAATGATGGCAATTCTGCTGCCTCACTTCTCCTAATAAAAAAGAGCTTTCCATGAACTCGTGGAGACTTTCTTTCTCAGCAGAAATAAATGGTTGATATACCCAATCTGAAATGAAGAATTACTTCGACTATAAGAAACGTACTCTAAGAAAAACTAAAGTGGTTCCTTTTTTGAATACACTCATTAGAGCTAGCAAGTTCCTTTTTGAGATATGTGCTGAGTGGGAAGATTCTAGAAGGAAAGACCAAATTTGGAAGCATTTCTTTGGTGTGAAGGTGCAGGATTCTAAGAAGATGATGGTAGGTGAGCCACTTGGCTTGTTAAGAATAGAACAAAAAGAAGTGTGAATTTAAATATGTACCCAATTTCTGCCTAAAAAGGTTACTGTCAGTGTTGCCTCTTGAGGATGTCCAGCGATGATGATTATACGATGGAATCAAGAGTCAGTGTACTTATTCTGGCTGGGCACAGTGCCACATGCCTGTAAACTGAGCACTAATGGAGACTGAGGTGGGAGGATCACAAGTTGAATCCCAGCCTGAGCAATTTAGCAGCTCATTAAGACCCTATCTCAAAATTTAAAAATAAATAAATTAAAAAGGATGGGAGTGTAGCTTCATGCAAAGACCCTGGGTTAATTTCTCAGTACTGAAACACACACACACACACACACACACAGAGTGATGGAAAAAATACTGTGAGTGTTGAAATTTTTAAAAAGCTTACTACAGTAAAAGACAAATTGCCATTAATCTCTCTCAAACTACCCTGCTTGCTCTGAATACACTTATTTTTGCCATCATTCTTGGCGTCTTGTAAAAACATGCTGATGTGTCGTCATCCACCTAAGGCACTCTGTGACTTTTGAGTCTTCCACAAAATCAAAATGACCATGAAAGGTAAACATTTTGAAACATTTAAGAACTTTGAGGTAGTAAAGCATCAATAAACATAATCCTGAAAGAAAGTTTACAGAACTACTTCAGAAAGTAGCAAGAATGATGGAATAAGTGTGTTCAAAGTGATGGGGAGTATTTGGAAGGGGATTAATGCCAATGTGTCTTTTACTATAATACATTTTATAATGTAAATACATGTGGTTTTTTGCAATCATACCTTGCATGTATTCTCCTCCTGTGTGGCAGACTGACTTAGTATTCCCTTGCTCCGGGATGCAATTTGCCACCAGATGCCTCCTTCCTTTCCAGTGCCTCCCTACTGTACACAGCGCATATTTCTCTACTCCTTGACTGTGCTAATATGCCATTGCTCAAAGCATATCACATGGTAGACCCCAGGTGTGACAAAGGAAAAATACTACACGTGTGGGTATGTGCTCCTGCTGCTCTGTCATCACCATGAGACAGTCTCAAGGTAGATGCTGTCCCTTCAGCCTTGTCACTAGAATGGACACATTTGGAACAAACCAGATGCTAAACCTGCACTAGAAGCCAGGTGTAGTATAACTGCCAAGTTTAGATTAGCCAGCTCAATAAAGGCTAATAAATAATGATTATTTTATTACACTGAATTCGAGGGATGTTTATTATGCACCCAAAACTCTTACAATCTGTGAGAAGTGGTTTTGATAGTATTTTAAAACCCTAAAGTTCTACATACCAGAAAGATTCTCTCCACCAGCCCTGTTCTCCATGCTGGTCAAACACCACAAACACCTCAAAGAAAATTCTCCCATTTATTATTACTGTTAACAAAGTAGCCACAGAAACCCTGCAGTCTATTCTGCATGACTTCCCTACATCTCTGACTGGTCTTAGGTAGTGGTGGGTTCCAATGCAACGTCAACAACTCATAATCCAGAAGGCAGCCTATGAGGGGGCCTAAAAGGAAAGCTTTAACCAAAAAAGGTAACCCATGCAAACCAGAGCTCCCCAGAATCAAAATTAAATTTCAAAAAGAAAAAGGAAAGCAAAGTATAGGTTACTCAATTGATAGGCTTCAACCGAGAGAAGTCATGTGGCCTCTCAGACCCAACAACAGGTTTCCAAGTGAGTCAAAATGATTATGATGTGTGCAGTAATATAATATATTAAAAATGGTTTTTTTACTTTGTTTTCATTGAATATTTTCTTCTCCCACATCTAAAAAGGTAGGTTTGTTGCAATCTTTTGCCTTTGGGATGATATATTTTGCCAAGCATGAAAGCAAAAGTTGACTGTATATAACTTTTTTGTGACTTTTGTCGGCCCCAGTGAAGTGGGGGAAACTTCAGAAGAAACAACTTAGTGTGAGGTTTAGAAAGAAACCAACACCTATAGACTGAGCCTAAGGAATCAGCAGAGTCAGCAAATTCCATGGGTCCCGCAGCCTTGGACCAGGGCATCATAGGGACAGATAATATGTATTGAAACCATCAAGGCCTATTGGAATTTCTGTCCTGCAGAGGATTCCTGGCACTCTTGACTATTCAACTTGCCTATATTTGAATGGCGAACTAGTAGGGATATAATATGATGACACACTCACACATCAACTTAGGAAAAAGATTTGTATGTGATACATGAGAAGGCAGAAACAGAATCTGTGAAAGAAGGGAGAAGAGGGCAACTGGAAGAGAAGTCACTATATTTGGAGAGAGAACATGTTGTGGAGAAATGTGACAGGAGATCCAGGAACTCCTGCTAATGAGGATCCTAAACCTTCCCTTCATCTGAAAGTACTTCCAGTTGCTTCCCATGAGGCCAAGAAGTTCAGCAGATGGACATTTCCATGGAATTCCAGATCTTTTACCACACATGTGTATATATGCTCGTCTGGAAATCTTCTGTCTTTTGGGAGCAAAAGATCCAAACCAAGTTCCTCCGTTGGAAATGAGTTAAATTTTATTTGAACATAAATGACTGCACACAAGTCATTTTCACCTCACATAATATACTTAGTCACATTTGTCTTTGCCTTCATGTATATGAATACTGTGGGTTCAGAAGAATTTAACCCTCACTAATCAATTATGTGGGCAACTATCAGTCAGTTCCTACATATCAGGAACACTGGACGATCTGAAACCATTTAGTCAAGTGTGGAAACTCACATAGCACTTGAAAACACAAGAAAGGCAAAATTATTAATCTTAAAATCACAAAATGTTTAGAGAAAATCTGTTGGAGAATTTTAAAAGGTTTTAACATAAATGGCAATTCTTTTAAATAGACTGAATAATTCAATTCTTTGCGAAATAATGTCCACATTTACTGTCACCCAATGAAGATATCTCAACAGACCTTTTTAATGAATTCAACCAAAAGAATTCTAAACTTTATATAATAATATAAGAACTCTGCAAAGAGCTCTGAACAAGAGAAATACTCTAGTGGTCTAAGCTACAAGGTATCAGAATTTATTATAAAAATGACAGTTCTTAGAATGATAGTGGCACAAAGTACAACACTAGGAAGCAGTTGCTTTAACAGAGACAAAACAAGGCTTCCAGGGTAAATGTAGAAAAGCCCACCTTCTTGAAAGAATTCAATAGAAACTATGGCAGCAAAGACCTACCTGTTTTCACATGTCAACAATGTGGTTGCTTTTGAAATAAAACTAAGAGAGAGGCTATGAAAATCTTTTGTCCTACACAAAGGTTGTTGGCTACCTGGTGACACTGAACTAAAAGAGTTGTCTTTTCAGGCTAAAGGAGATATTATTATAATGAGTGAGAAAGTAAGAAGTTTATTTTTTCAAATGAGCTTGGATTATGGTAAGAATGTGAGGAAAGATTTTGACATAACAGTTGTGTGATTGTTTCATTGAAAATTATGCAAATATGTACAGATAAAAGACTGTAGTCTTTGAAAACATGGAAATTGATTTTTCAAACCTGCTTAATAATCTTCCAAATGAAGCATTTCAGTGGATTGTGAAGGCATTTATTAAATATAAGAAAATGCGAACATCTTCCGTTTCACATGTAAGAACTAGTTGACAGACATCAAAGAAAATAGCAACTTTGCAGATGAGTTTCAACAAAACTTCTTTGCATAGATGGGACTGAAAAATAGTATTTCACGAAGTGGTAATAAAGTCTTGCTTCACTTTGTCCATTTGCCTCTTCATTTATTTCTGCAGCTCTTTTATCCAATGATGATTGAAACCAACTAAACAAATAAGGTAAAACTACAAGTAGCCCTTCAAATTTTTATCCAGTGAAATGATAAACTAAAATGTTGAAATATAAATAAGCAGCCACAATCACCTTGTTGTCATTCCAAATATTGTATATTTCAATGCAGCAGTGATAGCAAAATATTTGTGATTAAAATGTTTCACCTTTATTTCATTTTACTTTAACATCTCATTTTGATACCTTTTAAACAGGTGCTCTATACTCTGTATAATGTATTATAGAAGTATGTGTACATATAAGTGATTCAAAATTATGAATAAGTTATATAAAATTATAAATACATATTTGGGGTTGCATATATTCAAAACTTTTTTCTAACATAGATATAAAAGCTACACCACTGAGCTATATCCCTGCCCATAGACACAAGATATGTGGAGATACTTGTTTTCTTTCAAGAGGGATCCTGACTTGTAGTGTGAGCTCTCAGAGTGCTCTACCTAGTCACAGATGATGGACAGCACCACTGACACTGCAAATCTCAGTGTAGCACTGGAAAAGTTCAATTCTACCATTCAGAAATATTCACTAGCATTTTTAGAAACCTAAAAATCAAATTAGAGTGCTGGTGACAAATAGAGCTTTTCCATCCTGCCTGTCTAACTAATCCTGTCCTAGCCACTGAAATGAAACAGAGTGGTCTCAGGTTTGAGTGAATAAGGCACAGACAGAGTGATGGTTCTTAAATATGCTTTTCCTTTAGGCTTCAATAAATTGACCCCTTTGAGGGTTAAAAATCCAATCACCCCAAACCTTTCTGAAGTGTCAACATCTGTTACTCACAGAGCATAAAGTATTGGATCACTGGGCAGACTTTTTCTTCTTGATTGATTACTTTCCTGTTTTTGTGCCTGCAGAAAAATATAGTTTGGAACAAGCAACTTGATAATAATAAGCAAAGCCTTCTCTGACGTGTCAAAATCATCAGTTTAGGTTTGAGAGTTTGGTGCCACCAAACTAGATTCTAGCCACATTTTATGGCAGTAATTGCAGGGAGGGTTGAAGACAAGAGTTATTCCTTTCCCAACGGGCTTTCGTATGTCCTTCTAGTGAACCTGTATTCTTTGAAATCTTAGGTTATAATTTTATACTTGGAAAGTAAAAACAATCTTATTGCCCTGGTACTTAGGAATTATAAGGGTACGTGATGCACAAAGTCCAAACTAAGAGTCAAACATTTGAATTGATACTGAACAGGATGTTTTTACAGTTGATTGGCCACACTTCACAAACTTCATACTTTTATAATCATTGCACAAGAGTTTCTAAAAAGCATTTAATTGCTGAGGGTTCACTTTGATAACTAAAACCTTCTAATGGAACTTAAAAGGGACTGATAAGGAAATCACAGATTCAAAGGTTTGAGCTAACTGTTCTATTTTAATTAAGAACTCGTAACCTTCTCCATATTAAAATAATTCTCCCTAACCCTTAGCTAGAGAATTCTACTTCCTTAGACCTAAAACTGCATTACCATTCAACTTTATTCATCTTTTCAGTGTTGGGCTTTGAACTCCCCCCTGCTGTGGCTCCCTGCTCTCAGTTTTACCCCAAGGGACAAAGTCACATGGCTTTCTGTTAGGTTCTAACAAGGAAAGATGTGCTGCCAAGAGAAAATGTGCTGGCAAGAGAGATCTGGGTATTCATTCCTCCTGGGTGTTTTTCCTCTCCTTGCTCCAACCTATGACCTTTCTATGCCCTGAGAGACTCAGTGGTGCTAACACATCTCAGCTGCTGCCAGTCCCTGGTACCTCTGGGACTTGCTGGTCTCTTTATTTGTGTCCACATCTGTTCATTTTCTGCTGGATCTTGGAATCACTACTTGTGTTTCTCTCTTTCATGGAACATCTCAACAGATTGCAGGAAACAAGCTCTTCACTGAGCGCGGCTCACCTTGTTCTGACACAGGGCCCCCGAGCAATGAATGAATGGGGAATCAGAAAAAAAATTTCATAGATTAAGGGTCTATAAGATGATTCTTGAGAAGTGAAGTGCTAACTACCCTTTGAATAAAGAAGGTACAGCACCCAACCCTAGGGAATGGCAAAGGCAGTCCTAGAGGCAACTCTTAAAAGTCTTGTGTTGGGTATTGGTGGGGGAAGGGTTAGGAGAGAACAGTAGTAAAGAAAAATGAAGTTACAGAGAAAAACTTCGAGGTATGTTAGAATGCTATCCAATATCAAACTTATACCCTTTATATAAGCAGGAACATATCATTTCCAGAAACCATAGAAACTAAAAACTATCACTTCATTAGGATCCAATGTACAATACATTGAAAAAAAGGAAGTCCTGAAATTCTCTCTCTCTCTCTCTCTCTCTCTCTCTCTCTCTCTCTCTCTGTCTCAATTGTGGGAGACAAAAGTGAAATATCTTAGAAAGTAAGGTTAATAGAGTTCTTAAATATTAAATAGAATGCACATTATTAATTGTATTTCAGAATCAGAGTACTGCTCATTTTGAGGATTATAATTCAAAAGACATTGGGTTTACATAGAACATAGAATGGTACATTTTTTCAGTCATACTTTCAGCTTTAGAAAATGAGATGCAGTAAATCAAGGATCTGTTAGGGTTTGTATAAATTAATGTCCAAAATAAGTTCCACTAATTCATGATCAAATTTATCCTTCAAGGACTCAGTTCTGTTTGCCAATACCACTACTGAAAAACAGTTCTACAGTTAGTCTTTTATCAACAGCCAGTTCATCTACCCAGGGAGATTTTTGTTGTCATTAAAGACAACGAATTTAGAGCCTGCAAAATACTACTAATTGTAGGATCTAAAAGGCCAAGATGTTTATCAGTTTCCCTAAAGCTGAAAAATCCCTACAGCTAGGCTGGTAATCAATTACATTAATTGAGATCAGTTCAATGTGTTTAAGAGACGACTTTTATGTTAATGGTGCTTTAATGTGAGGAGGCAATAATAATCAAGTCACATCCTTGGGTTGATTTAGATGCTGAGCAGGGCTGGTAACTCTCAAACTCACCTCATGCAACTAACCCCAGATATATATATATATTACTGCCAATGCTGGCACTTAGAAAATAACTCAAAGTATGGCACTTTGGCATGTGTACTTTGAGCTGAAGGACACTGAAACAGCCTTAGAAGCAAAGTCTCTTTCTAACCTTCTCCTACACTTCTTTTCCTACCCCTCTCCCCATCCACTCACTGTTGCCATAGAAACTAGACTGTCTCTTCCACAAGGTAGGTGGAACTAGAAACTATCTCCAAAGCCAGGCATACACCTAAAAAATATTACCTGAACTACTTGCCACCTTTCTGTGTAAGGGCTAGTCATAAAATGTTCTCTGATCTACCATGTCTGACAGTAAACTATAAGACCTTCATTTAATAGAATCCTATCCTACACTTAGGAAGAGAAGATACTACACAGACAAGCCAAGAAGAATCCAAACAGAGAGGCCTTGCTGGGTTTTCTTAGTGTATTTCTATTAGATTATACCCTTCTGTTCAATCACATTTCCACACTGCTGTCCATTTTTTTAACCTAAGCAGTGCACACATACATAGAAAGATCATTATCCCTAGGTCTATGGGACTTCATTTTCAAAGACTCCTGTGTCATGTAAAACTACAATTAATTTTTTTAGAGTTTTTTTTGTTATCCTGCCTTTTGCAATACAAAAATGCCCAAGGACATTTTCTAACACAGAGGAAATGGGTTACCCCATTGCTTCCCTATCCAAGGAATATTCAAACTTAGATGGAGATTTATTGGTGATTAGAAATTTTAAAAATAATAATATACACAATTTATAAAATTTTAAAATAATAATATACACAATGACAAATGTCCAGAATTTACATCTTTTGTTTGGTAGCACTCAGTATAAATACCGTGATATTTATGTAAGGTAATGTGTATTGAAAATGGGGAAAGCTATGGAGCACTTCACATATCATTGCTAAAATCTGTTTCTAGAGAATAAATTGGTATATATTGCTTTGTGGCCTTTTGGATAAGATCAAGTGGAGAATAAAATGTTACCAATGTTAGAAAACCATTTTTTTCTTTTAGATATTTTTATTTTAAACAGAATAAAGCAAAACAAAACAGAACAAAACAGATCAGAGTAATTTAAGGCGAATAACACAGGACTTCAAAACAAGACAACAGGAAACCAACAGTGGGTATCATAATGTCTATTGTTTTCTTTGAAATAGTTGTCCATACCTTCACACATAATAAGTTAATACAAAAAAATGAAGGTCTAGGTATAGGTAAGCCTATCATGTACATTTCTCCCTTCTGTATTAGAGGGAAAAACAAAACAAAACAAAACAAAGCAAATTTGATACAAGAAAAAGAAGCAAGAGTCAAATAAATAACTATAACAAAGAGCCAAAAACAGTAACAATGTAGGCTTTCAAAACAAGTTGGCAGGAACATAACTGATTTTGTTATTTTGCATAGTTATCTTCAAAAAGCTTACTTAAATTACCAGATATAGTTATGCAAACCTGATATAATCCCACGTATGTTAACGATTTTGTTCTAAGAATGAATAGTTAGTAGTACAATCGTTTTAGTAATCTTAAGGGTATATATACAAATTTATATCTTTTTTCTTCTTTTCTCCTTTTCCCTATCTGAGCTATTTTTCCCTCTTTGAGCAGTTTATTATCCTTTTCACAATATTTATTGAAGATTTTTATCTTAATCTTTCAGTTACTTACACTGGGGAGAAAATATGGAATTTACACATGTGAGTTTTGTTTTTTCACTTATGAGTATGATCTCAGGTCACATCCATTTACCTATAAAAGCCTCAATGTGATCCTTCTTTATAGCTGAGTAGTACTCCATTGTATAAAAAATACCACATCTTTTTTATCCATTCCTCAGTTGATCAGCATTTAGGTTTTTTCCAAGAATTAGCTATTACAAATTGTGCTGCTATAAACATGGGTGTGTATATAACATCATGGTATGATATTTTCAGTTTTTCTGGGAATATGATCAGAAGTGGAAGAGCCGGGTCAAATGGAACCTCCAATCCCAGCTTTTTGAGGAACTTTCAGACTGATTTCCACAGTGGTTGCACTAGTCTATACTTCCACCAACAGTGTAGAAGAGTTCCTTTTCCCTCAAAGCCTCTCCAGCCTTTGTTATTGGTTGTTTACTTGATCTTGGCTATACTTTCTGGGGTGAGATGGAATCTCAGTGTTGTTTTAATTTTCATTTCTCTAATGACCAATGATGTTGAACAATTTTCATCTATTTATTTGGCATTTGTATTTCATTTGAGAAATATGTATTCATCTCAGTGCCCATTTCTAGATTGGGTCTTTGAATTTCAGGGGACTGATTTTTTAAAATTCTTAATATATTCTAGATAGAAGTCGTTTGTCTGAGGGGCAGTTAATTAAATTTTTTTTCCCAATTCTTGGGTTTTCTTTCCACTCCATTGGAGATTTCTTTTGACATGCAAAAACTTTTTAATAATACAAGATCCCAGTTGTTCACTCTGGGAAGTATATCCTGTGCAGTTTTGTTGTTGTTTATGAAATCTCTAACTATCCCTTTGTCTTCAAGATTTCTACCTACGTTGTCTTCCAGAAGATTTAGTGTTTCTCTTTTAATATTTAGATCTTTGATCCATTTTGATTTTATTTTAGTGCATGATGATAGGCATGGGTCTAGTTTTAGTTTTCAGCATATGGAAAGCCAGTTTTTCCAGCACCGCTTATTAAAGAAGTTATTTTTCTTCCAGTGAACATGTTTGGCCCCTTTGTCAAAGATAAGGTGGCTGAGTGTATTCATAGTTGTGGTTGTATCTTCTAATCCACTGTATTCATCTTCAGGTCTGCTTTTATTGCAATACCATGCTCATTTTATCTCAGTAGCTTTGTAGTATAGCATCAAGTGAGGGATTGTGATGTCTTCTGCCTTGCCTTTGTTGCGCAGAATCGCCTTTGGTGTTCTAGGTCCCTTCTGGTTTCAAATTAATTTTAGAAATGATTTCTCTAGACTGTGAAGTTTGATTGGAATTGCATTAAATCTTTATAACAATTTTGGGAGAATGGCCATTTTCACAATGTTTGTTTTTCCTATCCATGAACAAGAAATGTCTTTCCGTTTTCTGAGATCCTTTTTGATTTCTTTTTTCAAAGTACTGCAGTTTTCACTGTATAGGTATTTTACTTCCTTTACTAGATTGATTCCTAAGTATTGCACTTTTTGGATGCTGTTGTTAAGGGTGTGGTTTCTCTGATTTCTCCCTCAGTGAATTTGTTGTTTGTGTACAGGAATGCTACTGATATTTGAGTGTTGACCTTGTATCCAGCAATATTACTGAATTTGTTTATTACATCTAGATGTCTTTCAATGGAATTTTGGTAGTCTTCTATGTAGAATATCACATCATTTGCTAATAATTATAGTTTAACCTCTTCCTTTCCTACCTTAATTCCTGTTATTTCTCTCTTTTGCCTAATTGCTCTGGCTAATATTTCCAGTACTATATTGAATAGAAGTGGTGATAGTGGACAGCTTAGTCTTATTCTTGATTGCAGAGTGAAAACTTTCAGTTTTGGGCCATTTAATATGATGCTGCCTGTTGGTTTGTAGTAGATGGCTTTTATCAGATTGATGCAGAGACCATCTATTCCAATTTTCCATAGGGTTCTTATGATGAATGAGTTTTGGACATTATCAAAAGCTTTTTCTTCATCTATTGAAATGATCATGTGATTCTTATGTTTGTCTCTATTGATATGCTGCATTACACATATTGTTTTTTGTATGTTGAATCATCTCTGCATACCTGGGATGAATCTCACTTGATCATGGTGTATAATCTTCTTTATGAATTGCTAACTTCTGTTTGACAATATCTGAGGATTTTTGCATTTATGTTCATTAGGGAGATCACCTGTAGTTCTCTTTTTTGGTTGGGTCTTTCCCTGGTTTTGGTATTAGGGTAGTTATTGCCTCCAGGGATGAGTTAGGCATAATTGCTTCCATTTCGATTTCATTGAAGAGTTTGATGACTGTTGGCATTAAGTCTTCTTTGAAATTCTTGTAGAATTCAGCTGTGTATCCATCAGGATCTGGGCTTTTCTTTGTTGGTAAGGCTCTAATTACATTTTCAATTTCATTAACTGAAATTGGGTTACTCAGCAGTTTTATGTCTTTTTGATCCATCTTTGGTAATTCATATGTTTCTAGGAATCTGTCCATTTCTTCTGTGCTATCAAACCTATGAGAGTAAAGGTTTTCAAAGCAGGTATTGATGATCTTCTGTATTTCCACATGGTCTATAGTGATTTCACTCTTCTTATTCCTTATTGCATGAATTTGAGTTTTTTTCTCCTTTTAAAATAAGATTGGCTAGTGGCTTATCGATTTTATTATTTCAAAGAACCAACTCTTTGATTCGTTAATTCTTTGTATTTTTTTTGAAATCTATTGTGTTGATTTCTGCCCTGATATTTATAATTTCCTCTCTTCTTTTGGCTTTGGGCTTAACTTGCTCTTCTTTTCCCAGATGTTTTAGGTTGTTTATTTCTGTTCTTTCTGTTTTCCTAATGTGAGAATTCACTGCAATAAATTTCCCTCTGAGGGCTTCTTTTATTGCATCCCACAGGTTCCAGTAAATTGTATTTTATTTTTGTTTACTTGTAGACATTAATTTCCTCTTTAATTTATTCTGTGACCCATTGACTATTCAGGAGAGTATTATTTAATTTCCATGTGTTTATGGAGTTTTTGCAGTTTCTTTTTTCATTATGTTTCAGTTTTACGTAAAAATGTCAGATAATATGCATGGGATAATTTCAATTCTTTTGTATTTACTTAAGCATGTTCTATGGGCTAGAATTTGGTCGATTTTAGAGCGGGTCCCACGTGAGGCTTAGAAGCATGTATATTCTGTTGCTGTTTGGTGATACACTCTGTACACAGCTATTAAACCCACTTGTTCACAAGTTTGATTCAGTTCTTTTATTTCTTTGCTGATTTTGTGCTTTATTGATTTGCCTCTTTGTGTTATGGTTTAAGTTCTCCCATTATAACTGTATCACTGCATATTTGATCTTTCATTTGTATTAATATTTGTTTTGTATTGCTAGGTACTTCCATATATGGTGCATATATATTTAAGATTGTTATCTCTTCCTCTTGAAGTTTTTCCCGAACCAGTATGTAGTGACCATCTTTACCTCTTTTAATCATTCTGGGTTTGAAGTTCACATTGTTTGCCAACAGCATAGCCACCCCTTCTTTTTTATTTTTAAGTTCCTGTTGCGTGAAGCATTGTCTTCCATCCTTTGATTTTCATTCTACGAATTTCCTTTTGGATTAGATTGGTTTCTTGCATACAGCATATGGTTGGATGTTGTTTCTTGATCCATTCTGCCACCGTTTCTTTTAATTGTTGAACTGAGGCCATTTATATTAATGGTTATAATGGATATATATTGGCTTATTTTTGTCATGCTATCTTTCTGCTGTTGGTTTTTACCCTTCCCCTCTGTGTAGTTTTTGCACTGCTTGGTGGTTTCTGTTGGTGTTCTTGAAGTCATATTTATTTTTAGTTCTATCTAAAATATATTTCAGTATTCTTTGCAGGGTTGGTTTAGTGGTCATGAAGTTCTTCAGCTGTTCTTTATCATAGAAGTATTTTATTTCTCCAGTGATTTTGAAGGATAGTTTTGCAGGGTACATCAATCTGGGTTGTAAGTCATTTTCTTTTAGGATTTGAAACACTTTAATCTATGCTCTTCTTGATTTCACTGTTTGTGTTGAGAAGTCTGCTGTCATCATTCTGATAGGCTTTTCTTTATTGGTGATTTGTTTCTTTTCTCTAACAGCTTTTAATATTCTGTTCTTATGTTGAATTTCTGGGATGTTATTATATGTCTCAGTGAACACTGATTTTGGTTATGGATAATTGGATTGGTATATGCTTCACTAATCCATATTTCAGTTTCTTTTCCCATGTTTGGACAATTTTCATCTATTTTTCTATAAATAATCATTTGATATCATTTGCATTGTCACCTTCTTTTTCATTTACACCTATTAATCTTATACTGTTTTTCTTTGTATCATCTTGCAACTGTTCAATTGTTATTTCCTGATTCCTTGTTACTGTTAAATGATCTTTCCTTTCCTGCTGCAATCTTGTCTTCCAGGTCTGAAAATCTATCTTTGCATTAATTGAGGTGATTTTGATTGCCTGGATATCTCTTTGAGTCTGTTTCTTGCATTCTATTCTTTCTTATATTGTTCAATTCTTTTGCCTTGTTCCTCAATTTTTAAACTATGTCTTCTTTAGATGTGTTCAGCATTACTTTAGTCATGTTTACCATTTCTTCTTTCACCTGAGAGATTATTTCTGATTTGAGTTCCTTTACAGCTTCATGGAATTTTTTCTTTACTCCAGTTGCTATTATTTCAGAAATTTCAAGTGTATGGCTTACATTTTGTTCTATTTTCATGTTTCTTAGGCTTATGTTGGATGGGCTGGAGGTTTGTGATTGCATTTTGCTCTTTTGTTTTGTCATTTTCCTGTATTTCCCTGGGGAAGCTGAATGCATCAGTCGATGTCTGTACTGCAGGGATTCTTCCCAGTTGAGTGGGGGATGTTAGGCAGTACTTACTGGGTCCTTAGTGGCATTCAAAGGCACCCCAAATGGGGAAGTGCATTGGGTAGACCCACATTGTTCACTGAAGCTCTTCGTCTTCTTGAAGACATTGGGCTGGGCCCTAACAGGTTGTGAGCATAATAAGGCTGAATGATGTGTGAAGTACACTGGGAAGGTCTTCAGCTCACACCACTTGGCCCACCAAGGCTCCCAAGATTCTTAGGGTAACTTGCTAGAGCCCAACCAGGTTCTGAGCAAGGTCCTGGGGATGTACAGCTAGGTAGAGATCGCTATGGAGGCCTTCAGGTCAAGTTGCTCAACACTTGGCAGCTCCCTGCTACCTGAGGGTTGCTAGGTTGTGTCCAATCAGGACCTGAGTGTTGATCCAAAGGTCCTGGACTGTTTGAGGATACTGGGAGGGGCCCTACCAGGTTTGAGCAAAGTCTTGCATTTGCAGATCTAATTAGAGATGGCTGTGGAATGCCACTCACTATGTGGTGGTGCCAGGCTACCTGGAGAAAACCATTTAGCAGTAAGTTCAAGCTTGTTTTCTCAACCTTGTCTTCTGAGATATTGGGCAGATCGCAGGAGCAGGGAACAATGCATAATATGTCAATGTTCCTTCCATAACACATAGTATGTAATTTCAAGAGTGTAGTCCATGGACTGGGGGTGTGAACTCCATGATAGACTCCATGCTTAGCATATGTATGGCTTTGAGATCTATCTGCAACACTAAAACACACAAACACACACACGCACACATGCGTGTGCACACACACAAACACACACACACAGAGTGCACTCCAGCTAGAAACTAGAGGTATTCAACAAGGCTGAGAGGAAACCAGAGGATTTACTTGTTTAGATCCTATTCAAGCAGGGAATATCTTCTATTTCAGTAGGGAGAGAAGAACCATCACTGAGAGTGAAATTGTCAGTATCTTCCAAGATTATGAGTTTCCTACCATTAATTTCCATTTGGAAATAAAATATTACAATCATTAAAGAGAATGTAATAATATTCTGTTGTATTCCACTGGTTCTATATGCATTAAAGTATTTATTTCATTTATAGTCCCAATTGAGCTGATAACCTAAATCACGCTTAAAATTATCACCATTACTTAATCTAGCAGTATCCAGGAATCTGTGCTTTTCATAGGCATTTTATGTGGTTCTTGTATAAGGTTGAGGACCACATTTTTAAATGCACTGGCTCAGTGGAAGACATCCAGGGAAAGAACTTAAGAGATGAAATAGATTTCCATTGGCATATCTTGTAATTTGTAGCTATTCCTCTTATTCATCTGGTTGGACTGCTGGCCTGTCTTGTTTCTTTTTAAACCCCTGTTGACTTTCTTGAGAATCTCAGTTACCAGATAAAGAAATACTTATGGAAGGCAATAGCAGTCTTTAAGATAAATAGCTTAAATGGTTAACATTTGCATTATTTTATCATGCATCAAAACTGTTGTCAAGGATTGGAAAGCATACGCATTACAGACAACCATTTCAAAAATCTTTTGTTGCTCTATTTAGAACAGATACACTGTTATCTCACAGTGAGGGAAGTCACTCTTTATTGTTTTATTTTATTTTTCTGTGGCTTTTCCAACATAGAGTGGAGCTGAGACTTAGGAACATACCTAGCTGAGTATCTTGGAGTCCAAACCAAGATTATTTTATGGACATTTAACTACAGCAATTTGCTTTCACCTTTTGACTTACTAAGAGAACTTTAAGGAAATTTTTACTTCATTTTATATCATTTGATTCATTTAGATAAGATCAAAATAGCTCAAACTTTCAGAGGACAGGAATGTTTAATAGCATATTGAAAATTTTAAAGTGCTCAATTATTTTTCAGAATAATTAACATGTGTCACCAGTATCCATTCTACTAGATGCATATTTCTTATGATCATAATTGATGTTTAACAAAATATGGAACATAGGCATTTTCAGTGACATATATTTAGCAATTTTATGGATATCTAATTAACTTGTCACAATAGTATTCATTTAATTCAATTTAAGGGCTGAAATCTACTTTCAACCTTTGTTAGTGTGACATTTATTTTTTGGGCCATGCCTGCCATAGGAAAAAGAAATCAAAGACCCTGGATACAACTGTGAGAGACTTTGGCCCTATTTCTCTTCACTTTTATTTTTCAATTCTTGGGATAAAACACAGAACCCGGCATATGTTAGAGAAGCATTCTACCACTGAGCTACATCTCCAGCTCCTGCTTTTCACTTTTTTGAGAGGAGCTATAGGAACTGGGGATATAGCTCAGTGACACACCGCCTGCCTGGCAAGAGAAAGGTCTTCAGTTTGATTCCCAGTACAGAAAAAAGGTACTACAACTTTATGACATTTTTTCTCACAAGTGGGTTTTATTTTCTTCCATAATTTACATTAACTGTGGCTGGGAATGTAGCTAAATGGCAGAGCACGTGCCTAGCATATGTAAGGTCCTGAGAACAATTCCCAACACAGTAATAATCATAATAATTTACATTTTAATCTATTTTAAGTCATATTTGTTTAGTCAGACACTGATCTAGGCCCTGAAGAACCATCACCTTAATAGCAGCAGCTGTTTCTAACATTCCCTGAGCTTGCCAAGAACTTCTCTCAGCTACATTCGTTTTCACAATGTACCTACTAAGTGGATATTATCCTTAATGTCACTTACTGTTGGAGGTGCTGAGGAACACAACAATAATGTAACTGGACTTTGGACAACTGGTAGGTGGCAACGAAGGGAGTTGCATTGAATCATTACATTATGGAACAAAACATTCTTTAAAAGAAACTAATAATGCAATGGAGCAGGAATGGTCTACAAATAAAGCATGAGAGCAATGCAAAACTCAGGGAAAAGATAAACTGTTGTTTAAAATAGGATTAAACAGGTTGGGGGAAAGCTCAGGGTATGAGCACTTGAACCTAGCATAGATGATGCCCTGGGTTAAATTCACAGCAACACACACACACACACACACACACCACACAAATGGGATTGACTAGACAGCTATCAGTAAGACCAGTAAGCTAGATCATCATACACCCTATACATAATGTTTATTACATTTAAAATATTTAAGCAATAAAAACCCTAGAAGAAAATAGCAAAGAATATATTTAGTCTTATGAGTAGGAAAGATATTTCTAAGTATATTGTGAAACTCAGAAGCTCTGAAGGAAAAGATGAAGGTCCCATTATATACTAATTTAAAATGACAAAACCTCTAACACAAATAATATAGGAGAAAAACATTTGCAACAGAAAAATACAGACAAAGTAAAAAGCGAATATAACTTCAAAAGAAAGTGCAATAGAAAGATAATAAAGTATGTGAAAAGGTACTGTAAGAGAAATTTTCTCTTATTCACAGTGCATAGTCTGCGCTGCTCCATGCTCTACCGACTTCTCCCAATATTCCGGGAATTGAGCCATTATAGTTAAAGCTGCCTAGGTTAAATTCAGACAAGGATAAAGCTGACTAGAAAACCTGGGTTGCAAGGTAGAAACAACCCCACCCTGAATTTAAGGAATTTATGGAATGTACCTTCCCTGGGCATCTACTGCCCATATTAGGAAACACCCTCCGCTGCCCGACTCTAGACCACCCTACAGTCACAACCTCCAATGAATGTAGAAAGCCATTTAAACTAACCAATGCCTTCTGTTTCTGCAACGGCGCTTGCCAAAGCCCTGCCTTCCTTTGTCCTGTAGTTTTAAAAGCCATGCTCCAGCATGCCTCGTGGCTCTCTGTTCCTGCGTGTTCAGTGGGCCCCACGCATGCTTGGACAACAAATAAAACCCCTTGCATATTGCATGAGAGGACGTCTGTTGGCTTCTTCCTACACGCGGCGGGCGTCTCAAAACTCACAGTACATAGATGAAAATAATACAAATGGTCAGTAAAGTTCTCAAAGATATTCTCCATAAATGAAAAGCAAAATATCTCTTGCTAGATGTAGAAATATACAGTAAAGCATATATTGGAAATATGGTGCAGAGTGTTCCTAAAAGGCCCCCTCACAACTTTTGAAATGTAAATGCACATATTACATGTCTCAGCAAACTAAATTCTCACCTGAATACTGTAAGATAGCTGCATAGAGATATGTGCCTCAGGGTGTGCACTGGAGTAACTTATTGGAAAATATATATGTATATATATATATGAAAAAACAGATGAATGAAGAAATATCCTTAGAAATTAAACAATTTCACATCCTATTCAAAAGACAGTTGAAAGTATGAAAATTTTAAAATCTTCCAGAAAGCTGAGTAAAATGATAAAGTATTGGGAATATGAGATAAGAGCTTCTCCAGCATCTGTTGTCACTTGATTTCTTGATGGTCATTCTTTCTGGAGTAAGATGGAATCTCAGGGCTCTCTTGGTTTGTATTTCTTGAATGGCCAATGATGTTGAAAAATTTTTGATGTACTTATTAGGCATTCGTAGTTTTTCATCCAAGAAGTGTCTATTTCAGTGATATTGAATCTTTTAGAGCTTTCAATGATACAAATAGCTCACTGTGGCACACATGCCATAGGTTCACCAGCACTTGTATATTCATTTCAAATGAGTTGTTTTTGCATCTTTATTCTATGCCGCTGATCAACAAGTCTTTTTTTTTCTTCTTCTTCCGAAAGCCATGCTATTTTGATCACGGTATCTTTGTAGCTTGCTTAAAGCTCAAGATTGTGATGCCTCCCACTTTGGTCTGGTTGCTCAGAATTGCTTTTGCTATTCTAGTTCTCTTCTGGTATCACATGAATTTTAGTATTGCTTTCTCTAGTTCTGTGAGTAATGCTACTGATATTTCGAATGGGATTGTATTAAATCTGTATGAGTCTTCGGAAGTATGGCCCTTTTAACTATATTTGGTCTGCTATCCAGAACAGGGATTATCTTGCACTTCAAGAGTTTTCCTTTGATATTGAGAGTACTGTAATTTTTATTGTAGAGGTCTTTCATTTCTTTGATTAGGTTAATTCCTAAGTATTTCATTTTTTTATGGTAGTGTGAAAAGAACTTTTTCCTTAATTGGTCTCTCAGTCTTATTGGTGTACCATAATGCTATTGGTGTTTGTATTCTTCTATACTACTGAATTTGGTTATTAATTCTAGGAGGATTTTGGTAGCGTTTTTGGCATCTTCTATACTTAGGATCATGTTATCTGAAGTTAGTGACAATTCAACTTCATTTTTCCTGCCTAATTCTCTGTCTTGTTCCTGATTTTAGAAGGACAGCTTCCAGCTTTTCTCCACTCAGTATGATGTTGGTTGAGGGTTTGGCATATGTTATGCATTAAAAACTAGTGGTCAACTTAACGCCAGCGGAATTAAATCACCGTGGTGCTGAGCGTAGATGTTCCACCTGAGGAAAGTTGCCAGCAGAGAGACATAGAGAAGGAGAAGTGAGGCGTTGCAGGTTCTCCTACGTGTTGCTTTTTGAGCTGTTGGTTTTCCTAGAGAAGGTCTTCATGACTAGCTTCTCCAGTGTGAGTTTAACCATTGTTATCAGAGGAGCTCAGGACCTTGTTGGTGAGAGTGGCTGTGGTTCACGTTGGAGGAGCTCTGTTCCTTATATGGAGAATGGCTTCCTGACTCTGGAGGGGAAAATGCCATTTAATCTTCAGGATAAACTCATCATGCTGGCTTCGTGGCATGTACTGGACTGTGCTTATCGTCAGAGGAGCTTGGGACCTCCATGTCGCTGAGGATGGCTGTGGTGCTCTTCAGGACAGCCCGGGTTCTTTACTGTAAGCGTGCCTTCTCGGCTCCAGTGTAGAATCCTCCACCCACCAGCACAGCCTCTTAACCCCACTGGTATGGACTTTCTGGCTTCCACCACTGACCTTAGGGTCTCCTCAGCATGGATCCATAAAACAGACTGGCTTAGGTCCTTCTTGTGGTACCTAGACCTCCAGCTGGACTTGTGGGAGGCATTTTCATCTGGTTTTCATCTGGACTCATGTAGGATATTGCTGTGTGATTCAGGCCCTTGGCTGAATATCCTATGTCTTTAGTGTTGTGGATATATTTTCTGTACTTTCTTGTGTTAACTCTGGGTGACCATTATAAAATAATATTATAAATTCTGTGTCCTGTTTTAATTTTTCTCTGTACAACCCCTGACTGCAAAAATGTAGATTTTTTTCACTGGATTTAGACAAAGGCCTTCTATACCTATTTTCTTCAGGTTTTTATCATGAATGGATTTTGGATTATTTGACAAGGAAAAGAATATATTTTTATGGTATTTCTCTTGAATTCTGTTTGCTCACTTATTCCAACTACAGTTAGATTAGTCTTCTGTGCATTCTCTAAAAGCTATTGAATACATTTTTCATGTTCTCTTATTGCTTTATAGTCATCTTTTAGTAGTTAGCCTTTGAAGGCAACATTGTCTTCTAATTCTAAAATTCTGTCTTCACAGCAATTGCTTCTGCTACCCATATTTTTAATAGAATTTGTAATCTTTGGTATTTCTGCTTAAAACTTTTTCTTGGAATCTAATTCTTCACTGAACTGGTCATTCAAATTTTGTGTAATTTTGTCCAGCTCATCAAGCTTTTATTAGTGTCTACTGAAATCCTCTAGATCATTTTGGCTGTTAGTTCCATTTTTTGTTCAGTTGTATCTTCTATGACTTCACTGAGTACCTCTTTTATCTGTTTTCGAACATCTATTATCTTTTTGAGTACTTTGGGTATGTGGCTTATGCTACTCTGCCCTTCGATGTTTCCTGATTTGGCTTCAGGGTAACTGGGAATTTGAAGAGGCATTTTGTTACCTTATCTTCTCATATTACTATTGTTCTTTTCATTGTTTTGATTTTTTTTGTGCTGATGTTTGTGGACATTTATAGAGTAAAGACTTTTTGAGGGAAAGATGGACTGCCACATGGAAATGTGATTGGACGTAAAGTTTTGATCTAATATTTAACCTGAGTTAGGAGTTCTAGCAAGGCTTGTCTGCTCAGATTCTCAGTGGCCTATGTGTGCAGCATTCTTTCCTTCTGGATATGTGGGAAGCATTTCTTTCTCCTGCATATCCCTTCATCTGGAATGAGGGTCTTTCAGGGAGAAAGGAGACAGTGAGCTTTTCAGGTTTTATGGTTGGCTTTTAGGAAGATGGGTTCTAGTTTCTATGACCTGCCTTGGGGAACAGAATTTCTGGTTTTATGACTCAATTTAGGAGGGAAAGCAGGATAAGAGATGGGCTATAAAAGGTAAAAAAAAAATCTTCCAATCTCTTTTACCTTAAAGTACTCAGACTAAAGAATAGTGCAAATGAGTCCACCTTTATTTCCATAATAAGCATTCAGGAGATAAGGTTCAAAACTGGTAAGCCTAGAAATACAGGTTTAAGCATTTTATTTTTGGTTTGGTTAGTTTTATAGTACCTGGGATTAGACACAGAGGCTTTTCATGGAGCAACAGCCCTAGCTCGCTCTTTTCTTTTCTTTCTTTCTTTCTTTCTTTCTTTCTTTCTTTCTTTCTTTCTTTCTTTCTTTCTCTCTTTCTTTCTTTCTTTCTTTTCTTATTTTGAGACAAGATCTCAGTAAGTTGCTATGTTGGCTAAACTGGGCTGGGATTTTGATACTCTTCCCTCAGCCACTCAGAATGTTAGGATTATAGGCCTGTGTCACCAGGGCTTGTTTAAGCACATTACTTAGATCAGGAATTAGCAGACATTTTCTGTAAAGTGCCAGATAAACTTTGTGGATCATATGGTCTTAATCATAATTATTCACCTCTGCCATTATAGCATAAAATTGGTCAGAGATAATAAGGAATGGGGCATGCAGTGACTTGGAGTATAGGTTAGTGGTCGAGAATGCATTTAGCATGTGTGAGGCCCTGGGATCAATTCCTACTGCTTCTTCCTCCCTCTAGACAGAAGAATCAACATGGATAATGTGCCAATAAAATCTTCATTTACGAAAACAGGCAGAGGCCCAGATGTGGCCTATGAGTCATAAATTGCTGACATCAGATCTAGATATATGTGTTAAATTACCACCTTTATAAAAATGATAGAGCATGATTTTCCAATTACTGTTAAGGATACATTTAAGATTAATATGAATTAATACAGTGGTTAAATTCCTTCTTCATTTGCTTCCAGAAGGAATAATTTCTTTGACTCTCAAAATCATGTAAAAACACAAATATTCCTGTAAGATTAAACAATGGTCATGTTTCTCCAATATTTAAGATAGTAAAGGTCAATAAGCAAAATATTCTTAAATTGAATCTTCACCCTTGTATTCCTCTTTGTGAATCACTGAACAATGCAGACTGCTTGAAAATTTTAGAATAGAATACTCCTAGAATATGAAGTCCTTAAGGTTTATACAACATTCATTTCTTAATGTTTAGTCTCGAATAGTATATGATACATAGTTGGTGGACAAAAATTCTTGGTAAATGCAAATATAATTCAGTGAAACTTACTTATTCAGTTTTTAAAAATTTTAACAATATTTTATGGTGTTTTACAAAGAATCCCAGTGGTATTGTACCCCACTTGAATAAATTTTAGAACCACTCTTTTCTCATTTGAGTTTATATCATGAACTTTGCTTTATCTAATTAGAAGAAATGGAAAGGCTATTAATCAAGATTATGAATAAGGGTTAGCAAGTTTTATGAAGCTCATTTGAGGCTTCAGAATTGTGTGATGAATCACAAGTCTTTTTATACAGGTATTTAAAAAGCTTTATCAAAAGCTTTAAAAATATTTTTAAGGCAGAACTCAAAGTGTAATGTTGATAATTATCACTTTTTAAAGCTTATGATTAATATCTATTAACATCTCCAGTTAGTCTTCAATTCAATAAATTGCCTTTTCACTGGAAATTTAAAAAAAAGATTTCCAAGACAACTTAAGATTTTGGAAGTGAATATTTGTTTTTATTTTCTCTCACAACTGCCTGATGAAAGTTAAAGCAGAGAAATAAAACTTCGTTGTTTCAGTTCACATAAAGTCACACACTGGAGCATAATCATATGTCATCATTTAATTACAGATAGTCTCACAATTATGCCAAGTAGACTTTCATTATGTCTAAAATTGAGACCTGAAAACTGTGGATTAGATAAGTGGAAGGAATCAAAAGAGTTTTGCACTATTACAACAATAAAATAGGAGTGGAGAGTGAGGGAAAGTAAAAGTGTTTGGTAGAAACATCAGGAAGTAAATCCTAATTTTCTGAAAAGCGCTGCCTTGAACTATTATGCTTATAAGTGTTATTTCATGGACATTATAAAATCACACTCAATTAAGTAAATTAAGCATGAAAAAGCAGTATCACTTTTCACAGTCATGTGTCAAGAGTGTGTATAATACTTGAAAAATGTATGAAAACGTAATTTGGTAGACAAAGAGTTTAGGCACTTGTTTTCTGCAGATATCAAATTTAGGGGCTTGTAGATAATAAAAATATAGTTACTAATATTTTAAAATCTTACCTAAGCTACTCGAAAAGATCAACCTTTGCAGTATGTGACTGTTATTTTTAAACAGAATATAACACTTTTTGTACTCAATTTCAGATATATTAAAGCCTGAGATGGTTCACACTTGCAAGCTATTTCTTTCCTCACTGGGTTTTCCTTGATTGCTGAGAATTTGGTAAAAAGTGACTGAATAAATAAATAGTAGTTTGATCTATGAGAAAGACATAATGGTCTTTCCATATTCCTGAATTTTATCATTACACAATGATAGCTTCAAATGAAACACCTGATTTTGATCTAAAGAAGCAAACTGAAGTTAGGTATCAGCCTAATTTAAAATAAACTGGATGAAACTTTTTCAACCATTCTGATTCAAGTCAATCAAAAATTAGTGACCCCCCATGCCTATATCTACCTATGAAAACACTCTGAAAGTACTTAGAAAGCAAATCTAAATGATTTCAATGTGCCTTCAAAGAAATATTTGGAAAAACTGACTTAGGCAATCCTATATTCTATGTAAGTTGAGAATAAATAATTATTATCAAGCACCCTTAAAGAATTCACGAAAGATTACCTTGGTGGTAGAAGATTTTAAAGCAAAATGTTATTACATATACAAAACACATATACCAACAGTCAAACAGGTAGAAAATATTTTAAATTATGAAGTATTTGAAATATTTGACCTTTATAGCAAACTGATATTAGTTGTGAGGTGGAATGTTTTATTACAAATGGGAAATATATTCTCTACATTATACAAAACCATCTCATTATTTTTAGGTGGGAAAGGAAACAAAGTAAAATGTGAAACATTGTTGAAAGGCTCATGTTCTCTATTGCTAAGCTCAAACTTATGGTATAATTGCAAAATACAGTGAAACCTCCACTGAAGTGTTTGGCAAAACTTTGCTTTTGTTTGGGAACTCTGAATCAGGTGATGAACAAGATTATAGCCATCTTTCTTGCTTGAACATGAACGTGGCCATGTTTTCTAGAACCATGGACCGAATTAAGTTCATGAAAGGAGGTATCACTGTACTACAATATATTTTATGTATCTCACTCTTTAAATTTTTATCAGTGTTGTTCCCTTTATCAATTCATGTAGTGAAATGAAAACTAGTTTTCAATTTGTATATTTACATTTCTGGATCATGTGTCTCTATCATTAACAGCACTATGAGACAAGGTATTACACCGTTCTTACTAAATTCTTACTTTTCACTTCACAAGAAGAAAATTCTAGATGCTGCATTTTGTACACCATGAACTTTCCTCCACCATTTCCATTAACAACTCATTAATTACACTCCTTTATCCACTGTTGAACTCGAAGACCCAAGGATTCTGTAGATCAATTTTTGTTTAAGAAAAACACTAAGCTTGCTGATTCCTTATCAAATGATCCAACAATTCCACCCCTAGGTATACTTCAAAAAGAACTGAAAATATATTCAAATTGTGCATTAACACTGGCAGCAGTGCTATTCATGAGATTCAAAAGGTGAAAACAACCCAAGTATCCATTAATGGATGAATGGCTACACAACTTCTGATCAACATGTATACCCACACATGTGTATACACACAATTGAATATTATTTAGCCATTGAAAGGACTGAAATACTGATATTTGCTTTGTGGATGAATCTTGAAGACATTATGATAAGAAGCCAGACCTGAAAGGCCACATACTGCGTAATGCCATTCATCGATTTCCAAAGCAGATACAGCTGTGGAAGGTAAGTTAGTGGTGAGCAGAGGCTCTGGGGAGAGGGCGTGGGAATTGAGTGCTTAATGGTTATAGTTTCCTTTGGGGGGAGGAACTAAAGAGTGGCACATAATTCTAAAATAGTAAAAATATACTAAATGTCACTAATGATAAATTTAAGTTATGTGCAATATCTATAATTTCTCCCTGAATCTTTTTCATTGCCTTCTATGTCCCTATTAGGCATTGACTAGGTGTAAGGGTAATCTTAAAAAGGAATAAAAGCTCCCTTGCAAGGCGCAAGTATTAAATTTCTGGAACCATTATTCACATGATCATTTCCAAGTAAAGGGCTGGGGAAAGTAAAAAGGAGGTAGGACATCTACTTAGGAAGAACCCCAGAGTAAAAATGGTGCCATTAATCTATCCTGCTAAGCGAAAGTTTTGCAGTAATGTTTTGGATGGCTTCTTGATGTGATAAATTGTGTTTATGATTCTAAACAGGAGATTCTTTGCTGCAGAATTAGTTTTGGTTCTCATACTTCTCTGTATCAATGAGCAAACAAGTGACAGCTGAAGTTTATGTCTGCATGATCTGTTTTCAATAGCTAAATTATAAATGATAGGCCTCTGGTCTAGATCCAACCTTAAAGGAAACAACCAACACTTATGAATCTTAAGCTCTGCAGTAAATAAAACAGAATGTTAAGAAATACCAAGTGACAGACATCAGACACTACAGTTGTCACATTTTTTTGAGGAACAACTGGGTACAGTCCCCTTGGCACTGGGTCCATATTTCAGGGGTTTAATGATAGCCAAGAATAATCTTTAGGAGTAGCTGAAACTGAAAACTGACTGTCTCAGAACTATTTGGTTGGTGGAGTTCCTAAGGGACTAGCCATGGCTACCACATGGGGTTTTAGCTATTTTAGTATCTGGCTAAATCCAGTTCCGTAGTCTGTGGCAACATGGGGCAGTATAAAGATCATGATATGCAGTGCGATACGGCTTGCTCTTGCCACTAACTGAGTGGGGTCTGGCCTTGAGCTTCCCCTTCCATAATGCAGCAAATATTTCCTGAATGCCTTTAATGTACAAGGCTTTCCCAAAGTACAAAGATATGCCAATATGCTGCTACCTATTTTGAGAGTCTTTTATGTTCCAGACACATATATTATAGCTAATCTTCATGACCTAGATTTAGAGATATTATTATTCCAAATTTTCAGAAGACCTAGCTGTAGTTCAGAGAATAAGATATTCTTATCCTTGAGAAGTTTACTGTTTGGTGAAAGCTGATGAATGTATTCATAATTTTAATATACTCTGGAATATGGTAGTTCATGGAATCAGAATTCTTGCCTGAGAATGGAATTGAGAGATCAGAATGCAAGCCATTGACAGATGGATATATTAAACACAGTGCCTTGGCTAAGGGTAAACACCAATGTAGCGACAGGGGTGGGGGCAGATTCCAGGGAGGAGGAGACAATGAGGATTCAGAGGAATGAGGGAGGCATCCCTGTTGGGACCTTCTACATGCTTATTTGAGGACCCAGCAAAAGACCACAACATATAGGATCCTGGAAGGGAGGCAAGACCATAAAAGTGAAAGCAAATGCACATAAAAAGAGCAGTGGGTGACTCTGACAACCAGATTTAAGAATAATGTTAAAAAGCAGATACTCTCTGTGTTTGGTACCCATATTCCCATAATCACTATACCGTTTCCCAGCATCTTCCATTCCGAGGATTTCACTCCCCAGAGCTTGCACTGTGTCTCTGGGTTGGTTGATAGCATTGGTAGCCAGAACTTGCATGGCCTGTGTGCACAGAGGTCAGAAGCAATTTGCAACAGAATGGGAGCATCCTGCAGGAGTAGGATGGGGCAGAGTTACAGCAGTTCCTGTCCCTAGAGATGGGACCAACTGGGAAGTGTGTGACCATCACTGTCCACTCAGTACCTGTGCAGAGCTAAGCCAAAGTTCCCTTCTGTGGGACTCAAACTGTATACAATGTCTCTTAGGCATCAACTAAAGCCATGGTGTGATTCTCTTATCCTTAGAGTGTTTCTGGCCCTTGGGCACATCTGACTAAAGAGCCAGGCAGAGCTTTGAACAGAGATTCTGAGGAGAATGAGGGGTGCTCTTCCTTTGACCTTTTCCTTGCTGGCATTTCCCCCTTTATTTGCCAGTACCAGCAGTTACCCTGAACTCCATCTCCTTGTTCTACAGGCCAGAAAGACCAGATGAATTGCCAAGGCACCAGGGGTGACAAACACTCCTTGAGATTCAGTGCCATGAAAATTGGTAAAATGATCTCTTGCCAATCTTTTCTTTCAAATGTCAACTACCCTTCTGAAACTTTGCTTCTGTTTATTTTCCAATGCTTTGCAGTAAGTGTCTCAATACATTTTTATTATATCCAGACTTGATAGCTCTTTTATTTAAGATCAGTCTGATAAGAGCATTTTGGGGGGGGCTATAATAGAAATAGAAATTCGGAGTTCCAGATCGCCAATGCAAACCCAGAAGGGTTTGGAACCATCGATCCCTGTGGCTGGGTGCCTGCCCAGCCCCCTTGGCTAACTGGACTGGGCTCCAGAGGCTTTACGGGTTTGAATGGACTGCACCTAGTGACCTTCATTCAACAAGGGGAACCAGACCAGTGGAAGGTGGAGCCAAGCTGGCACCGTGTGCCATGAGGTGAGTTGCAGAAATCCAGCACAGACCAGGAAGGGTTTGAGACCATCGATCCCGGTGGCTGGGTACCTGCCCAGTCCCCTTGGGTCACTGGACTAGGCTCCAGAGATTCCGCGGGCTTGAGTAGACTGTGCCCAGTGACCTTCATTCAACCAGGGGAGCCAGGCCTGCCAAAGTGGGAGCCAAACTGGCACCGCGCTGTGAGGCGAGTAGCAGCTCGCCAGGGCAGGTCTGGAAAAGTTTGGGACAATGGATTCCGGAGGCTGGATGCCTGCCCAGCCCCCTTGGGTCATTGGACTGGGCTCCAGATGTTCCGCTGCCTTGAGAGGACTGTGCCCAGTGACCTTCATTCAACCAGGGGAGCCAGGCCCACCAAAGGGGGAGCCAAATGGGTGCAGCACCGTGAGGGAAAGCTTTGGAAAATTGCTGGAAACATGGAAATACAGGAAAATGACAAAATGAAAGACCAAAATGCAATCTCAAACCTCCAGCCCATCCCAAGAAATAGGAGCCATGTACATAGAAGAAAATACTACACACACACACCTGAAATGTAAGAAATGATATCAACTGAAATAAAGAAGCAAGTACAGGAAGCTATGAGGGAAATCAAATCAGAAATATTCTCCCAGGTAAAAGAAGAAATGATAAAAGTAATGAAAGAAATACTGAATGCATCCAACAAAGACACAGCTAAACAATTAGAGGAACAAAGCAAAATGATAGAATCCCTGAATGAACAGTTTAAGAGACAATCAGAATGCATTAAGCAGATTCAAAGAGATATACAGGAAATCAAAAACTCTAATGAAAGTTGCAAAAACCACCTCAACAAAAGTGAAGATAGAATCTCAGACCTCGAAGATAAGATTGCAGCTAGTGAACAGGAAAGGAAAGATCTTCTAACAATAACAAGAAATCAGGAAATAAAAATTCAACAGCTGCAAGATGATGCAAAGAAAAACAATATAAGATTAATAGGGATAAAAGAAAAAGAAGGGGAAAACATAAATGATATCAAGAGGCTATTTACAGAAGTAATAGCTGAAAACTTCCCAAACATGAATATGGAAACTGACATATGGATTAGTCAGGCATATAGAACTCCAAATAGCCATAACCAAAACAAAACTACACTCAGACATATAATAATCATTATCCCAGAAATCCAACATAAGAACAGAATATTAAAAGCTGTTAGAGAGGAGAGACAGGTCACCTATAAAGGAAAACCTATCAGAATCACAGCAGACTTCTCAACACAAACAATGAAGTCAGGAACAGCATGGAGTGAAGTTTTTCAGATACTTAAAGAAAATGACTTCCAACCCAGACTGATGTACCCTGCAAAACTGTCCTTCAAAATGGATGGAGAAATAAGATACTTCTATGACAAACAACAGCTGAAGAAATTCATGATCACCAAACCAAACCTACAAAGAATACTGAAAGACATTCCAGATACACATAGGAAAAAAACCATTAAGCAAGACAGACAATTAAACAGAATGGAAAGCTAAAATACAACATCAGAAAGATAACATGTCAACAATAAACCAATATATGACAGTTATAACCATTAATATAAATGGCCTCAATTCACCAATTAAAAGAAACAGACTGGCCGAATGGATCAAGAAATAACATCCAACCATATGCTGCCTATAAGAAACCCATCTAACCCAAAAGGAAACTCATAGACTGAAAGTCAAAGGATGGAAAACAATACTCCATGCAACAGGAACTAAAAAAAAGTGGGGGTAGCTATTCTGTTTACAGACCATGTGAACTTCAAACCAAGAATGGGCCAAAGAGATAAAGAAGGTCATTACATACTAGCTAAGGGAAAACTGCAAGAGGAAGAGATAACAATCTTAAATATATATGCACCAAATTCCAGAGCACCCAACTACACAAAACAAGTATTAACAGAAATGAAAAATCAAATAGGCAATAACACAATTATAACAGGGGACTTTAACACACCATTGACACAAAGGGATAGATCAACTAGACAAAAAATCAGCAAAGAAAAAACAGAACTGAATCATACCTGTGAACAAATGGATTTGATAGACGTATAAAGAGTGTTCCATCTAACATCAGGATATACATTCTTCTCACCAGTACATGGGACATTCTCTAAAATAGACCATATACTAACCCACAGAACATATTTAAGTAAATGCAAAATATTGAAATTATCCCATGCATGTTATCAGATCATAGCGCCATGAAACTGGAAATTAATGATAAAAGTAACTGCAAAAACTACACAAACACATGGAAATTAAATAATACACTCTTGACCAATCAGTGGGTCACAGAGGAAATTAAAGAAGAAATTAAACAATATCTACAAGCAAATGAAAATACAAATACAACTTACCAGAAACTGTGGGATGCAATGAAAGCAGTCCTCAGAGGGAAATTTATTACACTGAGTTCCCACATTAGGAAAACAGAATGAACACAAAAAGCAAACTGATATTACACATGAAACATCTAGAAAAAGCAGAGAAAGGCATGCCCAAAGCCAAAAGAAGGGAGGAAATTATAAAGAGCAGAAATTAATGCAATAGAGACTAAGAAAACAATTCAAAGAATCAATGAATCAAAGGGTTGGTTCATTGAAAGAATAAATAAAATTGACAAGTCCCTAGCCAACCTAATTTAAAAAAGGAAAGACTTGAATTCATGCAATACAGAATGAAAATGGAGAAATCATTACCAACCCTGTGGAAATACAAAAGATCATCAACAACTATTTTGAAAACCTCTACTCTCATAGGTTCAGTAACACAGAAGAAATGGACAGATTCCTAGAAACATACAAATCACCAAAGCTGGATCAAGAAGATGTAAAACTGCTGAATAACCCAATTTCTATGAATGAAATTGAAAATGTAATCAAGTCCCTACCAACAAAGAAGAGCCCAGGCCCAGATGAATTAACTGTGGAATTCTACAAGAAATACAAAGAAGACTTAATGCCAACACTCCTCAAACCCTTCAATGAAATTGAAAGGGAAGCAATTGTCCCTAAGTCATTCCTGGAAGCAAATATCACTCTAGTACCAAAACCTGAGAAAGACCCAACTAAAAAAGAACTACAGGCCAATCTCTGTAATGAACATAGATGCAAAAATTCTCAATAAAATATTGGAAATAAGGAAGCAGCAAATCATCTAGAAGATTATACACTATGACCAAGTGGGATTCATCCCAGGTATGAAGGGATGTTTCAAAATACATAAATCAATAAATGTAATCCACCATATCAATAGAGCCAAAAGCAAGAAATCACATTTCTATAGATGCAGAAAAAGCTTTTGATAAGATCCAACATGCATCCATGATAAGAACCTTACAGAGTATTGGAACAGATGGTCTTTACCTCAATATGATAATGGCCATCTATGACAAACCAACAGCCAGTGTCATATTAAATGGCCAAAAACTGAAAGCCTTTACCTTAAAATCAGGCACAACACAAGGATGTCCCTTATCACCGCTCCTATTCAATATAGTACTGGAAATACTATCCAGAGCAATTAGATGAGAGAGGGAAATAAAAGAAGTAAAGATAGGAAAAGAAGAAGTTAAATTATCATTATTTGCAGATGATATAATAATCTACATAGAAGACCCTCAAACCTCCATTGAAAGTCTTCCATATATAATAAATAAATTCAGCAAAGTAGCTGGATACAAAGTCAATACTCAAAAATCAATAGCATTCTTATACACTAACAACAAAATCACTGAGAGAGAAATAAGAGAAGCCACACCCTTCACACTAGCATCCAAAAAAATGAAATACTTAGGAATTAATCTAATCAAAGGTGTAAATGAGTTGTTCAGGGAAAATTATAATGCCCTGAAAAAAGAAATTGTAGAGAACCTCAGAAAATGGAAAGACATCCCTTGTTCATGGATAGGAAGAATAAATATTGTAAAAATGGCCATTCTCCCAAAAATTTTATACACATTCAATGCAATCCCAATGAAAATACCACTAATATACCTCACAGATCTAGAGAAATCACTCCTAAAATTCATCCGGAACCAGAAGAGACCTAGAATAGCAAAGGAAATTCTAAGTAGCAAAGCCAAGGCAGGAGGCATCACAATCCCTGACTTGAAGTTATAATACAAAGCTACTGTAATAAAATCAACACAGTATTGGAATAAAAACAGACCTGAAGATCAATGGAATAGAATAGAAGATACAACTACGAACACACTCAACCACCTTATCTTTGATAAAGGGGACAAGCATGTTCACTGGAAGAACAACAGTCTCTTTAATAAATGGTGCTGGAAAAATTGGCTATCCATATGCTGAAAACTAAAATTAGACCCATGCCTATCACCATGTACTAAACTAAAACCCAAATGGATCAAAGATCTAAATATTAAAACAGAAACATTAAATTTGTTGCAAGTCAAAGTAGGTAAAAATCTTGAAGACATAGGGGTAGGTAGAGAATTCATGAACAAGAACCAAACTGCATGGGAAATACTTTCCAGAATCAATAACTGGGATCATATCTTATTAAAGTGTTTCTGCATGTCTAAAGAAATCTCCAGCAGAGTGAAAAGAAAACCTACAAACTGGGAAATAATCTTAGTGAACTGCCCTTCAGACAAAGGTCTTCTGTCTAGAACTTATAAAGAATTTAAAAAAATCAGACCCCCAAAATTCAAAGACCCCATCCCAAAATGGGCATCCAAGATGAACACACAGTTCTCAGATGAAGAAATACAAATGGCAAATAAACACACGAAAAAATGTTCGTCATCATTGGTCATTAGAGAAATGCAAATTAAAACCACACTGAGATTCCATCTCACTCCAGAAAGAATGTCCAGGATCATCAAATCTACAAACAACAAATTCTGGGAGGCTGTGGGGAAAAAGGAACTCTTCTGCACAGTTGGTGGGAGTGTAGACTGGTGCAACCACTGTGGAGGTCAATCTGGAGATTCCTCAAAAAGCTGGGGTTGGAGGTCCCATTTGACCCAGCTATTCTACTCTTAGGCATATTCCCAGAAGATCTGAAAACATCTTACCACAGTGATATATGCGCACCCACGTATATAGTGGCACAATTTGTAACAGCCAGATCTTGGAAACAACCTAAGTGCCCATCAACCGAGGAATGGATAAAAAAATTGTGGTACTTTTATTCAATGGAGTACTACTCAGCTATAAAGAATGATCACATTGAAATATTTATAAATAAATGGATACATCTTGAATTTATACTCACAAGTGAAACAAATCAAGCTCACATGTATAAATACTGCATAGTCTCCCTAGTGTAAGAAATGATAAGAGTACAGAAGATTTTATGGAAATCATGGTTCACCATTATACTGCTTTGATGTCTTTTGTCTTCATTCATTGGTTTGAATGGTTTTATTCTGTTTTGTTTGATCTTAATATATGTGATCATATGAATAGTTACTTTGAAGACAAGACAGTATGGTAGCCAGTGTTGATTTAATATCATCTTTCTCTGAAGTCCTACCATGCTTTTGTTTTTCTATTACCATTTGTTCTATCATGTTGTATCCTATTGGATTTTATTATGTATGACAGTAAAAAAAAATTTTTATGGAAAATGAGATAATATACCAGACATTGTTCATCTTTGGTTATTTGGTTCAGAATGCCATGGAATACTTCCATTCTCTTGAGTTGTTTATTCTACTTTGTTATGTTTGACCTTATTGTGTGTAAAGCTAAGCTCAACTATTTCAAAGAAATAGACATTATGATAGCTACTGTTAATATCCAATTGTCTTGTTGTGAAGTGCTATGTTGCTTACATTGTTATGTTCTGATCTGCTTAGATCTGTCCTCTTTTGTTTTATTCTCTTTAAAATAAAAAAAATTAAAAAAATATAGAAATTCATTTTTATTTTTAAACAAATCTATAGTTTGAACTTTTTACTTATTTCAATAGCTTTTCTTTTTTATTTTTAAAGTAGTAAAATACCACAGAACAAGATGGAACAAAGCCAACTGAGACAATGTAGTGAAATTGGTACAGAACTTCACAGCAGGTTACCAGGATAACAGTAATAGGTACTATAGTATATCTTGTTTTCTTCACAATAGTTGTTCTTTCAATCAGGCATATCCGAACAAAGGAAATACAGAACATTATAGAACTTATCAAAACAATACTGAATAGAGCAATATAGTTAATCAGAACCAAGCAAAACAGTGATAAAAATATTTGCCTTCAAAGAGATGGTAGAAGGAAATCCCCCTTATTTCCTATATTGCATATAGTCAAACTCGCAAGAGATACTCAGATCTCTGGCTCCCATTTGCTAATGCTGGGGTGGGGGAGGATGGATCTTTGAATCTCAGCCCAAGTGCCAGTAGGCTCATAGCTGCTTACCAGGGCAGCAAGCTGCTTGCTTGATTTCCCAGAGCCCTAAGTTCCAGCATGGCACAGATCTCAGGAGATGCTGATGGTTCTTGCCCTGGGGCAGCTGCGGCTTGCCAGGCCACAGCCACTTACCAGGGTGGCGAACTGACTGCTTGGTTTCCCAGCATCCTAATTTCCAACATGACGCAAATCTCAGGAGACTCTAATGGTTCTCGCCCTGGGGCAGCCATGGCTTGCTGGGCCACAGCCACTTACCAGGGCAGCAAGCTAGCTGCTTGTTTTCTCAGTGCCTTCAGTAGTTTTCTTCTAACAGAATACAGTTTTATTTTATTTTCCAAATTATTGTATGCTCAGTTTCAATATCTTCTGGTCTTCAACTTCATCATTTTCTGAAACTGTAGCAAGAAAGCTTTTCAAGTTTACTTTTGTTTACTGAGGATAACATTAGGGTGGAATGAAGTCCACTCTTGAAAAAACCTGGATTTAACTTTCTGTCCAGGAAGACTTTAGTGAATATAGTAACTCAAGAAGCAACTTCCGATAGATCAAAAACTGATTTTCATCTATAGGACATAATTTTTCTAAAAGTAAAACATCAAAAGCACTAACAACAAAAAGACAAAGCTAAGTGTCCATTGCTAGTCTCAATAGAACACAGCCAATCCAAGTCACAGCCTATGATTACTGCACAAGCCCTGCTCCACTGGGAATGCACAGTTTTGGAGACAAGGTCAGAGTGAGGTTGTCACTGAAGCTGAGACTACACAAAACAGTGCAGAATGGATCTGAAAAAGTGATTCGCCTGAATAGATGGTTTTGAAATATATCCCTGATGAGACTAGAGTCTGCAGTTTAATCCAATTACGAAAACTAAGATTTTCTTAAGGGCTACCAACTACTTGATTGCATTGTAACCATTCTGAGACAACTGTGATATTATCACAAAATTGGAAGGGTGGTCTAAAGGGTGTCTAAAAAAAACAAAAGGGAAAAACAGCTTTTGAGACTTAAATCAGTCTTGTCAAAGACACAGTGACATATTATGTTCTATGGAGCTAGTTATATTATTTTAATTAAAGTCAAGTTTTATGTATTAGGATGCGGAGTAATTTGTTGGCATTTCTATACTCTGGATAAAATATTCTCTCCATGACTGTCCAGTTTTTTTTGACTCCACAATCTTTAATCAGTTTCTTTTCTTTTAGTTTTTCCCACTTACCAACTACTTTAAATTTTCTGGGCCTTGGATGGAAGACTGAAGTAGGAATTAATTTGGAAAGTTATAGTTACCAATATGAACAAATAAATAACATCTGATTTGTATGTTTTTGGTTCTGGTGATAGAAACAAGGGACTTACACATGAGGTATACTCTCAGCTCTGATTTGGCACCCTAATTCTTGTACAGTAATGTGACATGTACATGCCTACTTAGACACACACACAGACATGATGAAAGGCAGGTTTGGAATCTTCATTTTTGTTTGTTTTGAGAATAGGGCATCGATATGTGGCTCAGGCTGGCATTGAATTTGCTATGTAGCCCATGTTGGTAATCTTCTTCAGCCCCCAAATACTGGGATTTCAGGCATGTGCCACCACACCTTCATACTGATTTATTTAAGAACTCCAGATCTTCTGATTTGAGCATGTCTCTTAAAAGTTCATTTGTTGGAAATTTAACCCTCAAATTTATATATTGATGATATTTGGAGGTGGTGCATTTTGGAGATAATTAGAGTTAGATGAGGATATAAGGGTGGGGCTCCCACAATGGGATTAGTGGCTTTATAAGAAGAGGAAGAGAGACTTGACCTGGCACATTTCTGCCCTCTGATCATGTGACAATTTTTGCCATCTTATTACACAGGAAGGTCTTTACCCTATACAGACTTCTTGACCTTGAACTTCTTAGAATCTAGAACCATAAGATGATTAAACCTCCACTCTTTACAAATTACCTAGTTTCATGTATTCTGCTATAGCAACAGAGAACAGACTAAGAGGCAAGAACACCTAATACAGTGGCTGGAATAAATGAGAAAAAAAATAGCTGAAGATTAAGGCTATAGTGTTATCTCTCCCCAGTAACTACTAAACATATACTGATTACTATCTACATGAAATTTTTGCCTCCATGAGAATACAAAGATAATGAGTAAAACATAATTGTTTTCCTCAAGGGACTTAGAATTCAGTAGGTGTTTTAAGACAGGTCCATAGATTTATAAATTAATAGGAATCAGAGGCTGAAAGTGATGGTTACCATGGAATTCAGGCATCCTTGGTCTCTAATAGTCCTCTGGCCAACCCAAATTGACAAGTATAGCTCATTAAACTTGCCTCAGAGTCAGTGCTCACACCTACACGTTTCCTCACTACAGACAGAATGTGTTTGACAAATGGTGACTACTCCAGTTTCAATGATCTCTGTTTCTGTTTAGCATTCTAAACAATGTGTAAAATATGATTTGGAAGCTTTTCTTGTATTTTACCATAGGGTATGCAAAGAGCCCCACAAAGCACCCTATGACATCATCTATGTCTTAACATTGCTCTTAGCCTATGTCCCCCCAGCCTGACAGAAGATGTGGTCTTCTTTATCAAATTCCCAGGAAAGAGTGCCTGAGGGTGCCATCAGTAGGAAGAGACTGACAGGTTCTTCAGTTGACAAATGTAGCCTGCAGGGCTTCAAAAGTGAGGACTGGTGTGGTATAAACAAAAATCCCCTTGGACAGACAGAGGAGTGTCTCCTGGGTCCTCACAGACCCAGACATATCTAAGTTGTCTGCATCCCTGTGGGCTTAGTTCTGATCAACAATATTCTTTTCTTTTACTTCCCCAAATTCAGTTTAACTAATTAGAAATCCAGATTTCTTAGTTTCACTTAGAAAAAAATAATCACCCACCCTGAAGTGAAAGTCTTTATTTTTATTAGAAAAGAGAATCTAACTGTAACCCATTTTAACTCTGAATGTGGATGTAAGGAACGTTTTTACTTTTCGATACCGAGAACTTTGGTGACAAAAAGTCAAGGGGTTTGAGTTTGACTACTTTTCACCAAATGAGATTTTGAGATCTCTCACAGGGCCTTTATCCTAGAATTGTATACAAAATCGCCTATGTATACAAAGATACCTTGTGTTAGTTTCCACTGCTTCTGTGGCAAATTGCCATAAATTTAATGGCTTAAAACAACACAAGTTTATTATTTTATGGCTTTGAGGTCAGAAGTCTAAAATAGGTCTTAGAAGGCTAAAATCAAGTTGTTGTCAAAGCAGGTTCCTGTCTCGAGCCTCTAGAGGAGAACATTTTTCTCCTCTTGCATTCCCCAGCTTCTAGAAGCTGCCCATATTCTTTGGCTCTTAGATGCCTTACATCTCCTAAGCCAGCAATGGCCAGCAAATCTTTTTCTCATCACATAACGTTGAAATTGACTTTTCTGTTTCCCTCTTGTACATTTAAGGACCTTAGTGATTACACTGGACCTAAGAGGATGATAAAAGAATATCTCCCTGTATTAATGTTGGCTCATTAGCAACCTTAGTTCCATCTGTAACTTGAATTCCCTTTCACCATAGAATGTCACATATTCACAGGTTTGGAGGATTAGAGTCTGGCCATCATTGGAGAGCTATGTGTATGTACCATGTGCATCTTCCTGAGGAAAGGATTACTAGCTGTCACCAGATTCTCACAAGGGAATTTGAGAACCAGTAGAATGACAAAAGATTTTGTGAAGCTCTAACTGAACTTGATTCCAGGAATGTTAACGACTTGCTACATGTTCCAAGGCAAAGTGTAAACTCAGCCACTTGGGCCTCAGCATTTATCAGGACTGAGCAATAAGAAGGTCACAAAAGAGATGAGATGGGGTTCTGGAAAATTAGGCCTTGCCTTATAAAAGCAAAGTTACTGTCATTTTTTTCCCTTTTCAACTTACTTAACAACTGAGGAAACTGAGAGGACAGTTGACCTGGTAGACTCATGGAAAGACCGATAGAAAATTCTGATTGTCCAAGATAAAATACTCTTTTCATTTCTGTGAGCATTCAAATAAGCATGTGCATCAATTAGGTTCTCTATGAATGACATCACTAAGAGAGACCTTCTTGATCTATCATTTCCAGCAGGGAATGACAGGCTAGACGGGGAAACCAGCCAGGAAGTCCAGTTACTGGAAGTTCTTTCATGACAACTGTGCTTCTCTATGAGTCAGTGAAAGAGGAAGACTGATAACAAAACTGTTGGGAAAGAAGACTCCTGTTCATAGATGCTTCTGTTCAAGTAACCTCAGGAGATAGGACTGTGACCAAAGAGAAGCCTAATTTTAATGTGGCATTTTACTGGGTTTAAGATTAAAGAATTGCAACCCTGAGACTTATATCTGCCTTTTTACTGTGTGCTGAAAATCTCCTGCATGCTGAAGACACCACTGAGTTTAACCTGATCCTTTTCCCATACACACACTCAGTAGAATGTCCTCATTTGCCGGAACAGTACCTCTTAATTTCTTGGTCTCAGAATTTCTTCAGATGCTTGAGAATTACTGAAGACCTCAAAGAAATTTTATTATGGGTTCTATTGATATTTACCATGATAGAAATGAAAATAGAAAATTTCAGAAATAATTAGGAATATATTAAAGTAAAAACCCAGCCTGCTGTGGTGGTGCGTGCCTGTGATCCCAGCACTCTTCAAGACTGAGACAGGAGGACAGGGGGATCACAAGTTTGAAGTTAGCTTGGGCAGTTTAGTGACTTAGCAATACTCTGTCTCAAAATTAAAATAAATAAATAAGGTCTGGGAATGTGGCTCGGTGAAAAGACCTCGGGTTCATCTCCAGTACTTCAAATAATAATAATAATAATAATGTATTTTAATGCATTTATTAAATATAACTGTATTTTCAAAAGATAGTGAGAAGATGGACACTGCTTCAGATTTTTGCCAATTGCTTTCCCATCTCATTTAATAGAAGACTGAGTAACTCTCATATTCACTTGCCCAGTCTCTTGTGAGGTCACAAATCCAGAAACATCACTGCACACTTATGACAACATGACAGTGAAAAGGGCAACTAAGATTTTAAGATTGCTGTGACAATAGTTTTGACATCATGCCCCCAAAATAGGTCTTCAGGACTCCCAGAGGTACTTTGATCACACCCCTAGAAGCACATTCCAGAGCAGATGTGCTTGAGCTGGATTCAGAGACAAATCTCAAAAACCGCAGTTTTAAATAATAATTTCAGCATGCCAGTGTAAATGAAGTTGGTTTTTGAAACCATAAGAAGCAGGGACACCTTGCGGAGCCTGGTCTCCTATGCCATGTCAGGCAGGCTATTCTGTCCCTTTTCAACCTACAGGTTCCTTCTACCTGTGTCTAGAATACTTTCATATCCTTCATATCTTTCACTTTGTTCTGTGAGTTTTCAAACCAGAAGAGATTTTAAAATAGCTATTTACCAGTGAACTAAGAATAAAAGTTACTTTTCCCTTTTAAGTCATTAAAAAAAATAAGTAAAACAGGTAGTGTTATTATGCTTTAGAGGTACAAAGCCAAAGCATTGATAAATGTTCCCTTTGAAAATGTCTTGGACCTGCCTCTCAATTACATTAAGATTAGCTTCCACTGTTTTATTTTGTTCCACCTCAAATATTAGATACTGCTGGGAATGAGTCAAAACTAGAACAACTTGTAGTGTTTCATGTAGAAAATGAACTGTGAGCCTTCCACTGTTGGGGTGCTCCAGAGTAAGGGCTCTCACTGGGACAATTTTGCTCCCTGGGGCACATCTGATACCACCTGGAGACAATTCTGATTGTCATAACTAAGGGTGAGTGTGCTAGTGCCATGTAGGAGAGAGACCAGGAATGCTGCTAACCATCCTACAGGGCACAGCACAGCTCCTGTGACCAAAAGCATGTGGCATCAAATATCAATAGGGACATTGTCAGGAACCCATTGCATAAAGGATGACTTTATATTTAATTTTCATTTTAAGACATTGGCAAATCTTTTTCTAAAGGGAATATTTATTCTATTTTCTTAAACACAAACTTAATCAATCCTCTTTTGGTCATGTATTTTAAAGTTTCTATGGCCCTAATGTGATTGCCTTATAAGTACATGGTATAAGTTTTGAATTTAAAAATGGTTGAATTATAACATGTTACTTAAAAATAGGATCTCACAGTTATCTGGAAAACAATCTACTAATCTAAACTTTAAAAAAGTAAATCAAATAGGGTTTACTGTTTTTGTTACAGGAATTATCAGAGGCTTTGATTAATTATCAATGTTCATACCACAGTTCTCCAGAAGGGACTTATAACACATGGCATTTAGTGAACAGAGATTTTTTTTTTAGGTAACTGGGTTGGAACGCAGGTTCTGCTACACACTAGGCAGCAATCCTACCAATGGGCTATATCACCAGCTGAAGGACTCTTTTCTCTGGGAAACCATTTGAGTAGAAATATTTTGAATAACATATTTGGAGAACTTTTTGAAACAAGCCAAGTTATTATAGAATTTTACATGTTAGGTGAAAATCCAATGAGTCATCTTCGCTTGCTATTTTATTCAATTTAGAAAATACTCCCTTTAAAAGAAAGAGAGATAAAAATCCCTACGACTTTACACCAATATTGACTGCTGATCACACAAAATGACTCTTTTGAAGCCAATCAAAGCTGTGGCGACCTCATGATTAAAGGACTATAGCTTTAGATCTGGCAGATTTTATATCAAGCAAACAATAGTAATTAGGAAATATTTTCTCAAAATTTTCCAAGTCTAAGAATATTTGTCATATCATGTAACTCTAGACATATAATCGTGGGGAGGGCATGAGTAAACAAGAGCTGCCCCACTGCAAGGGGAGAAAAAGGAGAAGCCTGCTAATTGAGGACTCCGGAAAAGCCAGAGCCTTGTCTGATCATTGCCGTTTACAGAGTGGAATTAAAATTTATCATCTACAATTATGGGACAGAATTACTGTTCTGAGCTGTAATCTCCAAGTACTAAGACACAGTTAATCAAGATAGATATCCTGAAATGACTCGCAGGAGGAAGGAGAAACAAAGAGGGAAGGAGAAGGGAAACTCACTCTGCTTAGTTCCTGTCATGCTGCAAGTCATATAAAGGAACACTACACAGAAAATTACAGCCCATACTTTGCTCAGAGTGCCAAATGTTTAATTTAAAAAAAAAATCGCTGCCATAGCAACACCTATCTGCCAGTACTGTAATATGTTTTATATGCAAGTTAATAAGAGTTTTCTTGTTGTGATCATTTGTGTAGCTCTCGTTTAATTATTTCTCAGGCAAGCTTGCCTGAAGAGTGAATTATTCTTAGTGGGATAAAGGAGCCCAGTAGTTTAATAAAGTAAGGTTACTCTTAACTACTAAGTAGAAAATCTTGACCTGAAAGTTTAGTTTTGGAAGCAAATTTCTTAACAGTTATTTATTTATTTATTTATTTATTTATTTATTTATTTAAATTTTAAACATCATTTTGGTACCAGGAATCAAACTTGAGACCTTGCATTTGCCAGGCAGGCACTGTGCCACTGAGCTATATCTCTGGCCCTTCAGAGAGATTTAAAGCACAACTAATTCTTTTACTTACAGAGAGAATAATATTTCCTCCTTTTATGTTGTGGTGCTGTGTGTGTTTGCGTATCCATGTGCTCATGGCCGTGAGTGCACATACTGGGAATTGAACCCAGGGTATTCACACAGAGCTCTGTCTCTAGCCATTTTCATTTATTTTGAGGCAAGTTCTCACTAAGTCTCTGAATCACCCAAGCTGAGCTGGGATTTGTGATCTGCCTGCCTCACTGAAATCTTAAATGACACCTTCTGACCGTAACCTAAGGCATAAAGGATACCTTCTTATTGGGACTTAAGTCATCTTGATGGGACAGCAGGAACAAAAAGCCACATAGGAGATGATGGATTTAGATTAAGAAATGATGTGAAGGTGAAAGATTATTTTATACCACTTAGTAGCAGGGATTATTTTGGATGCAAACACGGAAATATCAGTCACATCTTGGATATTTGCTAATTAGCTATAATTTTATAGACCATGAAATTATAAAATGTGTTTCTCCCTTATAAATGAACCATATTGGATAGTCTGACTCACAGACTAGGAATCAAGACATTCCATACTTTCCATGCTAATTCATAATTGTAGACCAGTTTTCTAAAATTATGGGAGTGAAATATGCTTTTTTAAAAAATTTCAGTGCTGGGGGTTTAGCATAAGTACCTGCCTGGCAAATTGAGTTCATGAGTTCAATCCCAGGTACCAAAAAAAAAAAAAAAGTAAAGTAAAGAAAGGAAAAGAAGAGAAAATTTCTAATAGTAATGGAATAGAAAAAATGGATAATAAGGGTCTTACCCCAGTTTTCCAAACCCTAGGCACCATTTCCCTGAATATCTGATGATCTTTTCTAGTGAATCTTTACATGAATATTTTATTGTATATACAATCCATTTATTTATCACTGAAAGATCATTTAAAATCATATTCAATGGGGCTTTATGGAGAATTCAGAAAGAATGAGGAGACTGGGACATAGATTAGTGTTAGAGAACTTGCCTAGAGTACACGAGGACCTGAGTTTGATCCCCAGAATGCAAGAAATTTAGCCTTTCATCAGCCATACCTAATTGAAACCATTTTCTCAGTTGGGCCTTTAAATTTGCTATGGTATTTGCATCTTAATCTATTTAAATTTTGAAACAATTATTGTTAATTGAAATAGTTACTGTCATCTTAAGGTTTATAAAGCATGACAAGTCTCTTAGATACTACGCAATAGAAAATTAATTGAACTACAGAACTAAATTTAAGAGACTTTGAAATGCCAGGGATTACTGATGATGGCACGCAACACATTTTTGTATCTATTTGTCATTCTGCTTGCTATGTACTAACGTGGTTATCTTAAACTTTTCCTAGTGCCAATATATTTGTGCCAAACAAAATGAATGGTATGTGCAGATTCAATGATATTTTTTTCAAAGGCACTGAGACCTGTTTTTCTCCAGGGAGCAGCCAAGAGCCTTGATTGGTGGCTCTCATCATTAAAACTGTTTTTTAAAAAGAGAAAATCAACTTTTCTATAAATGTTGGTAATTCCTTAAACATACATAATTGGGTTGCTTTGGAAATAGTCAAGTCTACATAGTTCTTATTAAAACAGACTATCCAGGAAACAACCCTATTTAAAAATCTCTGTCCATTCTGAATGCACACAGGTGAAGGCCAGCATCCTTTGGGTAGTGTACTCGGTGCTTTAGAATCTGCCTCACTATCTTCTCCACCCATCCAGCACTGCCATTTAACAGGATCTGGGGTCAGTAACCCTAGCAGAAGGAACTTCCCTAACACCTGCTGTGGTCGTGGCCATCTATGCCGATCCCTCTTTCCCTCAAATCCCTGGGTTAACTACAGATACTGAATTCCAGTGCTGGGTAAGTGTTACCCCATCTTTTGACTTCCCCATTCCTGCTTCCTAGTACTTTATTGACCATGTTGTACTGCAATTATCCTCTTTCATATTAGAACCCGCTCTGAAACAGAAACCTCATCAGCAACCTCTGGCTTACTCATTTCATAATTGTAACTAAGTGATTAAGGAATGAGTGAATGTGTAGGCAAGTTTTAAATTTACTCTTTTCCCTCTGAGGTTTCCATAATTTTAGTTCATAGAATAAACTGATAATGGCCAGATAAACAGTAGGAGAATGAGCATGCAGATTTATTACGTGCCAAAACTTGGGAACCCCACATTTTCAGTATGATATTCAAAGAAGGTCACTACAGGTGATCTTATATAGAGCTAAGCTGTTATGACTTCTATCTAGATGTACCCCCAAAGCCTCCTATGCTCATTGGTGGGGCTTTTGGGAGTGGCAGGATCATGGGTATGCACTACTGGATTATGGGAATGTGATAATGGATTACTGCATTGAATGGTTTAGCATAGTTCTGCGTATGGATGATGGATTTACCAAAGAGGGAAAACCAATCCTGGGTGTGGGTAGCACCAACCAATTGGCAAGCACCAACCAAGTGCTTCTTCCAACCAGTAGCCTGGATAGAAGAAAAAGGGAAAGAAGAAGGAAGTAGAACTGCTTGCTGCCTGCCATACCATGAATTGTTTTCTTTTGTCATGTCCCCCTGCCATGTCACTGTGCCTTGGAGCTAGGTAACTATGGGCTAAAAACTAAAAACTGTGAGCTAAAATAAACTTTTCCTTTTTTAACTTAGGGATGTCAAATATTTTGTCTGAGGAGTGAAGAAATGACAGACATTGTTAAGGCTTTTTCCTAGACGTACCGTCAAAGCCTCATGTCGTCATAGGTGGGGCTTTTCAGAGGTGGCTGGACCTAGGGTGTATGAATATAGATTAAGGATGTGATGTTAAGGTTAAGGGTGTGTGGTAACTAAGTTAATCCACTGACTGGTTAGCATTATTGTCGGTGTGGGTAATAGGAAACCCCATGCTGGATGTGGGTGGCACCATTAGGCTGGTTGATTGAATAGAATAAGGGGAAAAAAAGAAATGCTATCAGCTTCCTGCTTAGTGTCTCTTGCCTGTGATGCCATGACTATTTCTCCTCTGTAATAACCCTATGCCATGCCACTCTGCCTTGGAGTAAGCCAACTAAGGATGGAAACCGCTAAAATCTGTAAGCCCAAAATAAACTTTTACTCCTTTAATTTGTAGGTATCAGGTATTTTGTTTCAGCAATGAGAAAAGTAACTAAAACGGACATTAATAAAAACACAAGGACTTGTTCTATGAGAAGGGAGGCACAGGCTATTAGAGATTGGAGGAGGTGGTGTACAATCAACAAACTTGGTCTCATCATGCAGGAAAAGTCACTCAGGTAACAGCCATTCATGGTAATCTCTGTCTGAGCCAGGTGTCCCACCCCCTCATTCTTCTGATGGAACGATCCTTTCGGGGGGTGGGGAAAGGAGGGCGTCAGAAAGAAAAGCTTCATTTCATTAGCTGGCTATGTATGTCACTAAGGTAAATTTCTTTTAGAGACACAAATTTCATTACAATAGGGCAGCCTTTCAGAATTAATCGTGTACTACAAAAGCCTACTTTCTCTGTATACCTATGTTGAAATACACCAATGAAATATATTTTGGGGCCCCAGAGTGCAAGAATGGATGGTTAGGGGCTGGGGATTTAGCTCAGTGGCATAAGCACCTGCCTTGCAAGCGCATGGTCATGAGTTCGATCCCTGGTACCAATAAAAAAAAAAAAAGAATGGATGGTTACAAAGAGCTAGGACTTTCACATTTTATTTTCTTAGAATATTGATTCCACATCCAAGAAATATCAGAAAGGGAAACTTATATTGCATGTTAAGTAAAACTCTTATTTTAAATCCAAATAGCTTAGAGACAACTAGCGGTAGAGGGAGGATTTTGAGGAAATGAGAATAGTGCTAGTCTGTTGCCCTTGAAGACTGAGGGAGCACGGGTCCTCCTTTCACCTCAGAAATCCCAAACAGGAAGACTACAGTTGTCATTACCTATAATAACTCAGACAATGGAAATCAGCGGCACTTCAAAAATGTGTCTGTGCATGAAGGAAACTAGCTGAGAGAGGAGAACATAATGGAGAAAAAAATAATGTGTTTCCTTCTCAAACTAGGAAAGGCAGTAAACATGTAATAGCTTATAAATCTTTGTGAGAAGATTATACTGGAATGGAATGAAAGTAGCACTGATTTCTTTTCATCACTGAATTTCGGGTTACAGTCAGGATTAGAATAATGTATCCTTCCATTGCAAGTGAGAGGAAAAGGGCAGCGTTCTCATCACTAAGAGCTGAGTTGGGAGGGTCAGAAAGGCATGCGATTCGAGGGGAACAATATTGTAGGCTACTTTCTAAATGATCTTCAAATACTCTTCAAGCAAAACACTTCCCATAGAGTCAGTAGTTTCCAAATCCAAAGGACACTGGGAAGTTATTAACACAATCTGCTATATAAAAGAATTATCCCTCCCATCTTTAAGAGAAACGTAGGTTAAAGATTTCTGTTAAATAATTTTTCATTACATGATTTCATTTCCTTCAAGTTTTAGAAACTTTAGGCAGTTGATTTTAGGATTCTTTGCCACTTTTTTTTATTCTAGGACAAAGAATGGTATTTGTGCAACATCATAAAGGAGGTAAATCATTTCTGTTTTTGTTGCATTACATTTCCTGCAGTTCTCAATGACCCACTACATTCACATTACCCCTAGGTGCTCAGTTCAGTTCTGTACTGGATATAAATATTCTGAGTAAGACACGGGGCCATACTCTAGGAATAAGGCACAGTCTTCAGTGTCTACCTTTCAGGTGTTCAGGAGCTCTCACTCTTTTGTTGTCTCCTGCATTCCAAACTCTTACACACAACTTTCTCCCTAATTAATGCAATATATTATTGCCTCCAATTACTCTGCACCCTGCCTGGGTATGATAAATACAATACAAAATTCATTTCAGAATTAAAGGGTTGAAGTTTTATCTCATCATTTCAATAAACTTCTCATTTTATGTTTGTATAAATGTTACAAAAATAGCACAGAGATTTCCTATTTTACCCTGACACCCAATCCCACGACTCCCACTCCCACTCAGGTCCTCCATTTTTAAGGTCTTGGTACATTTGTTAAAACTAAGAAACCCACACTGGTATATTACTATCAACTAAACTCCATACTGCATTTGGATTTCACCAGTTTTTCTATTAATGTCTTGTTCTGTTCCAGGATACATTGTAAGTAACACATTCTATTCCATTGTTATTTGTCTTTATTCTTCTCTAGTTTATGATTATGGCTTGATGTTTTCTTATTTTTCATCACTTTGATAGCTTTGAGTAATACTGGTAGGATATGTGGTAGAATGTCTCTCCAGTTGGGTTGGCTTGAACTTTCCTTCATGATTAGATTAGGAAATGGATTTTTGTAAACATTGTTACAGAAGTAGTGTTTCCTTCCCATTATATGAGGTCAGCAGTACATGCCATCAACATAACTTATCACTGGTGATGTTAAGTGCAGTCACCTGGCTGAGATATCTTTTGCTAGCTTTCTCCACTGTAAAGTGCTCCCCACCCAACTCTACATACTCTTTGGAAGCTAAGCACAGCTTACACTTCATAAGAGAGGGAAACAGTTTAGCCTCACCTCCAGGAGAACAGAAATATCTACAAAAATTCCTGGAATTATTCTGTAAGTAAGATTAGTCTCTCCCATTGATTTGTTAAATCATTTATTTGAGTCACTATGGAGTTAGTTCTATTTAACTTTTATATTGGCTATCTTCCAGTACTATGCTACCATTTTGTACCACCAAATTTCCAGGTTTGGCATTTGGGGATTCTTTCCATCCACCTCCTGTGTCTCTGTGACAGGTTACCACATTTTTATTTCCAGCATTTCCTTAGTTTGTGGTACTATAAGATGCTGTGTGCTTATCTTGCATTGTCTCTCTTCTAACTCTCCAACCAACCATTTCTTCAAGGTGCTTGGTTTTCTTTTTTGGGATAATAGTTTAACCCTTCAGCTTCATAGATGCCTTAATAGGAGTTATGTGCCTTAACCTGCAAGTTGATCCTGTGGTAGGTAAGGGCTGGGGTAAACTGGGCAACCAACTGGGTAAAATGTGTCAAAGGTCAAAAAAATCCATGGCTGACAGGTTCTATGAGATAATTCCTTAAAGGAGAGGACATGCACAGAGCACAGGAGTCAAAATGACATCACACTTACAATGTCTGAATACTGTGAACAAATCAGAAAATGGCTCTTTTCAATCCTTCATTAGAATCTGAAGCTGTTCATGGGAGATTTTCAATCCTTCATTTACACATCTGCACAGCTGATGAAAAGATACTGTTCCTGATCCTTCATTTGCTTCTGGTGAGAAGCCAAGGAAGATTTTGTTAGGATAGCTTAAATTTGGTGTGAAGCCAACTGAGTTTTTGACAAGACAATGCCTTATTTGCACAAAGAGGAAATCAATCCAGCTATTTGGACAAAAAATACCACTTCTCATTATCATTGAGGCCACTGTGAGCCTTTTCACTGGTCTGCTTTTGCCTTTAATAAATGTATACCTTCGTGGCCTTTTCTATGTGTCTCATTCAGTTCTTTGTTCAGGACAACAAGAGCCTGGAAAGGAGCCTGAAGAAACCCACAATCTGGTAAAAATGCCACTTATTGATTCCAATTGCAATGATTTATTAAGTATAAAACTTACTTATTACACTCAGTAAGTACCTGCTCTTGGAATTAAATATTAAACTGTAAAACTGTAGGTTCTGAGACCAGACAGAGTCAATTGGAGGGAAAATGCACTTATGTAGCATAAATCTTCAGAACTAAATAGTCTTCACGCAATAACATATAATTGAACAATTTCTTTTGGCCAGATGTGATAAACTCTATCAGCTCCCATTTTCCATTTGTAATTATTTTACCACAAAATAGAAATCCGAGATATTACATATTAAAAGCCATTTAGATATTAAAAACTATCATCCAATTAGTCCTTGATGCTTAAATGTTTAAAGCAGCACATGGATGCCAATCTGGAAAATAAATCCTATGTAGAGTGCTAGGGGTTGAATGCTTGTGTTCCACCAAGATCCACATGTTGAAGGCTAATTTTAATCGTGATGGCATCCAGAGGTGTGGTGTTTGGCAGGAAATTAGGTTATGAAGATGGAGCCTTCATGATTGTGATCAATCTGGCATAAGAACAGACATAGGAAATTTTGCTTCTTCTTGCCACTTTCTGAAGTAATTCTGGAAGTCATCTTTTTTTTTTTTAAGAAGGCAGAGATTAATCTTTATGCCTGTGGAATGCTGCTGGATAATTCCATAAAGGCAACAGAGCAGAATTTACAGAGAGCTTAGTTTACATTGCATTTAGAGGTACAAAGCAAATGACAAAATGTTACATAATTGGTTCCATGCATTGAGTCATATATTGACAGGCAGGCTAGTCTTGAGCAGATTTGTAGAAACACTCCAGGGAACAATGAGAGGGGCCCTTACAGAGTGAGCATAGCCAAAGTTCTTACCACAATATAGGAATGTTCCAGAAAGGATGCCTTATGGATGATCATATTTTTTTTTAATTTAAAGAGAAAAAAAAACATGCAAAGGGTAGAGAATTTAAAAAAAAATGGAAATCTTCTTTCATAAATGTTTTTACTTGATCTACCGTGACTACCTCAGTGTCCTACATTGATTCGAAATGTGGACTTTGCATGGCCATTCTGACTATGGAAAAGTTGTAAGTTGCATGGTGCCAGATCCTGTAAAAAAAAGTACATGAGGACAGTCACATTTTTATGAGCCTGCCTTTATGTTGCATAGCACTCAGCAGCAACATTCACTGTATTTTTGATCACTCATTATAAAGACACTAATGAAAGAGGACTTCAGAAGTGCTTCAGAAAGTGGCATGAAAGAGGATGAATTTGTTTGAAGCAAAGGGAAATTTTGTCTGGAATTAATGGCAGTGTATATTTCTCTGTTGTAATTTTGTTTTAAACATTAGCATTATGTGGTTTTTTTTATATCATCCCTTCTCTTACCAATATTGTTCCTGAATAGAAACACCCAACTTGTGGAGCCAAGGTCTCACCTGCAGAGGACAGTTTTACCTTACTGTATGCAAACAGGAAACAGACTTAAGATTTTTGCTTCAGTATAGACAAGCTTCCTGAGGGATTTTGGACAAATTTGTACTTTTGCATGGTTCTGTACTGACTCTCAGCAGCAAGGGCAATTCACAGAATGTGTGTTTTGATGAGTTTTCAAGTCTGTTTCTTGTGTTTTATTCTATTTCCTCTTTAACTAGCACCATTTAAGAAGAATGGAAGAATTAATCATCATACTTCTTTTGTGTATTTTTTTCCTCTTGAGGAACTAAAATTGCTTCACATTGAGTTCCTCAGAGACCATTAGAAAGAAATTTCTGAGGTAGGTAGACTGCCAATCTATTCATAATTGTTGAGATGAGGAAAATGAGGCCACAGATGATATGCTTGCTATGGTTGGCACCAGAAAGCAGAAATATGTGTAAATTCACTGGAAATCACAGTGGATAAGATCCAAAAAGGCTGACTAGGTCATGTGAATAGTAAAGCAATATGAGAAAATCCTCATACGATAGAGCCTGGAGAAAATAGTACTTTTAAATCATAGAGAGATTATAATTTATTTTAACTCTTTTATGGAGAATAAGTAAACCCCACTTTTTCCTTCACACACACACACACACACACAGGTTTGTCTAAGCAGGATACAGATTTTTAAACCTAACTCATTCTTATCAAACTCAAATTTGGGAACGGAACTGGCCAGACATAATATTAGATAGAACAAAGGATGGGTATATGACTCATTGGATTGGTTGATGTCTATCAGAGAAATAAAATCCCCTCCATTTCCACATAACTGTTACAATTACAGTAGAGATGTCTATTTATCATTCTTTGGCTTGATGGCTGCTAAACATTTTTAAAATTTTTATGTCTTTATTTAACTGGAGATTTAACCCAGGCCATTTGCAATGAGTTATATCCAAAGCTTTTTTTTTCTTTTTTTGAGACAGTCTCCATAATTTGCTAAGCTTCCTAGGCTTGCCTGAAACTTGCGGTCCTCCTGCATCAACCTCCCCAGAGTGTTGTGACTACAGGCATGCACCACCTTTCCCAGCTCTCAACATTTAACTATCAAAGTGTCAGTGAATTTAGCAAAAGACATATTCACAAGCCTGTGACTTTTTTCCTTTTTATTCTTTCTAAATAAAATGCTCCATGTATTAAGTTCTCCTTGTTTCTTTTCACTTCTGATCTTTGCTGTATAACCTCACTAAGTTAATCTTTCACACTCTAGTTTCTCTGGCTCACCAAATATGTTTAATACAATGATTCATTGTCTTGCTCAAAGGCTTCCAAGTTCATAACTCTTGGAACCAACGTGGCATCTATGGGACTAGTGGTTCGAGTATGAACCTGCAAAATAATATGTGAAACTCTATATACAGCAGCTGGGGATGGGATCATGACTATCATCAGATTCCCAAAATTGGTTTTGGGACACAAATTAACAACACTTGGTTATTAGTTATTAACCCTTAGAGCCTTTTAAAATCTTTTTGTCTGGTAGACTTCACCTCACCCATGGAATTTAATATCAAGTATATTGTTTATCTGTTGATATGTGATATTTTAGTATTGTTTATTGGTACAATTTAGATATACTTGACAACCACATTTATCATAGGGAATTTGTACCTGTACAGGATACATCTTAGTTCTTTGTTTCCCATTCCCCTCTTGTCTCTTCAATCCCTTTTCTCCTTATTTACAAAGGTTTGTTTCCATTTTATCCTTTATTTCCCATTTTTTTCTTTTCCCTTCTACATCTCTCATTCCTCCTTCCTTTTAAACAAATTATTTCCTATTTCCCAATATCTATTACACATTTTGGTTCGTATTTACATGTTCAGTTTCTCACACTGGAGAGATAATGCAGTAGTTACAAGTATGATCAATTTATTTCACTATAGAGTATGATCTCAGGCTACTCTAGTGAGACAGTATGGTGTTGACACATACAAGTCTGATTTATTTCACTTATGAGTATGGTTTCTAGCTGCATCCATTTACCTATAGTTTTTGTTGTTGTTGTCATCTGGTTTTTGTTGTTGTTGTTTTTTTTAGTTGTTTGTTTGCTTTATGATTTTTCTGTCTTTTTCTCTTTAAAAAATAGGGCCTCAAGGTTTATCAATTTCTCTATAAGTATCTTGTTTATCTTTATTTATGGCTAAGTAGTACCCCATTAAAACACATCTTTTTAATCCATTCATCAGTTGATGTGGGATCTTAGTTGTTTCCAAGATTTAGCTATTACAAACTGTGCTGCAATAAACATTGATGCACTGTGGTATGATGTTTTATATCTTTTGGAAAGATATCAAGAAGGGAAATATCTGGCTAAAATGGAAACTGTAGGCCTAGTTTTTTGAGGAATCTCTACACTGATTTCCACAGTAGTTCCACACAAATGAGCTCATTGAGAGAAATTAGGGAAACCACACCTTCCACAATAGCATAAAAATGAAGTACTTAGGAATCAATCTAGCAAAAGAAGTAAAAGATCTCTACATTGAAAACTACAAAACTCTGAAAAAGAAGAGGATATCAGAAAAATTTTTTTTAAAAAATCCCTTGCTTATGAGTTGGAAGAACCAACATAGTGAAAATGGCCATAATCCCAAGGCTGTTACACAGATGTAATGCAATCTCAATCAAAATACCATTTGCATACTTTGCAGAACTAGAGAAAATATTCCTAAAATTCATTTGGAACAAGAAGAGATCTAGAACAGCAAAAGCAATTTTGCGCAACAAAGATGAAGCATGGGATATCACATACCCTCACTTGAAATTATACTACAGAGCTGAGGTGATAAAAACAGCATGGTATTGGAAAAATTAAAAAAAAAAACAGACCTGATGATCAACGGAACATATTAAAATAGACAGAAACAACTTTAAACAAACTCAGCCATCTTATCTTTGTCTCAGCCACCTTATCTTTGACAAAGGGGCCAAACAAGTTACTGGAAGAAAGATTGCCTCTTTAATAAATAGTGCTGGAAAAACTGACTTTCCACATGTCAAAAACTAAAGACTAGGGATTTAGCTCAGTGGCAAAGTGCCTGCCTGGTAGGTGCAAGGTCCTGAGTTCAATTCCCTGGTACCAAAAGACAAAGAGAAAAAGAAAACCAAGAGTATACCCATATCTTTTACCATGCACTAAACTAAAATCAAAATGGATCAAAGATCTAAATATAAAACAGAAACACTAAATCTGCTGGAAGAGGTAATAGGTAGAACTCTTGAAATCATAGGTATAGGCAAAGACTTCATAAACAAAACCTTGATTGCATGGGAAATACTATGAAGAATCAAAAACTGAGATTTCATCTTATTTTATATTGTTGTTGTTTTGGTCCAGGAATCAAACTCTTGCCAGGCAGGTGCTGTGTTACTGAGTTATATCCCCAGCCGTGGGATCTCATCTTAATGAAATGCTATGCACAGCAAAAGAAATCACCTCCAGAGTTAAAAGGCAACTCACCGAGTGGGAAAATATCTTAGTCAGTTGTTTTTTTGGACAAAGGACTAATATCTAAAAAAATATAAAGAATTGAAAAAAATCATATCCCCCAAATGTAAAGTACCAACCCAAAAATGGGCATCTGAAATTAATAGACACTTCTCAAAGGACTATGAACAGCAAATAAATACATGAAAAAAATGTTCAACATGACTGGTCATTTGGGAGATGCAAATTAAAACAACACTGAGATTCCATCTCACCTTAGAAACAATGGCTATCAGTAGGAAATCCACAAGTAACAAATGCTGATGGGGTGGTGGGGAAAAGGAACATTTCTCCACTGTTGATGGAAGTGTAGACTGGTGCAACCACTGTGGAAATCAATATGTGATACCTTAATTTGTTCATGATACATCGGAGAGGTTTGTTTTTGTCCTTTAAGGAGCAATTTTTACCTGTTTAAGGGTAATATGCGCCTCCATGGAGAATGGACATCCTAAATCCCTTTGCCTGGCCTTCTCTGCCGGCAGTTTCTGCCCTTTGCCCCTCTGATCTTGCCCCAGCTTGCAGCTTATGGGGGACATTTTCCAACATTCTGACTTCAAATTTACCCACACAACTAGATCTTCCATTGCTCAAGTTGAGATTACACTCTCACACTTTCTTGAAATATCCTAAGTTATTTCTATCTCAGTAGTTTTTTTCATAATAGCATCATCTTTGGCCTGATTGGAACTCTCTTCTTCAATATTAAAGTTCGAGAAAATATATGCTAGAAGTATGATATAAAGTTTAGGAGCTAAAGCTTTAGAGTACATTGTAGGCTTGTCCTGCTCCCACCATTATTAGGTCTCTCATTTTGAGTCTTGATGCCAACAGTGACATTTATGCAGTAAACATCAATTGATTTTGCCAGGCATTGATACATTTCTTCTCAGTTTTCTTTTAAAGACCTATTCACTTCACCCACACTCTCACTCTAAGTGCATGTTAGGGTAATCCCAACAACCTGTTTCTGTTGGTTATCACTAGTGTCACATCTGGCCAACAGTCACATCCCTCCAGGCTTGGTCACCTAATTTATGGAACGTAGTAAAAATTGAAAATGCAGGTTCTTTTGTTTAACACTTATTGAGAATTTCAGCATGCTGATAGAACATTAAACAAGCAGGGGATCTGTCAAAGTGCAATGTCCTGTGCAACTGGACAAGTTGTGCACACCCAAGAGGCTGGCCCTGCTTCCAGACACAGAAAATGATTCATGAAGGACATCTGAAGCAATCCAGATGACAGTCCAGCCTACCCTTTGGGGAGGACTGTTGAGAAAAGGAATCACTGTGCTTCCAGTTTAGAAACTTGTGGGGTGTAAGCCTCAGGCTGTTCATGCCAAAGAAAATCACTCTGAGAATAGAGCAGTCCAGAGGGAAATGTGACTGTAGCCCTAGTGAAATTGTTGGAACCCCTGAGTACGACTCTGTTCCTGGCTATGAGCCAACAAAATTCTCGTTGTTCTTAAGCCTGTTTCAGTCACAGTATCTGCCACATCCAACCAAAAGAGAGTTGAATAGCAACACTATGTCACAGTGTTGTGCTTGTAACTTTTAACCATTAAATGAACTCTACTTCAAACACATACAATATGTTGTCAACTAGATGTTAAGTTTTGGGGGGAACAAAGGTAACTTAGAAAAATGTTTCATAAGACCTAGAAGAGTGTCTTTTATAGTACAGATTTTCATAAATATGCCAATGTGATTGTGTTTAAAAATCATGTGAACTGATTACTCAGTCAGCACCTTGCAGGGAAATTTTTACATAACTATGTTTAAAACATATAATATCACTTTGCAGAGACAGAAAATTCTTTCAGGTAAAATATAAGATTTTTGAAGTTTCTTATTTATGATTTATAGCTAAGAAATTTTCCAGAGAATCTAAATCCAAACCGAACATGGGATTCAATGGGAATTTTGTCTTAATTTATTCATACAGTAAAAGCTTTTGATCATAAATGGCACAGTACAATTATTCATCTTTAACTGACTGAACTATCTGGGTAGATTTTTAGATATTTGGACCTACTGACTTCCACAATGTCAGTGAGCAGTAAAAATAGGTAAGATTCACAATCACCATTTGACAGAGAAATTAACGTTAGAGCTGTCAAAAAAAGATGAGGCACCGTGAAAACACAAGGGAGGACTCCTACGCTCAGATGCTAGAAAGTGACAAAAAACACATGCACATCAATTATTGTCCAGACACACGTTCCATGTCATGCCATATTTATAAAGATACAATACTTTTTCAAAGCTCACTAGAAATAAAATTTTAAAAATTGAAGCTAGTGAAACTTATTTTTCAGGTGCAAAATTCTATTTCAGTTTCCACGTTAGCTAGAATTTTTTCCAAATGTTTCCTTCCTTTCTTCCTCTCTCTCTCCTTACTTCCTTTCTTCCTCCATCCCTCCCTTTCTTCAGTTTGGTAGTAACTAGAAATAAAACCCATGGCCTCGTGCAGAATATGTGCCTGCTAAGTAAAGGTGAACTACACCGAACCCTTATTTGGGGAGTGTTCTCCTTTAAAGAAATCATTATTTAAACTTTTCTTGAAATTGCAAATCTTTATTTTGAAGTCAAATTATTGTAAATTCTAGCCAATATCTGTCTTTTAAGGTCACTCAAGTGGCTTTTTCATTTCCTCATAAATCTTCTTTTTCTGGCTCCCTTTCTCCTCCATCAGTTCTTGCTGTTTGTTTTATTCATATCCTTGGGCTTTAATGCTATTTGGACACAGTTCTGGTGACTCTAAAATAAATGAACTTCAAATAAGAAAACAAAAGTGTACATTTGAATAGAGACTTTGAATAAAAGAAAAATAATAATTCTGGAACCACAAACCTTTACATTTAAAAGGGAACACTTCCCAATGGTGTGTATACTGTCTGATATTTTATAGTGAGAGTTAAATCAATATTTTTTTCGGCAGATTTTTGAAAGGTGTCATGAATTACTACTAAATAGATTCTGTCATTTTCCAAACTCAATATATCATCTGTTTGAATGCACCCTGTAATTGCAAAGCATTTGCAAAAGAAAACTCCTATTTTTGCTCTGAACAAAATCTTGGGTTTCCAGGGCTGAAAACCAAAAACAGGGAGGGCAAATTGAAAATAGAGTAGACAGTTTTATTCTTCACAGAATAAAATCTAATTTGAAGATGTCAACTTTCTCTTTCTTAAATTGACAATTTAAAATAATTGCTCAACCAAGCAAAAGTCACAAGTCCGCCACAAAAAACAATTTTCTGTCACTAAATGTTCATCTAAGGATATTAGTTAGATTCTTTCTCAAATAAGATTTAGAAGAAGACTTCAACATGAGTAACATTCATGCCCTCATTAAAAAGATCTTTCTGCCACTTTTGCAAAACTCCCCTATTCTTGACTGTTTCAATTTTAACTAATCATTTCTACAAGTAATTCTTTTTACTGTTCCAATATTTCTATTGGGATTTTATTTTCCCAAATACAGTACAATTTTTTTGAAGCAACCAGTGAATGAAACTTTTCCCGACCTAAATTTGACACGGCATAGGGCCACGGAACCTACATAACTTTTATGTGCTCAAGAATTACCTTGGGTGATGGGTAGACAAACGTTGGCAGTTTTAAATTTGAAAACTCTGATACTTAGACAATTTCTCCTAATTCAAATATGGGCATCAATATAAAATCCAAGCACAACACCTTTATAGTGCCATGATGAGAATTTAACCGTTTTATTCTTGTAGCTTCATTTTTTAATGCTTTCATTTCACAATAAATGCACTTAGTAACTACACTGATGCTTCCTGAATGACATTGCTTTTGCTTAGCTTTTTTATACATGTGGGAAAAATTCTGTGTTTTTCCTGTTATCACCTCCTGAATGAAAAAAATGATTTGAAAAGGATGGACATCTATCAGGCTGTTACAGATATTATTTTAGCAAATAGAGTTTACATTTTAAAGCCCGATCACTGCTTGAGGAGATGTGTTGAATTAGAAAAGCACAAAATATCTGGTTTTCATTGTACCTGAATAGTTGCAGAGACAGATCATAATAAACACTGCTATTGTTTTATTGACAAAAATACATCTTTGGTCATCAAAATGTCTATAGGCCATTTTCATTTCTTTTTCTTTGTATCAATGACTTGTTAAACATAACCCTTTTCTTTTTTTTTTTACTTCCAGATAATATACCTTCAGCATTTTTTAAGGGAAAAACATATGATAGTTTTGCATAAGCAATCAACCTTGTGAGGATCAAATGAAACAAGTACAGGTCCACCACAGCATGTGAAGTGACATAGAAATGGCAGCTGTTATTATCACGCATGAATGTCTGAGTTGGTCACATTGGGAAGAACGTGCAAAGTCTGAAGTGCTGTTCATCTCCATGCACATAAGCTTGTTGCAAGACACCTACTTTTTCAACTCCTTCAGGTTTACTTCAAATCTTGTTTTTGCTGTATGACTCTGTGTGACTTCATATCTTGGAATCTGTTGTCTCATCTCTCAAATAGGGGCAAATGATGCCTAATCCAGAAGATGCTGTTAAAACCTGAGAAAAGTTTACTTGGATCTACCATTTCAAATCTGAGAGCTAAAGTGATAGTTTTCCATTGTTGTTGTAGGTAATTACTATGAAGGGCCTTAATACACACGCTTCTGTTGGTCAGTGATCTGGACATGGTTTAACTGAGTGTTCTGCTCAGGTACTCATGAAGATGAAATCAAATTTTTGGCTGGGCTATGGTTATTATCCGGAGTGCAGAGTACAGAGTGCTCCTTAAAGTTTGGCATTTTTTTGGCAGGATTTAACTTCTTGCAGGTACAAAAGTGAGGCCATTGTTGATTTCATATTGTCTTGTTTTGAAGTCCTGTATCACTTTCACTGTTCTGTTCTGATCACCTTTATTCTGTTTTGTTTTGTTTGGTTTTATTCTCTTTAAAATAAAAATTTAAAAAAAACAGGTCTTTATATTCAGAGGTCACCTCTTTCCATAGGCGTGTGCCATATGGATTTTTTTTTTGTACCAGGGATTGAACTCACAACCTTGCACTTGCCAGGCAGGGCTTTACGCCACTTAGCTAAATCCCCAGCCTGGCTTTTTGTTTCTTTGAGGTCAGCAAGAGAGGCTCTGCTGCTTGGAGTCTCTTTAAAGGGGCACACCTGATGAGGTTAAGCTATCTGAAGATAATCTGCCTTTTGCTTAAATTAATGCCAATTAATTAGAGGCTTGAATTACAAATGCGATTTTCATTTATGGCTGCCATATTGGCATCATAATCACAGAAGTGCTTTTCATCTTATTGAGGGTCCTGCCCACACTCAACAGGAAGGATTATTCAGGCTGGGATCTTAGAGGCTGCTCAGCATTCTGCCTCGCACACTAATCACAACTGAATGCTTCATTTGACATAAAAGTGGGCAGAACTTTGTATATAATGGAACTGTATGTAGTATACTTTAAGATGTAAATTTTATTATTTCTAATTTTAATATAGTTTAAATGACACATTAACTTTTCAAGCCACTTATGAAGTATTCCAGGTAGCTTAATAGGATCCCAAGATCTTTTTTTCCCCTGAGAATTCCTCTGTGGAACCAACACTTTCTAGGTGTTTTCTCAAAACAGGCTTGATTTGATCTGAGGGATTACTTAGATAAGATCTGGACATCTTTGCTGGTAAATACCTACTTTTTCCTTCCTCTTGTTTGTTGGTTTTTGGTAGTCAAAGGTTTCCACAGAAATTCCTAAATAAGAAGACTATTTCTAAAACCATCAGTTTATCTTTTTCTTCTTTTATTTACACTACTGGGGACTGAACCTAGGATCTTCACATTCAGCTATATTTCCAGCCCATTTTTTATTATTTATTTTAAAACAGTCTCATGGCATCACTAAATTGTCCAGATTGAACTCAAACTTAGGATCCTCCTGTCTCAGCCTTCCCAAATGCTTGGATTATGGGTACACGCCACCATGCCCAGCTCCCCATCAGTTTTTAGTAAACTAGCCATATTATATGTTTCCAATACCTTTCAATTTCATTTTTGAAATACTAAAAGGAAAAGTGATATAGATTTTATTGAATTTGTATATTTATATAACGAGTCTTGACATCCCCAATAGCATGAAACCAAATTTAAATTAAAAAAGCAAGGAAAAAGTCCCTTGAGTTGTTCAACTAATAAATATAATAGAAAAGACACTAAAAGGGACCTAAAATCCACCCTGATACTCTACAATTCACCAGTAATTCATGAGTAGCTGGATATGGGAGACTCACTGACAGGATGGAAATATTATAGACTTCTGGTTTTTGTCCTTTTCCAAAACCAAGGAGAAAAAGAAGAGTAATGAGGCATAATTATTTTTTTAAAAAGGAGAAAAGTAAAAAGATGGTGGATATTCTGGATATAGCAATGGCACCAAAAGAGGAGGCCCACAGTAGGAGAGGTAAATCACCCCAATATACAAGTTGGGTTGAATTTCACAACTCAGAGGAACAGGCCCCTTCTGACATTCCTGAGTGTCCCTCACAAGAAGAAATACACCTTCATTCCTGACCCAGTGTCTACATTTGGAATGAGACACGCTTTCAAAATTAGTTTTCTGTTTTTGTTCTTTTTTTTGTCTTTATGAGACAGGGTCTCACTATGCAGTGCAGGTTGACCTTGAGCTCACTTTGTAGCCCAGGATGGTCTTGAACTTGCAATGATCCAATCCTCCTGCCTCAACTTTCCAAGTGCTGAGATTACAGGCATGTGCCACCATGTCCAGCTAAAAACTAGTGTTTATATTAAACACAACACACTTTATTTTCTACTTTAACCTACATTTTTGAAAATGGTTGTGATTTGGAGGATTACTTTCATTAGTCACCAATAGGTTATGGCTTCCATTTGAAAAACAGTGATCCAGACAGCTTTGCAAAGCCCAATCTTTGGAAATCTCTCTGCACATGAACTATTATCATTTATCATTCATTAGCTCCTGAATGCATTAATGGCCATGTTTAGGTATCATCTACAGCTACCAAGAAAAACTCCCTTTCCCAGCATACCTACTTTGGTAGTGCTGCTTGATAATGGAATTATGTTTGTACAGAACAAAAGTCAACATTAAATACATTTTAGGTATAACTTTCTATAATGTATTTTCAAATGAAAATAAACAAACTAAAACATAATAGTAAAAGTTAGTCATGAAGGCACACGCCTATAATCCTAGCACTTTGGGAGGATAAGGCAGGAGAATCACAAGTTTTCCCCAGAGTAGGCAACTCAGTCATATACTGTTTCAAAATTTTACAAGGGAGACTGGGAGTCCAGCGCAGTGTGAAGGCCCTGGATTCAATAGCCAGTACCGCACAAATAAACAGAAATATATTAAATATAAATATATGCATCTGTACACATAATTTGTTTCTCTATTATAGGCAATGCATTCTTTAAAGCAGAGTTGATTACCTGCCAAATTCTGAAATTGCTTTTAAGTCTCTTTATGTCTTTCAAATCACAAATACACAAATGCCAGCAGACATTCACAATAAAGAAAATGCCCAAAGATAACCTCTTTGGTGAGAATTTTGCTTAAGATGTAAAATTATGAAACAGGGCTCTGCCTTTCATGGCTCAAAATTTTCTCTATAAAACTCCTGTCCCCATAGTTGGCTTGGGTCAGTCTTTCTGAAAATCACTTCAAAAGAGTATCACTGTAGAAGAGTGTGCTTTATAGAAATTTGAAAATCTAGATTCAAAAGCATTTCTCAAGGACAACGATGTTTGCAAACATCCCATTAAATGGAATAATATGAAATGTTTGTCAACATCCTTGAATGATAACAGAGCCTGGATCAGAATTGGGTATGCTGCTACAAGGCTTAAACTTGGTAGAAATAGGATGAATTGATTTTTAAAAAGTGCACCACAGTGCTGACTTTTTAGAAATTAAGTTTCAGGAAACAAAGAACAATAAAACCACATAATTTTAATATATTTTCTATGGATATGAAATGGTCAGAGACCCACATAAGGAGAAACAGCAAACTCCTGGGGCCTTGACCTGTTATTTATTAAAAACAGGATCTGGGATTTCTTTTGAAGCATTCAGGGGCTTAAAAGTAGTTTTTGCTTAAAAACTGTTGTGCCTCTTTACTTGGGGCCTACAGATGCCCAGTAGATAACTAAAAGTAGAACAAAGCTTGTTCTTGTGTTTGTAAATCTTTGGGCCAATCTCTTCTCAGCTTTGCATACTGGCATATTAGTTGTTTACCTGTTTAAAAGTTGGCAAAACAATTTTTAGCCCTAGCTGCAAGCCTATATCATCCATTTTTGAGACTCAGGACATGAAGATAAAAGTACCTAGTTTTCAAAATTTGTAGGGACAATCAGCTACGTCCTGAAGATTGACTGCCCTAAATCTCCATTCACCTTGGATTCCAGCATGAGTTCAACCTCAGGTGAATTCACACTAGAACGAGATTGTGCCAAGTAGAAATAATTTTTTCTTGGGCACAAAATTGCCCTCAGAGCATGGTGGTTCTTCTGGAGCCAAGAAACCAGGAGGGAGATAAAGACCCATCAACCAGGCCCCAGTCTACCAGAGCTCCCCATAAAACTGTTCCCTTTCCTTTTCAATAGGCCACTCTGACCCTATTCAGATCTGTGTCCCCTCTCAGTTTCTCAGATTGAAGCTCCTTCCCTATTTTCCCTTAGTTGCCTTTGTCATGGGGATAGCTTGAATTTTGTCAGGGTTATGCCTCCTTTCATTTTCTCCTACTCTCCAATGAAAGCTTTTGTAAATTCAAGCTAAAGGCCTCAGTTTTAATTTCTGTTATTACTGAAGAGATGATCCATACTCTCTGGTGACATGTGGGTCATAATCTAGATACCAAACTTTACTAAAGCCAATGCAGAGGAAAATCTAGCTACATACACCAATCCTATTGTCTAGAAGATAAACTCAGAGGACTTCTGAGAAGTATCTCTCTCTTTCTCTTTCTCTCTCTCCTTTATTTTTTTAGCACTGGGAATTGAATTCACACATGCTAGGCAAGAACTCTACACAGCACAAATACTTTTGATATCGAAGTTACAAAGAAGTTTCCCCTTCATAAAGAAGGTGGGTGTCTTAGCCTGTTTTCCATTGCTGTAACTGAATACCACAGACTTGTTATCTTATACAAAAGATATTAGCTTAGAGTTCTAGAAGTTTATAAGTATGGCCCCATCACCTACTTGGCAACTGATGAGGGCTTTGTGCTGTTCCATGCTTGCCGGAGTACATCACATGGTAAGACAGAGCAAGCAAGCCAAGCAGAGTGAACACTTTTGTAACAAAGGTACTTTCTTGGTAACTAATCCATTAATTAGTCCATGTGCATACTAATCCATTTATGATGGCCAAGTCTTCCTGAACCAGTCACCGCATAACAGTCCTATGCAGTCCCATCTCTTATTATCGCATCAAATTCAGCGTGAGCCTTGGTGGGCACATTGAAAATATGGCTCTGAACATGTCAATGGTCACAAACAGGACTACAGCTTTCATGGTGCTGGTGATCTGTGACATCTAGCACAGTGCTACGTCCAGCTTTGGGTGGGATAGGGGTTGCGATAAGGACTGGGGACCTTCGTAAGTGTGAAGAACTCGAAAACTATCATGGAGAGGGTGCTGGAGGAGAGGCATATGCTGCATGGAATATGTTGTTACAGTTTAAAGTACTGGACTAGATGTATATACTGAAGTATAGACCTCAAAAAATTAGAGCTACTTGACACTATCTGTAGTAGCATGCAACTATAAAAGATCCAAAATGTCCATCAGGATTCTCTGCATTAGCAAAAACAGCGACGACTACTTCTATACATCCTTGGGGAATAATCTCCAGAATATATTGCGAACTTAAAATCCAGGTGAAGCAAAGCACATTTTGTATGCTACTCTTTATTTTCAAAAAGTGATATATACACAGACATATACATACATACTGTATACGGAAAAATAATAATGAGATAGAAAAAATAAAAATAAAATAAAATTTTATCCATGAGGGAGAAACTGAACTAGGTGAAGAGGACAGGGAGAAAACTTAAGTCTTCCCTAAACAAATCACATTTTACAGATATTTACCTTGGAACCAGGAAAATATTTTGAGCAGCTATTGACCAAAATTTTATTCAATGAGAACATTTTTATAAATCAAAAGCAAAGAGAGACAAAATAACATAACTATGAATTGAGCTAGTGACACGAGGGTAAAGAAAGAAACACTTCAAATAAATTTAAGGCACAGCAATTTAATTAAACATTACTACTGGAATACATTCTAAGGACAAAAAAACTTGTGAATACATTAAGCCACATTCATTATGTGGTGTTAGTACTATTGTTTGAGGCTGTGTATTATTTATGGGATGAAGCCAAAGAATACTTACACATTGGTGCTGTTAGAGAGCTACTTAGAAAGTAGATAGAGATGTAAGGTTGTAAGATGTATAGTTATATAAAAATCCTGTAGTTCAGAATTTGAATTGGAAGTATGAAATCATGATGTATTTTATCTTCAAAATTCATATTTCCTAACTGAAAATGCTCAAATAACAATGTCTATCTCAGCAGTAACGCATGTTCCTAACTCTTTGATTTTGGTTTCAAATTCCATTTGCTACTAAAAATAATTTGGACTTGTAATGGTTTAAATATAAAGTGTTCCCCCAATCTCATGTATTGAGGCCTCAGTGCCCAGTGCAACAGTGTTCAGAGACGAGGCCTACAGAGGCAACTGAATTGTGAACTTTTAGGATGTGTGGCAAAGCAGGAGAAAGCACATCAATGCGCACATGACTTACATGGGTATGTCTCCTCCCTGGTCTCTTCCTCTCTCTGTCTTTTTCTATGGTGGTTTCCCCTCTCTGCTTCCTGGTCCCATGAGGAGAATAGCTTTGCCTCACCACGCCCTTCCCTCATGATGCCCTGCCTCACCTCAGGCCCACAGCAGTGGAACCAGCCAACTGTGGACTGAAACCTTTGAAACCATGATCTAAAATAAACTTTTCCTCTTTTATCTTGACCTTCTTAAATATTTTGTCCTGGTGACCAAAAGCTTCTTGGAGGAATGGATGGTCCAGGGCATGGGATAGGAAATGCATGAATGATACCAAGCATCTCATTATACCACAAAGCAAATTCACGGTGATAGAAGAAAGTGTCATTGGTCACTTTTAGTCGATGCTAGGGAACCAACTAATCGTTTTAAAAACTGATGTATAAAGTGAAAACCTACACATTTACGCTGTTTTTCATAAGAACAGCACTCATTGTAAGAAATACCCAAGGGAAATTTTTTTGTTAAGTAAATGCTTCAGTTAATAAATGGCAGAAATCCAGGGTAGAGGAGAGCTCCCTTGTCATGGTGGCAGGGAAGCAGAAGACAGATTTCTAATATGACCATTTCTCATCACCTATTCAGTTAATGTTTAAGGAAAAATCATCATTGGTTGCAGACTCTAAACACACAGATATTATGTACCTCCAAATGGAAGCACCTCCAATGAAATATTCTTCCTTTCAAAAATTTAACGTACAACCTTATCAAATCTAACATAAGCAAAGCTAGCTACTGTATTAATTCTCAGGTAACACAAGGCAAAAAGAACATGTTAAACAACACAACAGGAGCATGATAAAGAAAATTGGGAAATCTATAGTATCAATAAAATGCTTTTGTTTTCTAACAAATACATGAAAAGAAAGTAAAATTCTAGAGATCAAAAGGTATTTGAGAGAGATATCAACCAAATGCCTTGCATGGTTTTTATTGGAATGCCAAGTTACCCAAACAAAGTAAAACAATCCTAACACCATTGGAAGAAATTTGAACAGGGACTGGGTATGTGGTGGCATTAAGGAATTACTATCTTTCATGGGTATGATAAGTGTACTGTTATTAGATGTCTTTGATATATATATATATATATATATATATATATATATATATTTAAATAGGTGATTAAACTATATCTTGAGCTTTGGTTCATGTAATCTAGATGAGATAGAAGTGTTCAGGTGATAGATAAAAAAGACCAGAAATAAGTTACTAACTGTTGAGCATACAGGAGGGTTGTACAGTGATCTTCTCTGGTTGCATACCTGGCTTATGATTGCAGTTTTTCAAAGTAGAAAGTTCTTTGTAAAACAACAGTAAAAAATGAAAAATAAGAAATACATAAATAGATTACTTACATGATAAATTAAGAAAACATACAAAACTGTATATTTTATAAGGACATATAGAAATAAAGGAGTATTTAGAAAATGTGTTCCCCCAGTAGAAAGAAACAGGGAATATGCAAAAAATATTCACATAAATATGTAGTAAAATCTATACATGCTATATATTCATTTACACTTATATACAATATAAAGGGAACATAATATATATGCATTTATGTGACTATTCATGGATATATAGTATGTTCACATATACTTACACGCACTTTAAAAAGGAAATAAATTGCAAATACATGTACAGAGATCCATACATGAGTATGCATAACAGGAGGAAGTCTTAGCAGAAACAAGTATTATAATGTTCCATAAATTTAAGAGTACTGTGCTATTAACTCAGCCTTCTGTTGATCCAGAAGTAAAAACAAGCCTACATACAGAGAACAATTTGTTTTGCTCCATCATTTGGTGTACAAAACGAGTACTTTTTAATAAATGGGTTGGGAAAATGTTTTCAGAGTTGAAGCTGCAAACACAGTGCTGCATTTCTCATAGCTGTCATGCTATTCTGAAATATTCAGCAGAAGTTCACCACAGTAAACTTCACAGAAATCATTCCACTTTTTCCTACGAAAACTACCAGTTATAACATCCCCTTTAAAAGTAAGAGGTGCATTCTTCAAGAAGAGTCTAACATGTTTAACATTATTTAATATTTTTAAGGATAAGTGATTGCAGATTTTTTTTTTCATTTTGACTTGGTTGATTTCTGTATCCAACATAGAACTCTAGAATTTGCCTACCAAATTTAAATTATTTAATTATGTTTTAAAATACCCATATGTTTGAAGCCTCTATGCACACACTAGCCATTTTCTAACATGGAACTGTACTTCATTACTCCCTTGTTAAGAAGAATGTCACCAAATTCCAGAGTGTCTGTTTAAGAAAGATATCAACATCATATCTTTTGAATCTAACTAAAATGGACCTTGTTGCATATGTAAATATTTCAGCTAAACTAACAACAATAGTATAGAGTTTCAGGTTAGGAGATATAAATCTCACTATCTTTAAGTATTAGGTGCATTAGACTCCTTAATAATATACCTATCAGTCAACTACATCTAAAAACATTTCATGCTAAAATGGCAGATCAGGGAGATACTAATGGGTACTACTAACTAAGAAAGGATATTTTTGTCAAAAGGAATGGGAAAATGCAGGATTGAGAGCACAAGCAACTTTTCTTTATTCAGTCAAATAATGCTAATGAGGATTGTGATCCTCAAAAAAGTAGAAAGTGAGGCACTTATTTACTTGAAACATAATTCCTTTCAAAGAGCTTTGTGTTGGACTAGCATTTGGTAAAAAATAGTTTGGGAAATGCTACTGGCACCTGGATACTGCCAACAACAGCAACAGGAAGCCCATTAAATCTTTTTGTAGCTCTGATGCAAAACTTTCATTTTCTAAAACAGATGCAGCAGTTGGCGAATTTACAGAAAAACATACAACCATCTATGAAGACACACTCTGAGCCTTTGTATGGAAGAGCCCTTATACAAAATATAAACTTGTTTTGAGAACTAATCAAGAACAGGTACATTAATTTCAGGTATAGAATATCAATAAAGATGAGCTACAATGTGAATAATCTAATTTTATGGAAAATTAGAATGGGCAGTAACAAGTAATAGAATTCACATGTGCACATTTTAAAGACTAGTGAAATAAAGACTCTAGCTAGTGAAATACATTTCACTCTAACTACTGAAATTATATTTTTCCTCTAAAGAACTTGCAAAAAAGAGGCAGAATTATTAGTACTTTTGAGCTGGCCCAGGAGAAGAGAGCGCTGAGGAGATAATAACTAAAGATTTACCTCGCTCACATAAACCAGTCTGATGGAACCTTAGTTATACCCAGACACTTCCAGCTAGAAGTGATGGCTATTCTATGAAATAATTTGGTAAATGTTGTGTTTGCGAACATCTTCAGAAGAAAACTTATTTTGCTAGTCACAGTTATAGTCCCCAAGCTCTGCATATGAGCATTCAAAGGACAGAGAGTGAGAAAAGGCATTTTTAAAAAAAATGTAAACAATGAACTGTGACCTGGGAATCTTAAGGAAGTGCATCTTCCTAGAGGTAGCTACTCTTCACTGTTTTGCCCAAAATGCAAAAATGCCTACTTGAGAAATTCACGAAGGATCAAGCCCCATTAGCTATCTAAGCTGTATTTGCTACAGGTTTAGCTATTGAGCCAGGTTTTCCCCAGCCCATGCTTGCCTGGCTGGATTAAAACTCCACCTGCTGTTTGACCTACCCAGCTAAAACCTAACCTTGCCTACTGCCCTTTCAACTCTTGACTATATGTTTAGCACTCTGCCAGTTTCAAGCAGATCAATCCCCATTCAAAGAATTCACAGAGAAGTGATCAAAACATCAGAAAGGGATGTTGTGCCTTCAATGAGAACTGAAGGACAGTAGACAATTCAAAAGCAAATAGCATTATGTTAGCATATTGCTAGACAGCTGAGAAGCATCACTGTGGTAGAACTGGATATGATGCCAGATTCTAGCATTTAGTTATACTTTGGTGCAAGCAAGCCTTTTTGAGTTTCAGAGTTCCAAAAGCAATAAATGACCATATAGTATGAATGAAGGACATGAAGGTGGATTTATACAATGTTACAAGAAGGACCTCTTAAGTACCTTTTATTTTTTTAAATCAGTACCAGGGATCGAACTCACGACCACATGCTTGCAAAGCAGGCGCTTAGGCCGCTGAGCTAAATCCCCAGCCCCTAAGAACCTTTTTAAGGACTATAAAATCCTTTAGAAATTCTTTTCATTGAACTCATTTTTTCTCCCCTTTCTGCAAGGCCTAGATATCCATGAGAATCCTTCATCTTTATTTAAGATTTGATGAAGCAATACCTTTCAGAGATCTCACACTTCAATAACAATGTGATAGTGTAACTTATGGAGAGGAGTTTCCTGTAAGGGTATCTGCATTAACAATGTAGTTAGTGATTTAACAAATAAAACTTTAGGGTTTGTATTTCCTCTAATTTTAGATTAATATATATATATATATATATATATATATATATATATATATGGAAAATAAAGATGCTTGGAAATATATGAAGCCCATACTTACTCAGTGTGCCCTCTAAAACTCTTATAATGTGTCTCTGACATTTTTAGTTCTCAGCAATTATTTACATCTAGAGAAGGTGTCATGTGATGGACACAACACATTCAAAACCTCTTATCCTAGAGTCTTTCATAAAATGTCCATTCGCTTTTGTCATGTAGAATCCTTTAATTCAGAAAATTTCCTATCCTGTGCTAACTTATTTAATTTGTAAAGTTGGCATTAGGTAGGGACATAAAAGATTTTTGTTGTTGTTTGGTTTTTTTGTGGTTCTGGGAAATCAAACCGAGGTCTCACCCATGCTAGGCAATCATGGCACCACTGACCTAAACTCCTAGCCCAATATTTTTAATTACTCATTTCCTATAAATCACTGTTAATATATATTACAGTATTTTCTATGTTTAAATTTTTGTACAGATTAATAGAATTCTATCTTTTATATAATTTATCTCACCATATGCTATAAATATTTTGTCCTGATGTTTGTTGGCTGAAAGCAGCTATAGATGAGATAAGATGTATAAACATTTGTCACCGAGTTCTAATGTAGCTTTATTTATGGGTACTGGAAATTAAATTTCATCATTCTTCATATGCCATAAAATATTGTCCTTCTCTCTCCAACGAGTCTTCAAAAGTGATAAAGCCATTCTTAGTTGTGAGCTATACAACAGCAGGTGGTGGACTACAGATTTCTGACCCGTGCATGACAGTGGCAAAGACCATGGCTTTGCAGTCAGACACTTGAGTCCCCTTGGTAATTGTCTTTGTTAGTTGAATGACCTTGGGTAAGTTATAAGACATTCCTGTGCTTCAGCTCCTCCATAGTGGAATGGGGAAGGAACAGCACTCTGTAGGACTATTGAGAGACTGTATCAGTAAAGCATACATAATAACTATTTAATAAACATTAACTGTGGTATTACTGGTCTTGTCATGTTTACATGTAAACCCACCATGGTCACACATGTCTGGTACCTATGTTTAATGGAGGGACATGTAATCAGTGGACTCAGCTGGAAGGAATTTTCTCGGTGGGGTAAGAAGTTTAACATGAATGGATCCTAACATATTTCTGGGTGAAAAAATATGGAAAAGACCCTGTTTGGCAGATTCTCCCCAAATATAGCTAAGATACAAGACATGTTGACCAGGTACCACTTGTGGGTAGGTCTGGAATTTTGCCACCATTTTCCACATTGCACCTGTGGAAAAGCACATTCCATGTTCTGATTTTTGGTTTATAAATCAATAACTGAAAAATGTTTTGGTCATGAGACAGAGTGATTTAGAACTGCTTATGGGTGAATAAGACAAGAATAAGATCAGTAGGCAAGAAATAATGTTCTCACAATTTGAGGCACAATATATTTCAGTAAATGATGACATCATAGAACTTAAATTCATTAGAAAATAATGTGTCAAAATGTGGACCGCTCTTTCGCTGACAAACTGAAATGCTAGCTCAAAAGGATGGCTTCAAATGGCACTGTTTCCAAGTTGCTTTTGTCCCAGCTATAGCTAGAAATGGCATTAGACAGTGAAGCTAGAAACACACTGTTGCACAATAAAGATAAGTCAAGTGGCTCACAGATAATTAGAGAGTTTTCATTTCTACTTTCTAGATGTGCTGTTGATTGGGACTCATGCTTGGTTTGTCAATTTCACTTGGTCCACAGAGTCTTAAGCTGGAAAGAATACTTTAATGAAGGGTTGGCCCATACCTTGAAGTACAGAAAGATTATTCCTTGCCACCTCTCCCTCCTCCCTGCCGGTCTTTCAGTTGACCATTAAACATCATTAGCCTGTCCTTTCCAAACAAAGCCAAAATATGGGAGGCTGTAGCTGAAACCCTAGTCTGTGGGCTCATTAAAATCACAAACAGATCACATCTCCCTTGCCTGACAACATGTGCTACACAATTTCCCAGGGAGCTATGCCCATTTGAATTAATTTTAGAAATTTATGGAGTTGCTCTTTTGTACTCTGTTCACAGTGACTGCCCTCAGGCACACACCATCCAGAGAGACTTTGATGTATCTTATACTTTGGTCTCAATGACAGGGAGACATAAATGAGAAAAGCAGTTATTCCGCAGCCAATCCAGAGGGAATGCCTGGGTATGGCAGAGCGGTGGAGAACATCTTTAGAATCAACAAAATTCCACAATTTGGTGTGCTAATAGAAAGACTTGACAAGTTGGGGCAGCAGGTCAGACAGTCAGGTAGAGAATTCGAGTAGATCACATAGAAATATTCAAGACATTGTAGGTCTTGAGAATATGAGAGAAGTAATATTTGACCAAGTTCAAAGATCTTGAAACTATACAGAAAGAGCATTTACAGTTGAATATAAAATTATGGGACATCCTGGGTGAGGTTTGCCATCTTTTGAGAGAAGAAAGGATTAGGTGCTGTACATAATTCACCTCCAGAAAGCTGCAATGCGTACATGAATCCCTAGTAAGTGATGGGCTTATTTACAACCCAGTAAGTTTCCTGAAAAAGAACTTCCAAGGTCCTGGCTGAAACTGTTGGATAATATCTCCAGCATAGGGAGAGGGCATCCCCCAAATTTTCTGGGACAAAATGACACTTAGTGGTGGTCAACTTGGATGTCTACCTTCCAAAGTGTGTACACTCAGCTGAAATATTGAGTGTAAAGCCACCTCAGGTGGGCATGGTGGTCTGAGGCTGTATTACTAGCTACTGAGGAAGCTGAGGCAGGAGGATCACAAGTTTAAGGTTAGCCTGGGTAACTTGGTAATATCCTGTCTCAAAACCAAAAAATAAAAAAGGTCTGGGGGATGTGGCTCAGTGGTAGAGCATCACTGAGTTCAACCCCAGTATTGAAAGAAAAAGAAAATGTCATCTCAGTAACTGAGACTGCATTTATCTTCCTGAGAAGCCAAATGTTTTTTTATCTCTGAGAAGCTTTAACACAGATATTAAAAATCATGGCATTCATATTTCTTGGTTAAACCATCTGTACAAATTTGAAGCTGTATGTGATTGACAACTTAGTTAAGGGAATCATGGCCTATGAAAATGATGGCTTGGGATTCCAAGAAAAAAAAAATATATAACTGAGGGTCTGTTTAGTCTTTTCATTTTAAATTGAAATCTTAATAAATATGTGTATGTATTAGAATTTTTAGTTAAAACTCAACCCATTTTGTTTTGCTACACTTGTATTATTTATTAGCTCTGTAAGATTTATTTAAAGTAGGAAAAATTAATTAATTAATTCAACATTGACTTTGCAGAAGTTAAAAAGTAGAATATATATATATATATATATATATGATACATATATCATATATATATATATATATATATATATATATATACACACTTCATTGAAATCTTTTAAAATATTGAAGCATTTAAATAATTGAGTATGTAAATTGGACCAATATTATTTAAAAGCTCCTTAAAACACATTGATAAAATAAGCTACACTTTCTAGAAAGTGAACTTAAAAGACAGAATAAAAAAAAATTTGGAGTTTGTGATTTTAATGCGTTCAGTGATCATTATTTTAACAAAGCAGTGTCCTTGGAGATACAAGGATCTTACATTAACATGTGACAGGTGATGAGTCCTATAAAGTGGCTCCCTTGTCACAAGTACTTCTTAAACAAATACATTTTACTTGAATTATTTCCTACTAGTAGGGATGTGTGGTCTAAGGATGAGACCAGAGGGAGTGGAGTGGGAACAAAATTTAAGAGTATCTAAAGCTCCACAGTTCAGATAAATAATATTTTAATTCCATATTTTAAAAAATCGAAATCAATGCAAAGAATTCAATACAAATGGCATATCAAAATTTTAAACAAAGATTGAATCTGAGATCTGGGGTATAGCTCAGAGGTAGAGCCCTTATCTAGTATTCCTGGGACCTTGAGTTTGATCCCCAGTTCTTAAAACAAAGAAGATTGAATCTGACTCTGCATTTGCCTCACTTTAACCTTAGCCATGGTACCCTACTGGTTTGTTTTATTTTGTCACTCTTGCTGCTGCTCAGAACCAAATGTTGGTTTCTTTCACTGCATATGTTAAACATGTACTCTACCATGCACTGCCTCACAGCCCCAGAACTACATTGTTTATTTTTTGAAATTTGTGTATTTGTTTGTTTTATGTTCCTAGCATCAGTTTTCAGAGGAACAAGGGCCTGGGATTCTTTAGTTCACTGGCAAATTTGCAACCGCTCTTTTTCAAATATTAAATTATCTTCTCTTAAATGTTCTTCCTTTCTGAAAATCAGACAATTGTTCTGCTGTGGCAAATGTGTCCACAAATCCAAATGCTGACCCTTTTAGTTGCCAGAGATATTTCACTTTACTGTTGGGAACAATTCCATAATGCTCTCCTCTCTTTGTTCACACTGAGGAGGTTTAAAAGGTTGTGCAGGACGGAAAGGGCTCTATTATTTTTAAAAGTAACTTGTACCAGTTACAATAATTGTTTTTAATATTCCATGTCTAAAAATGTCCATGAGAGTAATTATTTAAATTTATATATTAAGATGAAATCTTTTTGTCTGTTGAGTCTAGTTATTTTTTTTTCTAATAACAGGTGATAACACTCTTCGTATTTCACTATTCACTGTAGTTGCCTGGAAGTTTAGTGCTGAGCATAAAGTTCATGCATAGGCACTGTGATGACTTTCTTCCACACTTTCCTTGTGAAGACAATTAGGAGATTTTAGGAAATCTATTGCTCTTTAATGGTTTAGAAGTCATCTTAAGAGATATTATTGTATGTAGATGTATGGCACACTCATTTTAACTTCTACTGAACTTATTTAAATGTTGGATACAGTATTACTCACATGTTTTCTGATAGTAGGATTCTTCTCCAGTTCAAATAAATTATATATTGTGGATTGGAAACATCGTCCTGACTTCCTACAGCAGTCATTCTGTCTTGAAGGAGGGAAACTGACTACATTTAACTACGGTTTACTCTGCACCAGGCAATGAGCTAAAGCTCTACAAACTTTGCATCTCTGTATGTTTACAGCTATACTCCATGTCAAGGCTCAGCAAACCTTTTCTATAAAAGATTAGGTAACAAATATTTTAGGTTTTCTTAAAGCAAAACAGAAAAAAAAAAGAAATGATACAGACTTTCAAAAAAAAGCAGGGAATTAACACTATTTAATACATTGCATATTGTCTTAGAAGTTGTTGTGTGGGTTACAAAATCTAGACAAAAAAGTAATCAATCAAACTGTGGCAGCACTACCTGTTTCCATTCACAGTAGCATCCAAAACGATCAAATATTTAGGAATCAACCTAACAAATGATATAATAGAACCATATGCTGAAAATTATAATACTTTAAAAAAGGAGATAGAAGAGGATGTCAGAAAATGGAAAGATATCCCTTGCTCTTGGTTAGGAAGAACAAACATTGTGAAAATGGCCATACTCCCAAACCTTTTATACAGATTTAATGCAATTCTGATCAAAATCCTATTAACATACATTACAGATCTAGAGAAGCTATTCCTAAACTTCATTTGGCAACAGAAGAGACCTAGAAAAGCAAAGACGTTCCTGCTCAACAAAGGCAAGGCAGGAGGCATCACAATCGCTGACTTGAAATTACACTACAAAGGTACAGTGATAAAATCGGCATGGTACTGGCAAAAAAAAAAAAAAAAAAACCAGACCTGAGGATCAATATTTCAGATTTTGTGACATACATCTATGTTGTAACCAAATTATCACTGTAGCACAAAAGTAGTCAGGAACAATATGTAAACAATGGGCCTTGCTGTGTTCTAATACAATTTTATTGATATAAAAAACAGGAAGTTTGGCTGTAGTTTGCTGATTCCTGATAAAAAATTAAGGATAATTTCACTTGTCTTGAAGATGAGAAAACTACTTCTAAATGAAATGGAATGATTTGGTCAAAGTCCACAGTAAATATGAAGCTGACATTTGCACCTTGGTGTTTGAACCTGCTTTGAATCTAGAACTCCTGCTGTTTCTATTGTGCCATGCTGCTTTTGGGGGTCAAGTATCTGAGCTTTTGTTTCCTGGTCCAGCAACCACAAGATCCGAATTCCAATGTTGTTGCCTATCTCCTTCTTACTCTGACAGTCTAATGAGATCCTAGGATACTTCTGAAAATAAAGCTTATTCAGTGGACAGAATAAAATACACAGGATTACAATAGAAATTAATAACATTAAAATACAGCTATTAAAATAATACTTTTAAAAGGCCATAGCAGAGCCAGGCATGCTGGTGGTACACATCTGTAATCCCAGCTATTCAGGAAGCTGAAGGAGGCACGAGGATCAGGAGTTCAAGGCCTGAGTGAGCAACATAGTGAGAATCTGACTCAGACACAAAGCAAACATTTTTTTTAAAGCATAAAAATTGGAAGGCTATAACACATTTTTCAACCTCAGGGCTATGGCCATTTGGGTTGGAAATTCTTTTTGGGGGAGGACCTGTCCAGTACAAGGTAAGATGTTTCACAGAATCACTGCCCTCTGCTTACTATATTGGTTGTTAAGCAAAATAAACTCTTTTCCTTATGGGAGACAAAGTAGTTGTCTTTTTAAAAGGCTGTTAACACATCTTCAAAAGTTGTTTATTTCAGCTAAGACTCTATGGAGAAACAAGAAACCAGCTAAGGTCAAGGAGTCACTCCCAATCATTCTTTTAGGTGGGCTACAATAAGCTCTGCTAATTATAATATTAAATTCTCTGCTTTGGAATGCATCTGCCATCTCTCTTTTTTGAACAGGAGACTTATCTTGTTGAGCTGAGCATGCTCAGGAATATGTCGACCCTTCCATCCTACATGTGCTTTCCTATATGTATATGTATAGATTTCCCAATAGAACACGACTTCTGTAGAAGATAGCGCACTGTTTTCCAAATTAACCCATGTTTTTGCTATTTGTGGAAGTAACAGCTTTTGTTACTTTACTATCTCTAGGTTGTGCTTATTAGTTTGCACTCACCATTGGGTTCAGTCACATCTAGATGACAACAGAGATCCCCTCCCCAAATTTAACAACTGAAAGCGCCTGTGTACACTGTCAAATGTGCCTTACGGTATAAAATCTCCTGTAATAAATAGCCACTGGACTATAGTCATAAATGTACTTCTTTAATAGTATGTTTAATGAGGCAATGTAGTGGAGGGTCTGATATGCACCACAACTCTGAACAATAATTGATATTTGCAAAAACTGAAATATGACGTGTGGTTTTGACCACTCTCCAAGTCACAAGCACTGCCAGTATTACTCTATATGTTGTTTACATTTCTGATTGCAGAAAATTGCATCCTAACAGTCAGAGGTCCCCGAATCTGTAAAAATAAAAATTATCACCACCCGGTGCCCCATCGAAGTCCATGGACACTCTGGATTCTATCCACAGATTTCTCGGAGATCCATGAGCCTCCTATTAGGAAACTATCATCTAGTTTAAACATATAATGAGGATGTAAGACAGCCTTTACATAATTAATTTTAACAGACCAGAGAGATCATTTAAATTTAATGCACTATTTTACAACTGATAAAACGTTGGCTCAGGTAGGGAGTAGTTTCCTCAAGGTCATGCAGTTGTTCAGCCAGAGATCTGAGACTTCAGCTGCCTTGTTTCCAGCTAAGGCACCATTCCCCAGGGACTCCTGCTGATTGTTTTTCTCATTTGTTGTTGCTGACATATCACTGACCTTCCAAACACTGCAAGTTCTTAGATCCCAAATTCTTACTCGAACAGTGGATTTGATTCCTGACCTCTGAACCTTAATAGATTATGACTGATTGAAGACTTTAAGGAATAAGAGACTGAGAACTAAACCTAAGGACTGCAAACAAAGCATTAAATTAAGAAATGAGGGGAGGAAGCAGGAGGGATTGGTGGGAAGGTCATGTTTGACAGCTTCATTAGGAGAAAGACAGTATACCTGAGCCATTCTTACATACTATGATTAAGCTGGAGGAGGTAGGAGTACCAGAGAAGGAATAGATAATATAAATTCATCCAGGGGAGCTCTAAACAAGGGCCAGAGGTAAATGAAATTTTGGAATGGAAGGCAGCTGAAAACCTGTCAACAACAAGAATAATGTCAGGCAAATCATCAATATTAAATTATACCTCAATATTCTCACCCCTTAAAGTATGATCCACAAATCAGTGGTATATATACCGCTAGGAAGATTGTTAGAAATACAGTATCTCAAGTTCCTCTCTTTACCTCAAAAGAAAATTTACATTTTAACTAGATTCAACAGATGATATAATTTATTTCCATATTGTTTTTGTTTTGTTTGGCAATGCTGAGTATCAAACTCAAAGCCTGATGCATGCTGTGCAAGAACTCTGCTACTGAGCCATATGCCCAACCTCCCAGATGGTGAACTTTAAAACCTGAGAGCACTGACTCAGAAAATCTGATGGCAAGAAGTATGGTTGTACCATTGATAGAGAGTCAAAGGTAAGTTTAGTATAGGAACTGAAGGGAAAGAGTTTATTTTTTGTTACTTGAATTTCTGGTAGAAAAAAATTAACATTCCCATATTTTTTACTGAAACTGAAGGGAAGCTGAATAGTTATAGCAGCCAGACTGGTGATGGTTTGCATAATGTTTCAGGATAAAGTGTTGAGAAATCTAATAGATTTCCAAAATCTCAATATGATTTACATGAAGAATTAGTTTTGTTCTCTAAAGAAACTATCTTATTGAAATTGGTTGAACTAGATGAAATAACAATTGCCAATGAGAACTACTAAAGCTATGGATTACCATGAAGAAACTGAGTTAATTTTCTAAACACACTCTGGTTCTTTCCACTGTCACTAAAACCCGAGGGTCTTACAACTACTTCCCTCTGTCCATTTTCCCTTCTGTTTGAAAGGAAAACTTATTTCCCTCCTGTATTCTCTTGAACAACTGACAACATTACTAATACATCCATCTACCCATTTCCTCATCTCCCCATCCACCTACCCACCTATTCATTTATGTTCCACCCATCCAGCACATTTTATTCATCCATTTATACATTTATTTATTCATCCATACATCTATCCATTTACCCACATGTTGAACCAATGAACACCAACTAAATTCCAAGAAACATTAAAATGAAGATATTCTAAAATCAAATATGGCATAATCCCTTTTTTAAGGTACTTATTTTCTGAAGATAGAAATTTCATTTAAACATTTGGTTCTTCTATTTCCTTCATTTCTCACAGTTCTTTCCTGCATCAGATAATTTTGTCAATTCTAACCCTAAATCATCTCCTGATTTTGAACTGTATCTCCATGATCTTCTTTTACTTGTGTCTTGTTTCACATCATAATCAAGTCTCCTTAAAATATTATCTTAGGCTCCTATCTAATAGTATCTCTAGTACAAAATCCTCTATCACAGTTCTTCAGTTCTTTTCTAAGGAATGTATTTCACCACATTATTCGACTTAGAGTTTTTAATGATCCTCTACTTGGTATAGGATAAAATCCAAAGATGTTGGCATAGCATTCATATTGATTTTACTAATGACTACAGTCCAATTCAAATTTCTAGACTCATTTTTTTCATAACAATTCTGCATCCCTTACCAATCCTCAACATTCTAGTTACATTGCAATTCCTGTGTTCCTAGTATATGTTGCAATGTATCACAGTACTGTGCTGTGTTTTATGCTTGGAAATCCATTTTTACTTAATTCATTACTTAAGAATGCTCTCTAATGTCACCTTCTCTGGGGATGTAGTTGCAGAAATAGTTAAGTGTCAAACAAAGAACAACAGAAAAACTGCTATGGTCTGAATGTCTGTGTCCTCCCCGAAAGTCATGTTGATACTCTGTCCCTGAGGTAATGGTATTAGATGATGATTAGGTCATGAAGACTTCCACTTTCATAGTATGAGTGATGTTATAAAAGATATCAGATATCTCACCCCTTCCCCGGATAAGAACACAGTTAGAAAGTGCCATTTGTGGTGCAGGAAATGAGTCCTCACCAGACAATGAATTTGCTGACACCTTCTTATTGGACCTTCCAGACTCCCAACTGTGAGAAATAAAATTCCAATGTTTATAAGCTACAATGCTTACTTATTTCTATAATAGTCAAAAAGGCTAAGACACATTAATTGTGTTTTTAATTGCAAAATGGCATTCTCATCAGAGGATATTTCATTGACAAAAGCAATCCTCTTTTCCATGTACTCAGTGGGTTTTGAATTTGTCTCTACTATGAGATTTTCCATGTTAAGTTACAGTTAGATTACAGAAAAATAGTGCAATGACAAGAATATGTCAAAACGATTCAATAATAACTTACAGGGTTAGTGACTTCAACTGCTCAATGAAAAGACACAGATTGGCAGACTGGATCAAAAAATAAACCCTAAAATTTTGCTACACACAATAGAGACATCTAACCTCAAAAGAAATTCATAGAATAAAAATCAAAGGATGGAGAGAAATATTCCATGCACTAGAATCCTGAAAACAAGCAGTGGTAGCAATGTTATTTTTAAAAAAAGCAAACTTCAAGCTGAAGCTGATCAGAAGAGGTAAAAAAGGTCACTACACATTAGTTAAAGGAACAATTCAAAAGGAACAAATAACAATCAGAAATATATATGCTGCAAATATGAACACACCAAACTTCATAAAACAAACACTAGTGGACATAAAAGATTTATTAAACTCAACACAATCACAGTGATGTGCCTCAATACCCCACATTCACAAATAAAGCGAGGCAAGCACCAAAATCTCATGATCATCTTCACATATGCCAGAAAAGTCTTTGATAAAATTCAACATCCAGTCATGATACAAAAAAAACAGTGAAGAAAATAGCAACAGAAGAGCTCCCCTTAATTGATGAAAGCCATTTATAAAAATCCTACTGACAATATCATATTAAACAGGGAAGAAATTTAAACTTTTCCATCCAAAGTCAGGAACAAAAGAATGTTTACTATCAACCACTCCTGTTCAGAATAATACTTTAAACATTATCAAGAGCAATCAAGCCAGAGAAAGAAATTTAAACAGTGTATGCATAGGAAAGGAAGAAGTCAGACTATCACTATTCATAGACATACATAAGATCCCCCAAATCCACCAAAAGATGCATAGAATTCATACCAAATCGAGCAATGTAGCAGGATAAAAAATCAATACACAAAAATTATTGCATTCCTATACATCATAATGAACCCTTCAAAAAACAAATTAGAAAAACAGTAGCATTCACTAAATACTTTGGAATTAACTTTACCAAGGAAGCGAAAAGTCTCTATAATGAGAACTACAGTACACTAAAATAGGAATTCAAGAAATTATCTGAATGCAGAAAAATATCTCCTGTTCCTGAATAGGTAGAACCAATATGGATAAAATGATCATACTATTAAAACTGATATATGGATTTAATGCAATCCCAATTAAAATACAAATAGTATCACTCACAGATCTGGAAAAAAATAAATCCTAAAATTTATATGGGACTAGAAAAATGCAAAAGCAATCCCAGGCAATAAAACCAAAGCAGGAGGCATCACAATCCTGGATTTCAGGCTATATTACAAAGCTTCAGTGATAAAAGCAGACAGGGAGATCAAAGGGGCAGAAATAAAAGATACAGAAAGAACCCAGGCACATTAGGTCATCTGATCTTTGACAACAAGGCCAAAAACATATGCTGGAGGAAAGATAGCTTCTTTAACAAATGATGTTGGGAAAACTGATTACACACACACTGAAGATTGAAACTATATCCGTGTCTATCACTAAGCAACAAAACAAATCAAAATGGAACAAAGGCCTAGATATTAAAACAGAAATACTTAATCTGTTAGAACATAAAGTAGGTAAAACTATTGAAGACATAGGCACAAGTAAGGACTTTCTAAACAGAACCCCAGTTTATAGAAGAAATAACACAAAGTATCAATTAGTGTGATTTTTTTGGAGGGGTTCTGAGAACTCAACTCAGGACCCTGAGCTTTCGAGGCAAGTGCTTGTGCTGCTGACCTAGATCCCTGGCAATTAGTGTGATTATATCAAGTTAAAAAGCTTCTTCTCAGTAAAAGAGATGAACAACAAAGTGAAAAGACCTATAGAATGGGAAAAATTTTTGCCAGCTACACCTCAGACAGAGAACTAATCTCTCAAATTTATAAACAACCAAAATAAATTAGAACCCCAATAAATGACACAATTGAAAAATAGGCAACTGAAATCAATATACACTTCTCTGAAGAAGTAAGAAAAGCCAATATATACATGAAAAAGTTTAATATCACTGGTCATCAGAGAGATGCAATTTAAAACAAGTAAAATTTCATCTTACTCTAGAAGAGAATGGCTACCACCAAGAATAATAACAAATATTAGCAAGTATGTGGGGGAAGAAGGTAAAGGAACTCTTCTACGTTATTTGTGGAAAAGTAAACTAGTACAACTACTATGGAAATCAGTATGAAAAGTCTTCAAAGACCTATAGGTAATAATTACATTAGATCCTTTTTAAGTATCTTCCTTAAAGAGTTGAAGACATCATGCTACAGTGATTCATGAATACTCAAGTTTACAGCAGCATAATTCATAATAGCCAAATTTTGGGAGCACCCTGTATTCCATCACCAGATGAATGGATAAAGAAAATGTGGTATTTATACGCAATGCACTATGATGCTACCTTAAAGAATGATACATTTGAGTCAGTTGTAGGAAAACAAGTACAATTTGAGATCATAATATTAAGTAAATTATATCAGACACAGAAGCTTAAATATCACATATCCCCTCTTATATGAGAAAAAAGATTGACAATTAGCAACAGGGAGACAGACCTTTTGTAAATGAGAAAGTAATCTAGAGATGGAAGAAAGGAGGAGGGAGAGGTGGGAATGGGAATAAAGAGAATTAAGAAGTCACATACATGTACCTACTCCACAAAATGAAAGTTATCACTATAAAATACAAAGATGTACTAATAAAAAATAAAACAAAACATATTTCTACCAAAAAATCACCTTAAAATTAGAAGTTAATATGCCCATGTCCCCAAGAGGATTATGAGAATCTTGAAGACAAGGGCCACTTACTAATCGTAGTTGTACCCATTGAATAATGTGTTCTATGAACCAACCTGTATCTGAAAGGGAGTTTCTCAAATGGCACCCAGTCATTCCTGTCTCCTGTTATCCACTGTCTTGTATAATAACCTTCCCTTAAACGGCTTGCTTCTAGCTCATTGAGTATGGCAGTGTTGAAGAGCTATCACTTCCATGATTAAGAATGAAAGCTGTGATCGTCATCTTACTAGCCACCTTTCTGTTGCCTTCCTTGCTTGCATGTTTTGATGAAAAAGCTATGATTCTACATTAGCTTTCTCATAACACAGACACAATACCTGACACCGACAACTTACAGGAGGAGAGATTCAATTTGGCTCATAGTTTTGAGGAGTTCAGTCCATCACCAGCCAGTTCCAAGGCAGGAATCTCATGGCAGAATGGTGTGGTAGAGCTAAGATGCTCCTTTCATGGCAGTCAGGAAGCAGAGAAGGGGAACAGAGCCTTAGAGGAATGGAACAGAATCCCCAAGGCCATAACTTCATGACCCACCCAGATATATTAGTTAAGCAGATCATAATTAACTAATCCTTTGGGCGTTTTTTAAACCAGTGAAGTTGACATATCAAAATTAATGGTCACTGTTAGGGAGGCACACATGGCAAGGACATGAGGCCCTTACCCCAGCAACTCAGGAGGAACTACATGCTGAGAATCACTACTTTGAGAGCTTGGAAATAGACTTTTCCACAGCAGAACTTTCACTTGAGATCACCTGTCCCAGACAAACCTTTGACTGCAGCCTGTGAGAAACTTCAGGGGATAGGATTCATCTACCTATGTCCAAATCCTTGACCCACAGAGACTATGACATAATAAACCTGTGCTTTTTTAGCCTACTGTATGTGAGGGTAATTTGTTATGTAGCAACAGATAAAGAATACAGTGAGAGAACTAATCTGGGTGGGTTGATAAATATGTGGATTGAGCATAGTTCAGGATGTTCATTGATACCAAGTTAAATATAACTAGAAAAATGAGTGTTTTTGAAGCAAAGTTTATCTGAGGGCTCTTGATGGGAGATTTTTCCACACAGTGCATATATGCTGTGAATAATACTCCTTAAGGACAAAATTAAGATTCTTTAAAGAGGAGTCTTTCACTGAACAACACTGGTATGGTTCTTCTCAGCCTGACAAGTATTTCTAACGCTAGGAGCCCAGTGTACCATTAGGCTGCGGAGGCTTTGCAACCACATCAGAAATGGAAGAAGCTTCCAGAAGACTGACTTCTTGGAGAAAGATGAGGTATTTGGTCTCCTGACAAATAATTATTAGATACTTTTGTTAAGCTTATTTTGCCCCAACTAGATTATGTACCTGGCACATGGTAGATACTATACTTAGTAAGCATTAGTTGAATGAATAAATGGATGTACACATTTCAAATCATGTCAACAAACTTTAAATCTTTGAAATCAGAGCCACATCATGGGATTTTATTTTCCTATTTCTTACGGTGCCTACCACATCTTTTGGCATACGGTAATTTACCAATAAATTCCTGCTCAGTGATTGGCCAATGGGTAAACATAGATAAGTTTTTAAGTGTCAGAGGTTTTTGCATGTAACAACATTTTGATTTTTTCACTAAGCCCAAAAAGTATTTTATACTTAAAATTTCCCTGGAATAAAAATTAGATAAATGTTGTCTCACATCTTGTGGTATCTCAGCTCCAAAGGAGGTTTTACTAATACAGTATAACATATGAAAATAGTATGTACTTTGTGGTAGTTGAGTTAACTTTGCATAAGTATTTTCAAGTATACTGATCTGGTTTTCACACAAATGTCAAAAGCAGAAGAATATTTATCTTGAGTGGAGGTCTCAGAAATGTAAAATAAAATAAGCCAGCCAACAATGAGACAAAAACAAAACAAAACAAACCCCTTAGATTCCAAGTGCATGGTGATTTGCTTATATTTCACAATGAAGGAATGCCAAAAACAAACTACAACTCAAAAATCTCTGATGTTGAGTAAGGGCCAAGTCATATTGCAAGCCTTAAACCCAGAGTATTAATGAGGATCATTTTTAGTAATAGAAGCAGTGCCAGTAAAATAAACAGAAATGTAAATTAACAGGGGAAGAAATGAGGCCCAAGACCAGGCAACACGAGTGGAAATGTGTCTAGTGAGTTTTTAATGTGAGGATTCAGCCACAAAGATGTTATTAGTGTGGCATTCTCTAGCAATTGAAAAATCAGTAACAGCTTTAATTAAGCACCATGAGGAATGTGAAGCTGCCACAGTAACTCGACCAGTATTTGTCCCCCAAGAGACATGCCAATTATAAGTTTATAATTTCAAAGACAAAATCCTCAGTGAAGGCCACTATTTGCTTATGGGATTGCTTGATATTTTTTCCCAGCTTTCCAAAATTTGATCTTGGTTATACCATAACTTATGAAACTGATTTGATGTAGTAGATGAAGACAGACAGTAGATAAGAAACAGCAATCTTTTGTACTTTTTGACTTCCAATTTTGGGATTGAGCCTCTTGGGAATCTTGGGAGAGGCACTGACAACTGAATGTGTTGTGAAAGATGGAGAATTTAACAGGTGCCACCTGTGAGCAATTCCTCTTGATGATATGAACACTGGTGTGCAAGACAACAGTACTGGAAAGCATAGGAAGTATTTTGACTTAGTGCAAAATCAGATGGTTTTTCTCATATAACTTTTCCTGGAAAGTTAAAACCTTTCTATTGTCAGCCATCCAATAGCTATCTTGGAAAACACAAGGTTTTTCATGAGTTTCCATGTTCACAGTGCTGTCAGAGGCACTTTTAATGATTAGTTGGCCACCAGATGGCTGCTACTCGTGCATGAGAAAGATTTAGAGAATGTGTTATGAAGGTTGGAATTGAAGGGCAGAAGGAAAGGGATCCAGAGGAAGACATGTGATAAGCAGAACTTGACATTAAGATTACTCTCAAGTCCTTTAGAAATGGACTTCTCTTGAGTCCCTAGTTTCTGCACTCCATCAACTGCTAACAATGGCACTTGTCCCTAGGGGCTCTTTGTGACTAAAGAGTCAAGCCTATGCATGGATTAAGTATAATACCTCAGGGAAGAATATCATTGTAGGCTCCTGTCACTCACTCTGGTTGCTCTAGATTTCAGGGGCAAACATTAGTATGGAAGGTGTTTCAAATTAAAATTCAGGGCAGGTGACAGTTAATGTCATACTGCACTTAGCTTCTGCTCTTAGGAGAGTGACAGAGACAGAATATACTTTGATGAATTGGCCACACCAAGGGAACTAGCCTGCCAGGGGAGCCTGCAGAGGGCCCATGGCTTGTGGGGGATTGGTAATAAGTGCTGCTCTTGCGAGGAGACATTTTCAAGGTCCTTAAACTTTAAATTATCTCTCCTGTACCACTTTCTGACTGAGAAAAGAAGTAGTACCACAAAATGTTTTCAGGAAATAAAAAGAAATATTTTATGAGAATATATAAGGAACACTTACAAATTATTAGTGAGAAGATACGCGACCTAATTTAGAAATGGGCAAAACATGTGGTTAACTATTTCTCCAAAAGAGATATGCAAATGGTCAATAGGCATGAGCAAAGATTTTTAACAGCACTGGCCATCAGGAGAATGCATATGACAACCATATAGAAAAACCAATTCACTCTCACTAGAAGTGCTATAAGAGAAAGGATAGATAATCACGAGGTTTGCAAAGGATGTAAAGAAACTGGAGCATGAAGATTTAATAGTAGAAATGGAAAATGGAAAACAGGAGTTTCTTTGAAAAGTGAAAGATAGAATTACCCCACAGCTTAGCAATTCCACTCCTAATTATCTATCCAAGAGAAATAAAATAATATGTTTACAAGCAGAGGCTTATATGTGAATGTTTAAGCAGAATATCCCAAATGCCCATTATCTGATGAAAAAATAAGCAAAATGTGGTTCATTCATACAGTAGAATAGTATTCAGCTGTGAAAAGAAAGAAGCATTGAAACATGCTATAACATGGATGACACTCAAAAATCATTACACTAAGTGAAAGAAGCCAGTCACTAAAGACCACATTTATATCACATCTCCAGAATAAACAAATCCATTGTGACAGAATGTATATTCATGGACAGATGAAGGTGCAAATGGGAACACAGAGTGACTGCTAATGGGCACAAGGTTTCTATGGGGCAAGGTAAAATGTTCTAAAATGAGATTGTGATGAAAGTTTCACAACTGTAAATTTACTTAAAGGCACTAAATTGTACTCACAAAACAAGTGAATTTTATGGCATATAAATTATACCCTAGTAAAGTTCTTTTAAAAAGTAGAAATAAGAGAACCAAACATACACCACCCAACTACAGAATTAGAAATTCAGAAATAGAAGCTCATAAATGTACTTTTTTTACATGCTTCATAAAAGCAACCTAAAGTTTTATTTGGATGTTTATTATCTTCTCATGTGTGCATGTGTTTGTGTGCTTGTGCATGTGTGTGTGTGTGTGTGTGTGTGCGTGTTGATAGGTGGTAGTGTACAGGGGATTAAACTTAGGTCCTTTCCATTTAACTATATTCTCACCCTTTCTGTTCAGCTTTATTATCTTGTTAATTGTTCTCGAACATCTATGATTGGTGTATATTTCCATACTCAATATATATTTTGATGTCTTTAAACTCTATAAAATATATCACAGACTTTCTTTAGCAACTTAATTTTCTATTCAATATTAGGATTTATCAATGATGAACTGTTGACACTTGTATCTCTAGAATATCCTTTCTCTCCACTAAATATAATCTATGGTTATTACCATTTTCTATACCATTTTGCAATGATTCAAGGAAGAATAATTTAAAACTGTTCATTGCATTTCACTCCTTGGGAAGGGCAACTCATTGAGGGAGCTGTGACAGGGAGATTCTGGGAATTCAGTAGTGAAGGGCAGTGAATGTCACAACAAGACAGCAAAGCAGGGCTGTGATTCCAATATTTTGTAGACATAGAAAAGGAAAAGGTAGTCACAGGTATGGAGGGGAAAGTGGTGAGCAGAGAAAGTTTGGCAAAGGAAGACTTTTGATTCCAGAACTCTTACTACTAGATTTAGTTGTCCGGTTCAGGGTATTTTACCTTTAGGAAAATGCAAGGAACCCTAGACAGAGTGGCACACTGGCCCCTTAGTCAGATTCTCCTATGACTGGCCCTATCACATTCATTCCACAAAGGAGGTTCTGAAGAGACTAATAAAGGACACAGAGAATATCAAGGTCAAACACAGTAACTCTAAAATTTGACTCAGAGCTGCCATGCCTAGAACTCTGTGTATTTCAAAGTGACAGGGACTGGGAAGGGGCATACACATCATGTGTTCCAAGACACTACACTACAACATGTGATTTAAAGTCTATCTACAGAGCCTGCTCCCTTACTATTCTTCTCTTCCTCATAATGATGATATGATACTTCCTGTTCTTAGCACATCATATGAAAAAGGATTTAACCCTCTTACAATTCAAGGGAGCAGGTGCTATTAATACTCATTTTACAAGGCACAGGGAAGTAAGGCAGCTTTCCCACCCCCATGCAACTGGGAAATGGGGCCCAGCTCTGAAGCTCACACCCCTGACCATAGTGCTTTCCCTCAGCTGAGCTTTGCCTTCACCAATGAATGACAAACACTCCACTTCAACATTATGTAGAAGTCTTTTTCCCATAAATGCAACCATGTGGAACACAATGATGAAGCGTTGGGAAGGATATGGTGAATGGAACCCAAGGGAGCATGTGAGTGCTCAAGGAGGCACCACACACAACTTGAGCACTAAACCTCAGGCTGGACTGGTTCCTGAGAGCCCCTGAAGCCCTTGCTGAGAGCCTATTAATTTTTACCTTATATATAATTTTAATAACTGCAGGAAGTGCTTTCCTGGTCACTGGCAGATTAGAAACAATATGCTAAAAGTGAATCAGGAAGTAGGGTATTTTGGAAATGGGGTGCTATTCAAAGGAATATTTAAAGCTCTAAACCACGGCCAGAGACAGTTTCTTGTAAGAGTACTACAACTTAGAAAACCAACGAATGGGGGGGGGGTCACAAAAACAAAATCCCTACAGAAAACAGGTAAATAACAAAAATATCTTGGAACCACTCAGAGGAAGGGCCAGGGTGAAGCCTCCTTCTCACACCTTGAGTGTGCAATCTTGCCATGAAAGCAATTGTTATAATAAAACTCAAAAATTGTATTCTTCCAGTATAAGGATGGAATATATATATATATTTATAAAACAATTTAGACAAGTGAGTCATCTACGCAATACATACATCAGTGACAATGCTAGTGAATTCTACCTGGGCCTGTATAGTCCCGTTCACTAAATAGAAAGTCTGCCTGGGGAACAGCAACGCAAGGGAATTGCTCTCTACCCATATAAGGATAATGCTGCTTATCCGTAACCACCTCAGACTCAGGCCACCACAGCTGGACATTCAGGGGGCCTGGCCAGGAGCAAATAAGGATTGAAATTCCTAAAATTCAGCCCAAAAAATTCCACTGACTGAGACAGGAAGGGGATGACTTTTGTATGCACACAAGGGCACCACAGGTTGGTTAAGGCTCAGATTATTCTTTTAAGTAGGAGGTTCATAAACAGTAAACAAAATGGTTCCTGTGTAGTAGTCCCTCCTTATGAGTGGGGAAATATGTTCCAAGACCCCAGTGGATGCCTAAAACTCTTACCCTGCACTGATTTCGTGCTGCCTACTTGACCTAATTGAATTTTTACCAAACCATAATCACTTATCTTAGAGGACAGGGTGGCTCTGGGGCCAGAGGTCCTTCTTCGGGTGGGCTATCCAAAACCTGTTGCATCTAAGATGGCTTCCAGAGGGACCAGCAGGTAATCTCTAACCTCTAAAACCCCATCTGCTTGCTGAATGGTTCATGTCTCAGTACCATGACACCTGACAGTCACCATGATGGCAAGAGAAAAGAACCTTAAAGGGAGTTGCAAAGAGGCTATGACCAAACTCCTAGGAAACCTCTGCCCATTCTCAGAAAAGATATGATGACTCCTTTATTAGCCTAACCCTTTATTAGCTTAACACCCACCATCATTTTTTACCCTCTATCTATAATCTTCTGACCCCAAATGAGTTTATAAATTGATTTACTGGTTTTATCTTCCCTTTCTCTTAAACTTAGCTAAGAATAAAAGTTTCTGTTGGTCAATCTGTTGGTCTTCTCATAAGTTCAACAATTCTGAAAGAGGAAAAAGTATCCAGTCTGGGGCCAAAAATTGGTGACAAAACCATAGCTATTCCCCAAACCTATAAACACTATGTTTTGTCTTATACATGCATACATATGATAAAACTTAACTTATAATTAGTATAGATAGTAAGATGTTAAAAACAGTAACTAATCATATCAAATAATTCTAATAATACATTTTAAATAAAGTTACTTCAAATGGATGAATCGTTATTTCTGGGATGTTCCATTTAACACTTTTGGAGGATAATTGATCATAAATAATTGAGGCTGTGGAAAGTGAAAATGCAGTCTGTTTTAAAGGTATTTGTGCTAAAATTAAAAGACTGCCAAAATACACCTGACCAAATCATTTCCCAGTTTCCCATTTTCATTTAAAACAGATCGCTGCCCTCCTCCGGCCCCACGCTATTCCGATGAGTCTTACTTATTCCCTTTTTCTTTCCATCTTTATCCAGAAATCCAGCCAAACTTCTGATAGGAATGTATAAGCATCCTGACTTTTTCTTACTCCATTCATTATTGTTCAGCTCTGTCTCTCTCTCTCTCCAGGGTTACCTGCTGACCCTGAAGATAGGCCCATAGTTTGAATATTCCTTCAATCATTTACATAATGGCACTCTGTCCAATGACTGGAAAATAAGGCCTTTAAGACATATATCATTTAGAAGACAGCTCTAGTCTACTAAATATTTAAGCTAGAAAAAAAGGCACTGCTAAAGATGAACAAAAATAGAAGAACAATTGCTTAGCAACATGACACAATTTAAACCTAACTCTATAAATCATACCTGCAGAGTTAAAGGCATATCTTTAATTTCCAATAGTGGTAGGGGGGAAGAGTCATTATCTTTAATATTTAACAGTGTGCTATCCTGTATTTCCCAAGTTTTCTATGGTAACAAATATATTATGACAATTCAGTGCACGAAGGGAGACAAAAAGAGATTTCACGGCCTTCTAGATGCCTTGTTACAAGTACGGGTGAGGATTTTGAGCAAACACACATGCTAAGGGCCATCTCATTACAGGCAATAAGGAAACCAGAAAAGGAAGTAATCTAGGTAAAATTACAAAGAAAAATAATTGCTGAGCTTAAAAGACATTTGGCGAGATTATCTAGAATGGGGATCTGCAAACTAGAATGTATGGGCCAAATCCTACCAGCCACCTGGAGCTAAGAATGGCTTTCTGGTTTTGGTCATGCTCAAGATTAAACCCGGGGCCTCCTGAATTACATCATCAGCCAGATTTTTGTACTTTTCAATGACTAAGGAAGAAAGAAGAAACTAATATTTCTTTACCCATGAAAATTATATGAAATTCAAATTTCAGTGTTTATAAAGTTTTATTGGAATACAGCCATGCTCATTCATTTACTTAATGTCTATGGCTGCTTCCATTACACAGTGGTAGAACTGCTTAGCTGCAATAGAGTTCTACTTGGCCCACAAATCATGTAGTACTTGCTATCTGGCCTTTCACAGAGAAAGCTTTCTGACTCTTGGTCCTACTAGAAAGCCACCTCTGTCCTCGGTGGTCTGGGAAGATTGGCTGCACTCCTGCTTTAAAGCTAGGCCCTGTTTGGCTTCAGTCAGCAATTCCTATTCACTCTGCCCATAGAGACTGGTCCAGGTGCACTACAGTGCAATCTTTGTGGTTACCCTGACAATTATGTAAGTCATTTTTAACTTATCACATCCTATTTTAAGTTAATACCAACTTATTTTTTTCAATTGCATACAAAAACTACTCTTATGTATCTCCACTTCGAACACTTTGTGTTATGGATGTCACAAGTTATCTTTCTATGCTGCATGTCTGTCAACAGATTTATAGTGCTTTATAAATCCTTCTTATCATTTAAATTCTATGTAGGAATCAAATGTGAATAAATGCACCAAAAGTGCATTAATGTACATATTATAGCTGCTCACGTATTTACCTCTACTGGAGAAGAGCTGGGATGACAAGTTTTTTGACTCCAAATTCTGTATTTTACTATTCAATGCCTCTTGATGAAAAATGTGGCAATCATACTACACTCAAGAAATATTCCTTTATTCCATCTTGAATTTCGGAAATCTGACAAACAGCCACAGTAATCTATGAACCAAAAATGAGACTTTGATGAACCTTTGAGGCCTTATTATGAAACACAAGCTTTACCTAAATGCCTAAATTCTGGTAATGAAATTTGTATATCTGTTAGTTAAGGGTAGATCATTTCTCTCACTGATTTGTCTATTAGCATTTTCCCTAATGACGTACTAAATATAATGTTTCAGAACTAAGTGTAGTTATTCATCCATCACTCTGTCACAGATACATCATGTAAATATCTCCTCAACAAATACTTATTGGCCATGTGTTAATGCCCAGGCAATATTCTAAGCAGTGCAAAGCAATCCTCATGGAATTCCTTCATGTCCTACAGATGAACAGTCATGACACTCTCGTAATTTTTGGGCCAAAATCAAATGGTATCAACATATTTCCACTCAACTTTTACCCTTTTTATGGGGTTTAAGGAGAAATGTAAGCTTGATAATGCAGAAAGCTGAAGTTTAGACACTGAGGTAAAAAGTAGGGCCAAAGAAGATGTGAGAAGGAACCTCCCATGAACTAGGAAGAAAGAAGGGGGATGGGGCTGTGGAAGAGGAAAGAACAGCTCAGAACAGAACCATGCCACAAAGGAGCTGGGAACCTTTCTGGAGCAGTTTTATAAAATCCACAACGATAATAAGCAGAATTTTTTCAAGGCATTATGGACAATTAACTTTTTGTAAGTACAAAGGGGCTGTTTCTCTGTAGACCGTTAGTAAAAGGAAGTTGCTATGTAATTTTTACCTCCCTAATAATTATTTGTACTTGACTTCGGCATTCTATTGTGACTAGGCTGCCCCATTGCTATCATTTCCCGTCCTTCCATCACCCTCCCATGAAGATGCTGGTTGGCGGTGGGGAGCAACTGCACACCCTGTGATCAGGAGATCTCCACCTGAGCACCCGCCAAGAGGAAGGAGGGGGTAATGGAACGGGGCTTTCATATTAAAAGTTCTACTTCTCTGGTTGATTCTGATGATGCGGTTCCTAGAATGCTTTTTAGAGATAGGTCATAGGTGTCATGCTGACGGGAGACACATCATAGAGCTTTCTGGCAACAAATAGGACAAACTGGGGCTCTGAGGTCCATTTTTAGCTCCCTGTAACCTCAGAAAAGTCATTTTACCAATCTCTGCCCTAGTTCCTTTCAAATATAAAAATGTGCAAGCTCCCCGCTTCATGAGAGGGTTATGAAAATTTATCAATTCATGCATTAAAAATGAGCCGGGTATGGCAGGTTTACCGATAATCCTAGTTACTGTGAGGCAGAGGCAGGAGGGCTGCAAGTTCAAGGCCTACTTGGGCTACTCAGAGAGACTCTGTCTCAAAAACAAAATGCTGCTGATACAGCTAGCACTCACACACCTTGGGTTTAGTCCCTGGTAACACACACACACACACACACACTCACACACAGACTCACACACACACACACACACACACACACTCACACACTGAATGGGTTCAAATGCAAGGTGTTCTAAAGCCAGGATCAGAAACTATTGCAGTCCATGGACTGAAATTGACTCCCGGTTTGTTTTTAAAAATACAGTTCATAGGAACACACCCATATCCATTTGTTTGTGCATTTTCAGTGACTTCTCTAACACTACAGTAGCAGAGTTGGTTTGTGTTGAGATACAAGAGTGACCATATCACTTTCAAGACTGCAAGTGTCTACCACGTGTCTGTTTATATAAGAGGCTTTCCTGATGGAGCCTAGAGAATTATAGGTAGTGGGCAGCAGGTGAAAGTATCTATGTTTGGTGACAAAACCCACATTTGATAGGACATGAGGATTAAATTTTGATATCAGTAGCTAGAAGCAGTTACTTCTAATTGCTTGTCTGTACTGAAAAAAAATGGGAGAAATTATTTTTTAAAAAGTCAAGAGATAAGGTTGGGAGGTGAGGGCTAGAGGTCAATTCATTTTTAACACATGTGGCCTTCTGAAAAATGAACAACCAAGGAATCCTGTCAAATCTGCTGTTACTCATCTATTTCCTTGTTCTGGCCAACCAATTATGCTGAGAATGGTGTCAGAAGGAAAGGGAAAGAGGGCAGTCCAGAGCTCCTCTTCTTGTCTGTTCTCCCACACGCGCTAGCTGGCCAATGAGAGGGACCGTTAGGAGAATCTACTCCTATCAAGACAACTGAAACCACTGAATTACTTTTGTACAACATTTTTCCAATTTCAGTTAGGAACAAAGACGTGCACGTGTGAGCTATGAAATGCAGGTGATGTAATTGCTGTGACCCCCACACATGAGTTTAATGCTCTTATAAATGTATTTGTAACTGGCATTTCAAATATAAGGAGGATGAGTAAGATCCTTACCCATAATGAAAATTTCAATTTTTACCTTAGAATGGTTGAAAAGCAAATTTAAAAAATAACTATTACATGTTGACAGAGAGGTCACAGGAAAATAGTAAAACCTTCCATTTCAGTACTTTTACCAGCCCTTTTATCCTGAATTTGAACTGTGACATTGCATTTTTATTCTGTAATGGGTCCCAAAATTCTACAGCCATTCATGGATACTCAGCAACATCCTTTGGTACCCAGCAGCCTTCTTAGCCTTTGTCAGCCTTTCTAATTTGAACTGCTGTCACCAAGCCTGTACTGCTGGAACAGCTGAGTGGCATGCTCTATGCAACTGTGTGACATGGCTACTGTTGAATCAGGCTGGTCTGAGTGTCCACCAGCAGGCGTGCACAGACACACACATACACACACACACACACACACACACACACACATAAAATCACCATAGCTCATCATGTTTGCAATTGAATAGGCTCCTTGCCAGACACTGGACATTCATCACAAAGCTTTACTTAAGCTGAGGGTAACTATAGGCTAAAGGTTTCGCAGGAACAGCTGTTCCCCCACCCCAGGAAGGTACTGCTGTCATCAGCCCTCCTTCTCTCATTTCCTGTTCACCTTTCATGCTGGAAGACAGACAGTAATGAAGATCCCTGCCACTAAGGTGATTCTGGGTCATCTTAAGTTCAGCCAATTTATTTGCCAGCAGCACTCAAATCTTCCACTTGACATTTGGTACAGGTCAGAATTTTGCCTGTGCTTCAGCTTTAGGCAATAACGTCAAAATTGCTCTCTGTAAGTGCTGACTCAATCTAGAAAGAAGAGGTGCAAAGGCAGCTCGGAAGAATCAAGGGTGGAAGGCAGCCCCAAGCTAGTATTTCAATTACAGGCTGTGATGGAAATCTGGTCCTCCAAGTGCTGCTGCCTTGCACAGGTTGGCCATCCCTAGGAGTCCAAATGGATTTTGTGACCCACCTCATGTACATCCCTAGGGCTATGTACAGCACGGAAGAAGAAAGAGGTGACCCAGTACATGAACGAACCTTCTGCCCATGGTCAGTGCTGACCTGCTTGTGGCAACTCTGTTGTAGTCAAGTGGCCCAAGGAATCTCTGATAATTAAAATCCCATCAGATCCTTTGACCTGCTAGACAAAGAAGCTGAGTATCTCAGGCATTTGTCCTCCAGTGAAGGCCACATCAAGTAAACCAAAAAAGTTTCAAGAAGAAATGCCAAAGGAAGGTGAAGCAGCCTCTGGTGCAGAAGTCTGCTTAGCACAGCTCCTAGTGCTATATGCCAAGTTAGATTTGGAGTGATAGTGTCATTTCAGATCCTTCTCATTAAAAGCCCTTCTATCAGCTCGGCAAACTTACCTTCCAGCTGGGAGTAGCAATTATTAACTCAGCAGATAGGTGCTTTGTCAGATGCAAAAGAAAACAAATCTGCTCCAATGAAGGGAATAAACAGCCTCTAATGTTCAGCCTGGGAAGCATTTGCATTGCCGCGACATGAAATAATTACTTCATTTCATGTAATGATACTATCATGTTTACTCTATTCCCCCCCCACTCCAAAATTATAATATCCCTCCCTTTGCTTTGCTGGCTGCTTGAGACCCTAAGGAACATGTTGTACAAAGTGGCATTTGCTTTGGCCATGAGGCATTTATTTATTTATTTATGTATTTATTTATTTTTGGCACAACTCACTGTGGGCACTTGGAAGCGATATATTTCATTTAAGAAACCATCAAAATTAAAAAAAAAATGAAGCAAGCTGACTCTTCTCAAACACAGTGCTAGTTTCTCACTCTTTAGTAATTTATTTATTCATGCATGCCATTGTGGGGATGGAACCCAAGGTTTCAAGCACAGTGGGCAAGTGTTCCACCACTGACCTACACACCCTGCCTGACTCTTTGGACATTTAAAGCTTCGCAAAGTAACAGAGCAAACTACCAGCGATAGGTCTCCCTCATCTTTCACGAGCACAAAAGTTAATTTCTACAGAGACCCCCAGGATTTTATTACCAGAAACAGAAGGTAACAACTTTTGTGAAATCTCTCCATTAAGTTGTCATTTGTTGGGATGTATATTTAAAACCTAGGCTTGGTAACATAGGAAATTGCTATCTGCTTCAAATACAAAAATATAACAGGGATGGGGGCACAAGCAAAATATTCACATCCTGCTTTACAACTTAACTCTTCTGGGCACTCTTTTTAATTTTTAGAGGAAGAAACATTTACCAGTATTTATCACAGAGTAACAGATAAATGGATTCATCCACAAAATAACAGTAAGGGTCTTACTAAATCTTGGGAGAAAATAATGCAAGAAAAATACTTCAAGAATTTCCCTAGAACTAGGCAATCATATTTGAAGATACTCTTTCTTCTTTGAGACATTTGAATTAGAGCAGGAAAAGTTGTAGAGGGACTCACACAGAATGATGAGCTAACGACTTTCTAATTTCCACGACGATGGAATCTTATTACCCTGACTTGACTGTCTTCTGCTGTGGCTGATAAGAAAGGAGGGAGACCATACAAACTACTTGAATTTATTCAGATTATTCTCTTCTCGAGATAGATGAGCCAAAAATACATTCACACTGACCAATGAATAGATTGGCAGATGGGAAAGGCTAAACTACTTCCAAGTTGGGCCAAATCCATACTGGAGAACAAAGTGGAAGTTTCCACATCTCATTACTAATCTGTACTATTCAGGCTTCCGAATTGAATTCTTCTCCATTAAGGAGATAGTAGCTTAGTTTAATTGCTCACCATGGGAATTGCTAGTAGGATAATAGAATGGTGTGTCTTGTCCAATACACACCCAGGGATACTTTTTACATATACAGAGTACAGCAGCCAGAAAGCCAGCAGCTCAGAAAAATAGTCTCTCAAATTTGAACTTGAAAAATCCAGCCATGTGGGTTGGAAATGACCCCCTAGTCTCTTCTCATGTCTCATTTCTGTGCCTCTCAGATTCCAACTTGGCTCATCATAATCCTAAATTTGCCAGCTAGTGTTTTAATATTTATTTTGCTCATGTTTTAATTTTTTCCTTTTATCTACAAAGGTCACAGTTCCAGATTTATGAATTACGTTAATTTTGCATTAACTATCCCCAACCCTACAGTCAAACAAGCATAGTCTTACTCCATTTAATTAAGATACAGGAGGAAAACATATGACATATCCTATACTTCATGAAATATACATAAAAAGGTTATAACCCATATTGCTCAGCTAAGGATGATGGTTAGCTTTTCTTTAGTGTGAGACCCATGGCAATAGGTTTCATCTTCCTTCAAATAGACAGTATTGGGTTAATTTTTTCTTGGGAACCTTTGATGTGCTTTAAGCATAGTGCATTTCTGGGTTTAATACCTCTATTGAAATCTATCCTTGAAAACAGGAATGTGTCTCACTTATCCAGGTATCATCAATATTTACTGATGCTCAGTAAATGCTAGGTTTGGCTAAGAGAGGCATTTGAAGGAAACACGTGGCCAGACAATTAGGCAGATCAAGCCCAAGTCTAAGGATGCTGAGTGGGAGAGAGCATTGCAGGGACAGGTTGGGGCGTGTGGAGCAGAGCACATGCATACGTGACTGGGTGGCAGTCAATGCTATAAAATATAGGAGGCTCAGTGTGGATCGAATTCCATGACTAAGTCAAAAGACAGACCCCAGAGTCTAAAATTGTGGATACAAACATTGGTCTCAATAACTATAAGATGTGGAGAACCAATTTTCTGTGAATTTCAACATTTTTCTGCAAGAGGGAGAGTCCTCTGTGTGCTAAAAATATTTCAACAGGACTGCTGTCAAGATTATATGAAACCTTAGGTCTTGCAAAAATTTTCTTAATGTGGCTGTGTGTTATGTAAGTTGAGTTGCCATGTTTCATGCAAACCTTGACACAGAGAAAGAGAAGTCTGTCAGTAATTTTTTCTGCACTCTTCACAAACTAGGACATTTCTGCATGAACTTGGCTGTATGGTCACTCATCTACACCTATATCATCTATATACATATAATCTATACACATATATGCAGATATATTTTCTATAAATATATCTGCATATATATACCTACTTTTATATCAATACCTATGATGTCTATCCATTTATTATATGGCTGCATATATCTATAAATGATCAAAATATATGATTGATGTTTGAATTAAAAAAATTATTACCATAAAGGACACATTGCCAAGTGCTTCCTCTCACTCTCTCTCACTCTCACATTTATCCCATTGTCCTTGTCACTTTCTTAAGCAGTTCTGGAAGTCCTCTTTTGTGATTGGTCAAAAATACAGTAAACACTGCTGCCAACGGTTATCCAGTGGAAAATCTGGCTCATAAAATGTCACGGTGTGTCCTCATCCACTATTCACTGGATCTGGCACCATGCAACTCCCAGCTCTTCCCCAAAGTCAAAACGACCATGAGAGATAAGCATTTTGAGTTCATTCAGTGCACTGAATTAGCCAGGACAGCACAACTGAAGACACTCATGTAAAAGGACTTCCAGAATTGTTTCATAAAATCATAAGAACTATGATATAATTGTGTTTGAGCTAAGGAGGAGTAATCTGAGGCACAATAATGTCAATTTCACTGTAATAATATTTTAAATTTAAACATTCACCGTAATTTTTTATCATACTTCATATGTCCATATTTGTATCTATAATTGAATCTATATCTACATCCATCTCCACCTACATTCAATATTCATCAATGATTTTATTATAATAATCATGCCAGAGTATTTCACTTTGTTCCTTCACTTCTCTATTTTTTCCTCTCTTAACCATTTCATACCAACATTCTTTCCTGAGACTTCCTTCATAATTTCTCTCTTTCCATCTATCTCATTCCTTTCTCCTGTTCTTCTCTCTCTTACTTGGTAATAACAGTACTGAGAAACTTTAATTTTGAATGTGCATGCTTCTTAGAAAATATTCTTTGTTCTTTAAAAAAACTACTTTGTATTTCTCTAAAAATATCAACAAAAATTGTCAGTTTTTTCTTTTTCTATGCTGAGGATTGAACTCAGGGACTTCACATTAAGCTAAATCCTTAGTCATTTTCTTTTATTTTTATTTGATTAATTATTTTTGAGATAGGGTCTCATTAAATTATAAAATTTTCTCCAGGCTGGGCTTGAACTTGTGATCCTCCTGCCTCAGCTTTCCAGATTGCTGGGATTATAGGCGTACACCATTATGCTTGGTGAAAATGGCCTTTCTCAATGGAGAATCAGATGTAGCTGAACAAGAAACAGACTGTGATTCAGCACACATAGACGATGTTGGCAATGCCACTTGAATAGGCTGAGCCTTAATGTAACATCTGAAAAATGGGGACGATAATTTCTGTGCTGAAGCCACACTGATGAGGTCTCATGCAGAAGTGCTTCAGAGCAGCAACTATAGCTGCACATCAGAATTATCTGTCCAGTTTCTGAAATTATTCCCAATCTCTAGATACAGGCACCAGGTCTTTTTACTGCTATTCTACTTTATAGTCAAGATTTGTGAACTGGACACTATTATAGAAGTGTACATTTATTGTGAATCTATTAGTTTCTTTGATGGATCAGTAACTATAGAAAGAAGGTTACCCAGTTCTGTGCTACATAATCGGGGACACAAGGGGAAGATGAAACTTGAATACATTTTCAGCTATCACAGACTGTGTTCGGAAGGCTCATAATGATAGAATTCTCTCATTATTCAGCTCTTAGACTGTGACTTTGAACACAAGAAACCTGGTTCTTCCCACAGCTTGGTTCATCACTCAAAGATAGTTGCACCTCCATCTAAAACATTTGTCTGATGTGGATATCATTTACATCCTAGGACAACATTTGAAAAGGAAAACAACTATTCTCTTTCAAAAAGAATATGTAAAAGAGCAAAAACGAAATGCAAAGGTGCTAATTACTAACAATGGATTAGTTTTCAAATTGTCCTTTTAACTTCTAAAACTAATGAGTACAGAAATTCTCTGTACTGCAAATTTGGGCTCCCTAGAAACTCTGATAATTAGAGTATCTCTTTGTAATGGACATTACTCAGTACGTAAGGAAAAAAGTGATTCTCATTATTTATAGAGTTCATTAATGAGAAAGAAAGAACAAACACCTTCCGAAATGTACTGTTCTTAACATCTTAAAACTTTCTCTGCAAGGAGAACAGAAACTTTTCAAGCACAAAGAAACTACATGGAAAATGCAATTTGTTATCAGAAAACAGCATTGTCGATTTCATTCCTAAAATGTGTTATTAGCAATCAGTGAAGGTTTCTTAACTATCTGACTTGGTCTTATGATTTAACAGTTGGCATTTAGGCCACTATAAATGTTATATTGACATCATGTCTGTCCCTTATATATGTCAATAGTGCTAATATTAGTCATGAAAGTGGAGATAGAAGGTATTCCCAGAACCCCTACTCAGTTGATTTTTAAATTAGGTGTCTAAGTATTTGATGAAATGGCCTGGAACTTAAAGAAAGTCTAATCATGAACAAAGAGAAATGCAGTTCGTTAGTGAAGTCGCAGACATGCTTTCATAAACTCACAACCTAGGCCTTAAAATATGTATTTCTTTGACAACATTTTTATTGTTTTGAGTACAAGCATTATGTCACCTTATCAAAGCTAGATTCATAGCCATGTTATAAGACAGATGGCAAGACTGGATGTCATAAAACATCATCTTAAGGCAGCAGAAGGGACTCAGGCAAACTGTATGAAATGAACAATTCAAAATCCAGAATGTGACTCAAAACACTGGGCTTAACCAATCCTTGAGTTTCCAGGGGACCATTCCACCTGTCATTTCCAGGCTAGTTTTTCTGTGGGCACAGACTTAGGAATCCCTCAAAGAGCCAGAAGGCCATTTTCCATAGGCTCCCCAGAATGAGTTATGTCCAGGGGCTACCTGTATCTTTCCAGGTGGAGACCTTGCAGCCAAATCCCTTGACAACTGTGCTCTGGAGCAGGACGTTCTCCCCTCTGCAGCTGTGCTGGGGAAGGTGAGAGGTTTGGACTATAGAGACCGGAAAACTGTCCATGACTCTCAGACATGTTAGTCCCCTGGCTGCTCCTAACAATGCTCCCATGGGTGAGGTGGGATAGGAAGTGCAAAAGATCTCATTCTCTAAAACGATCTCGACATTTTTCGTAAACACCTTACCCTGCTTCCCAGTGATCCTATGTTTGTGAGTTTGTGCACAGTCAGCTTGGCTGGAGCAAAGAACACAGCATGTAGTTGTGAATGCTTTTTCCATGGTCTCCAATCTCTGCTCGGTTACATTTGAGCTGGAGCCCTCTATGCTTCCTGATTTCAAATGTAGTTCACTAATTTCTTGTAATTAAGAATATTTCACTTTGGTTAGAGAAAACAGCAGGCTGATCACTTGCCATTTTGAGAAATGTAATATAAATGCTATTCTCATAAAACTTTCAAAAACCACAGAACTATAGCCACCCCGAAAAACCAGTTTGGAGCTTCCTTCAAAAGTTCAACACAGCTTTGACTCAACAATTTCACATGACTCAGCAATTATACTCCTAGGTATATATCCCAAACACTCACTGTCTACTCTCTCTGTCTCTGTCTCTGTCTCTCTCTCTCTGCATGTGGATTGCTGAGGATTGAGCCAGTGACTTCAACATGCTTATCAGTTACTCCATTACTGAGCTACACTACCATCCCCTCAAACAGATACTTGTATACCAATGTTCATAATTCCACTATTCAAACAGTCAGAGGTGGAAACAATCTAAATGCCTTTGAATATATGAATGAATCAATAAACAAAACATAGGCTATTTCTATAGTGGAACAGGATTCAGCCTTAAAAATAGTACAATTCTGGCATGTGCTATAATATAGAGAAGCCTGTTCTGCCAAATGAAATAAGCCAGATAAAATTTTGTGAGAATGGATGTGGTTAAAAAAATGTGCACAGCATTGTAAATGTACATAATACCACTAACTTGTAGAGCAAGATGGCTAAAATAGTTTCATGACCTATATATCCATTTAGCACAATTAAAAGAGTACCACAAATACCTAAAACCTAAGCACGGATTAATATGAGAAACACAAAATAAAATACAAAATGGACATAAATCTTATAACTTGTTTTTCTAGTTATAGATGATATGGTAGCATTCTTATCTTGCCGATTCCTAGAAATTTCCCTAAATGATACTATCCCAAGTCAAATGTTAATTATTGGTCTTTGACAATGAGTACAGCAGGCCTAATAATTATGATGGACACTTTTGCTATGAGCTGGAATTTCTATACTATGCAGAGAATTGGCACAGTCAGGTGGCCTCTGCCCACGCAAAGCGACACAATGTTACAAGTTACAGAAGTTGTAGGAAAACGAGCTGTTTGCCTAATGGCCTCTAAACTTCTATGAGTTCCTACTTGAAGTAGTTTCATGTTTCCTAATTAAATCGAAACTAGAAAATTCCATCAGCCCAGGATTTTATTGCCCATGACATCTTTTTAACCTACTTGATGAAGTAGTCTCGCCCGTCTCGGTTTGTCATCATCTCCCATCCATACGGTGGCACCTGGTTCAAACCCCAGGTTCCTGAGGGAGGTGGCCAGCCTGAAGACTTCATCCTGTGGCTGGGAAAGAAAACAAGCATCATTGTACCAGACTCCTGAACACAAGTTACAGAAAGGCATCTTATTCGCTCCTCTGAATAGTGAGCGAGAGCCATGCTAGCCATTTCCTATGTGTTATCTCACTTATTTTCTATAGATTTTCTATGAGGTACATACAAATACATCTTCAGATAAGAAATAATGAATGGGTCAGTAAGATTAAGTGACTTTCCCTGGAACACAGAACTCAATTTTGCACAAAATTTCTTCTGTTTCCATCACACTAGGCACTCCTGAGGCCAGATATTAGAACAGTTTGGGCACATAAATACATTGCATGCTATGATATAAATACATATGAAAATAAGATACTGGCTTTATGTTCTTCAGCAAAGAAGAAAACACAAGCCCCAGTTTCCTTGATTTTTATGACCAAAATATAAAATTTAGACTCATATTAACCACACTTACTCCTTATGACTGTTAGTTGTGACAAGCAGCATGGTGCAGTCACAGTTCCTCACCAGAGGCCTAGGGATGGTGCTTGGAGCATCACTGAATCCTGACCTGGCCTCCTTAACTTAGGATCTTCAGAAATTCCTCTCTTCTCAAAAATGTCCAAGAGTTTAACATGCTTTTGGAAGTAAGTGAGCCATTTAGGATGATCAGCATTCCTTATCACTTGGTCCTTTTGTTTCAGAAGAAACCACTCACCGGATATCCTCTAAGGTCATCTAAGGTTTCTAAGTGCCAGACTGACACCACCAAAGTGGACAGGGGCAAATCAATGATGTCCTTTTTCATGAAGTCATAAACAGTGTCTCAGCAGATACCCAAGAGCCCTTCACAATGAAAAAGAAGCGCCTGATCTGGTCAGATGAAGGAAGAATGCGTGCCCCAGGCCTGGTGCCCAGTATGGCCAGTGAATGTGGCAGGGGAAGGACTGCAGATGCCACCTGCCTACTTGGCTGTGTCTTGCCTATGGTGTGACTTGCATAATCTTAGGTGGTGGCTTTCACATATGCTGTTGCCCTTTAGTGGCAAATATCCAAACCAAAGGCCTCAAAATTTTCAGGAAGAAGGGAGACTATAAAGTCAGCAAGATGCTGAGCAGCTTTACTCTCAGACTCTCTTTGTTTTCTCAACACATCCACATGACCCTAACCCAATAACTCTCTAGACAGACAAGTCCACTTCAGATTTTCTGCAGAGGAAGTATTTTGTATCACTTTTACCACCTCATCTGCTTTGCTTTAACTTCTCTTCGGTTTCCCTACCTCCTGCATAAAATGTGATGATCAAAAGCATTCACATATTTAATGCAGGTCTGGTAGGTTTAGAATGCCACTGTAGAATTATTTTTTCCCTACTGACTATTAAAAAAATTTTTTTAGCTCAACAAGTGGCACAAGTGCCTGCCTGGCAAGTGCGAGGTCATGAGTTCGATCCCCTGTACCAAAATAAAGAAAGAAAGAAAAGAAAAGACAAGATATGACCACCACTTTTGCTTCTCTTGCTTGTGCAAAAGTCAGCAAGAGTAGTTTTCCCTGGTGCTATTTTTTTTAAAAAAATGTTCTTTTCAGTGAGAGAGCACATAAATTTGTCACCCTGAGGCACTACCAAAAACAAGACAAACAACAACAAATCAGTAACAAACAAACAGACCAAAAAACATACATCATTTTCTCCACACCAGCAGAGAACACACTTGAAATGGCTTCTGAGGTGGTACAAGAAAACAAGATTTTAGAGGTATGAATAGTCTATTATGTCATTAAGAACTTTTCCAAAGCTGAGTGTACAGTTACATGTGATGCAAAGGATATTCTTGGAAGTGAAATGAGGCTGTGTATAGAATGCAACAATTCATTCTGGACTGTACTGTGTTAGAAAATTAATCTTCCTTGGAGGGGGTTTTGTGTTAAAAACAAACAGACTCTTTTCTTTCATTCTCTTTTCTCTCTGTAATCTTAATCATTAGAGGAAAGACACAGGCTTCCTAATACAATTTACATGTAAAATACAGCATTCTAATAACAAGCCAGAGGAAGCCTGAACTTTATTATACACTACATTTGGTCTTGTACAGTATGTTCAGGAAGCAACAAACAACAGTCCAACAAGATCCTTTCAAATAAGACTTTTTCTAATAAAATCCCCAATAAAATGCTAACACTGGAAAAACCACAAATACCAATTGAGTTAGGTAAAGGGGCATCATCCCATATAAAACAAATAACTGAAGAGTTAAGATCAGACATGGCTATCTGACTGCCTGTTAAGGGGTGAACATAAAATGCACCGGTCTGACAGGTAGAATTTGGCAAAGTAAAAGTCCAAGTAGGAGAAAATAATAGCCTTTTAAAGTAACTCTCTGGAACAGTCTTGAGGGCAATCAAGGATGTTGGCTGTAACAATGGAGGCACTGGCCTTCTGCTTCTGTGCAGAGAGGTGGCTGGAAGTTCAACCCCAACAATATCCAATCTTGGGAGCCAGTGGGCTTCTCTCTGCTTACTGCGGAACTGTTTCAGGAACTTCCTGTCCTTGGTCTCACCTTTGTGAGTTTACCAGACTTTCCACTACTCCCACATGTCCTATCCCATCAATTGCTGCTGAAAAACACACCCTTTGCTACCCAGAATGTTCAGAAGTGGCTCCCTTGGAGAGCAGCGGTATGGTTGATGCAGGGAAAAGCAGAGCTCCTTCTGATGTGGAGATTTTCATACTCGTTTCCTTGGAATGGATCAGGTGCTGTTACTATTTCACTACTCTCTGCAGACCTCCTCATTTTCATCAGTAATGCTAAGCCTGTGTTCCAGTGTGAGATACACACCCTTCTTTTCCATCCCATACAGAAAGTTTTCATTCTGAGTTCCTGAACTCCTTATTTAAGGGTGGAGGCCATCGTAAAATTTCCCTTTTTTGAATGAGGGCTTAGGTTTACTGCTCAAGGATTTACCAACCTCAAGGTTCCTTTTGACCACCTCTGTGTAGCCCGCCCAAAGACTCTCCTAAAGGATCCCAGCTCTTCCGCTGGGCTTCCCTGTGGTGCTGAGGATGGCTTGCACGCTGTCCCCACTAAGATCATCTGCCAGCCTAAGGATGCCAGGTTTAGCAAGAATAGATAGAGGACATTCAGCTAAATTACAATTTTTCCATAAATGACACTTTATAGTATATCTCATATACTATTTGGACAATGCTGATGCACATTCAAGTTTGAGAACCACTCAATTATGAACAGCCTCTATTCAACCCCGACTTTGTCTTTTATTTTCCATGACTATGTGCAAGTTAATTAGCATCTACATCCTCCTCAGAAGAAGTTATTCTTCTGTAAAACAGAGAATAGAACCCATCTATTTGGGAGAATATCAAGTAAACTTTGTAAAGGCTTAGGATAATGCTATAAAACATCTACCTCCCAGAGGAAACAATATATGATGATGAGGGGCTGGTACAAATACAAAGGGATTTAATCCATCTTCAGTATAGAAAGGTGAAAGGCTCAGTCAGTCTATTTTCCAGTCTGACATGAATAGGACAAGATGGGGCTGAACCAAGTAGCTACACTTTCCCATAAGGTTATAAGTTGATGAGTCCAGCCATTCTCAAGGCAGAAGCCAAGATCAGAACATTTTTACCAGAAGCCAGGAATCCTGCTCTGTGATCCAGGGTACAGGGGTTCAGTTTCCAGATTTCTCAAGCAAGGCCATGAAAGTCCTTGCAATTCCAGTGTTCTGTGACTTCTACCTGAGGTCATGGCTGTGTGAAGAACTTTCAGACACTTAGCTCAGCCTTAAAAATAGCGACCTACATTGTCAGGGCTATTTAAATCACTCCAGAAACTCCCAAAAACTGACTGAACTGGTTTGCAGCTTTGTGCTTCCCACATCTATTGTCTACAACAGATTGAAAACTATCCTGGACAAAAAAAAAACAACCCACCATGATATTTCATATTTAATGAGAACTGCTAGCAATGATAGGGGCAATGTTGCAGAACTATTTGTCCTAATGCCACTGGAAGCACCTCATAAAGGCCTACCTCTAAGTCCTAGACTGAATTTTGATGGCCAATCTGTGCTCCCAGAAAGCAGGCTCATAGGAAGCACACACAGACCTTTCCAGGATTTGAGTTTCCTTAGAAATAACTCAGTATCAGGGATGCTGCAGGGAAGAAGAAATGCAAGTCCACAGATCTGAGTGAAACAAGTTCAGATTCTGCCACTCTCTGGATGTATGACCTTGGGAAAATTACTTTAAACATTTTGTGCCTTATTATCATTAACTATAAAGTAAAATAATTCTGACTCAGTGGTTTTCAAGTAGCAATGGCTTTGCTCCTGGAGGGCACTTAGCAATATCTGGAGTCATTTTTGGTGTTCATAGCTGGGGGAAAGGAGATGTGTCCTGCTAGGACTAGTGTGGAGAGGCCAGGGATGCTGTAATCATCCTACAGTGCATAGCATAGGCTTTGACAATAAAGAACAATCTGGCCAAAATAGCAATAGTTCCAAGGTGAAGAAAACTTGCTTAGCTCATAGGGCTGCTATGAGAAAGTAAGGTAATGACTATATAATTCTTAGCACAGTACCTGACATAGTAGGAGCTCAGTAAGAATTAGTTGCCAAAAAAGAAGAAAAAAAGAAATACAAACAAGCATCTTCAATGTTTCTGCTTACAGCTTTATTATGCCATATGCATGTCTTAGCAAGTTAGAATAAGTTAAAATTCTAGCTTTACTACTTAATATGTTGGCTCTTCTGGGCTATAGTTTTATGCATAAAATATAAATAACATGCAGATCAGTAATGTTAAGCAGATAAATTTGATATATAAAGCCCTTAAGTACAATGCTTGACTCATTTATAATAGTCTCATCAAATGATATGTTGTTAAGTGGCACTCATGAGAATAGTATTTATATTTAACACAACAGTTTCTTAGCATTTGTATATCCAGACTTTCTTTTGATACTCACAGGCCTACCTTAGCATGAAACAAGGTGCTTGCTAAAGCTCTGCTGTTTCAGTTTTGAAGATGAAGAAAGTCAGATTTGGGGACAATGCATAGCTTGTGCAACAGGGACGGTAATATCTGTCTCTCTGCCTTCCTTTCTCTCTGCCTCTCCCCCTCACACCCTCTCTTTTACTCTTTTTTCCTAGGTTTTCTTCTGTTTTCTGCTTCTTGGCTTCCATGAGGTGAACAGCTGTCCTTTACCGTGCAGTTTCTGCCTTGGAATCTGTCATTCACTGACTGAAGCCTCTGAAACAACAAGCCTAACTAAATCTTTTGTCCTTTAAGTTATGTAAGTCACATGTTTTGTTCCAGCAACAGAAAGGTAACTAATACACTCAGCCAAAGCAAAGCTCTTGATAGGGTTAGGAAAGTGGTCAAAACTGAGGTTTCAGGGCCGGGGATTTAGCTCAGTGGCATAAGTGCCTGCTTTCCAAGTGCGAGGTTGTGAGTTCAATCCCCAGTATCAAAGAAAAAAAAAACCCTGAGGTTTCCTATTCCAAGCTCCATATAACTCACACTGTGCTACATTTCATGGGGTACCAACTTTCAGGCTTCCTCAGATACTTAGCAATAATACTAAAGAAACTGTGGCCAGAATTAAGCTGCATACTTTGAGACTTGCTGCTGAGAAGTGATTATCATGTTGATTTCAAATACAAAAAAAACAACAACAAGCCAGAGCTATATATGTTCAATTATTCAGCCTTGATACTGAATGGCACTATACAAATCCATCAAAATAAAACATGGCCTTGAATTTCATCATTTACATTTTTTTGATTCACAAAGGTTATTTGCAATATATCTGAAGCTTATATAGTGTTACAGATGGTATCATGAAGTGGAAAGCATTTTTGCATTTATTTGGCATTAAGCAATATTTGCATTATAGTACCTGACACCCTGTAGATACCTCAAGGTACTCTTAAATAGTCTGTTACACTTGCAAGTTGCTGCTATTCAAGGTATCTTCTGGGCTACCATTCATTGTAGGTCAAGGTAAAGAAAATAGACAGGGAGCAAGGCAAATGGACAACAAAGATGGCTCCAGAATGATTTAAGGCATTCCAAACTTTTGCATCAGTTATGCTCCTTTCATGCCCACCTTAGTGTGCTCCACTGTGGTTAGAGAGGGGTCATGCTGAGGAGCCAAGGAAGGCCTGTTCTGCAGAGGTTCTTGTCCCTGTGAGTCAATAAAGGATAGACTGACCAGGTATTTTTGTTCCAGTCAGTTCTGCTATTGACACAGAGACATGCCCTGATATGTTAAACTCTCTGCTACCTGACAGCATAACTTTCTCCTCAAAGTATTCAGTACAGCAATAACTATCTTGATCTAATAGAGGAAGTAACAGCTCTCCATCTACAAGCCTTTATTAGCAGGTGCCTGTGCATGGAAGGAAAGCCATATATATATAGGGTGGGTATAGCTTCAAAGTCTCACAGACAGAAGAACCATCTTTAAGGTGTCACTTATGTTATGACAAATAGGACAGAAACACAGAGTAAAGGGGAAGAAACAAGCAGTTAGAACTACTTTAAATACAAATGTCAAGCCTTATAAAGAAAATACTTAAAATATATATTCATGAAAAAAATCATTTTATTCTAGCAAAAATGTATGAGATATCAAGAGTTTATGGGAAGTGACATTTGAGCATATATTTTAACAATAAAATTAAAACATTTTCCTGATTATTTTCATCTGCTTCATTATAATCTTTAGCAACCCACAAAATAAAGCTAATCATGTGATGGTACAGCTGTAAGTTTCAGCCCAAATCTCTCATAGCCTGTTGAATTAGTTACATTTCATAATCAGGTACTGGGCAAATTATTTTTTTAAAATTATATCTTGGCAAACTGGGTCTCCTTTCAGAAGTTCATATATCCAAATTTAATGTTGGTTAGTGAACAATCCTGTGCCATCCTGCAGGTGTCCTAAGAATTGGAGGCTCACTACCCACAGCCCCCAAACATCACACATAAGGCCATTAAACTCGGTGCAACTTTGTCTTGAAGTAGACTTTTGACTTGTGCAATGTTTTGTATCTCTCATCTTGCTTTGTTCTCCAACACTGGAAATCAGGAGTGACAGTTATGATTCCGTGGTATTACCAAGGAGAACAGCACGGCCAGGTTTCATTATCCAATAATCTAAACATGGAGACGGGTGACAGGTTAAGGCTTGCATGCTCCGTTTACTCAAACACTAGTATCTGTTCATGAGTCTGCAGCTGAACCTCCAAGGAAACATTTGATGCCAAGTGGACGTGCAAACCTGGGCACACACTGCTGAGGGTGGTGGCTCTGTCTTCTGTGCCTTTATATCGCTGTTGATTAGATTAGTGACAGGTTCATTATTGATGCTTACATCTGAGTCAAATTAAATGAATGCAGTGTACATAACAGTACTGACACAGTATCTTAGGTGTTAAAATTGCAGCTTTCTGTTTTCAGAGTGTCTAAGAGTAGGTGTGTGAGAGAGAAAGCCACTTGCTTAGTAAGCCTTGTTAGGCACCTTTTGCATTGTTTTTTTTTTTTTTTTTTTTTTACTCCTTACAACAGTTCAACAGGAAAGGCTGTAGACTTCTCACCCAACTATAGAATACTATTCAGGCATTAAACTGGAGCGAATGTGAAGACCAACTGCTAGGAGATATCCAGTTAACTAAACAAACTTGTTACTGTAAAATTGTGCACAGTAGGACTGATTTTGTAAACAACCTAGCAAAAATGTGCATATAGGAACAGAAAAGCAGTCTGGAAGAAGGGGTCCAACTGTGCCTGTCACTGAGCTGTGACACTGATGTACACATCTGTGTTTTATTGTCTGCTTTTCATGTTTATTTCTTATAATGAGTGTGTATTATTTTGTAATTATACATTTTTAAACAATATGAGTTGGAAAAGGAATATGATATCAGATGGATTCTTGGAAGAATGACTGGAGAAACAGTAGGGAAAAAGTAGTAAAAGTTTGAAAACATACAGTGTTGGTGTGGCTACATAAAAACACACATTGTCATATATTTCTCAGAGTGCATTTTGACAACACCCTACTTAAGGATTTCTACCCAAATTTGATATGACCATACACTTTTACCTAAGTGTCTATCAGTATAAAGTGGGTTAAATAAACTATGGTATAACCATGACATGAAATATTACGTAGTTGTTGAAAAGGAAGAAGCAGGAATTCCTTTGTGTACTTATTTGGAAAGATTCTGAAGATAATTACATTATATGTCGATGCTGGGGATTGAACCTAGGGCTCTGTGCATGCTAAGCAAGCACTCTACCACTGAGCTTCAATCCAAGCTTAATTTACATTTTAAAAAGTAAGATGCAGAAAGACACATGACTTGCTACCATTTGTTCAAAAGCAAGAAAGGCACAAGGCAGGAATTAAACAAATCATGGAATATACATTCAAATAGAGCATCATTTGAACACTGTCGCTACCAATTAGCATCCCCAAGGAAACTTTATTATGTCCCTTATCCTTGCCAAAATATCAGTTTCCTCTTGAAATACCAAATGCTTTATCCAATTGTTGCAAGGATCACATGAATACAGCTGCCTTTAATGCTATTTGCACACATTCATTAAAACCTATAGCAGATATTGATTAAGTGCCTAGTTTATAACACATGCTGTTCTAGGTGCTTGAAATACATCAGTGAACAAAATGGACATAGAAAAGCAGAAGCATTGATGCAGAAAATAAACACTTATAATCACCTCACCCAGACCTCCCTCTCTAGCTTAGCGTCCTGATTTTGTTGAAGAATATTCTGATATTTTTAAACCAACTCACCTATCATTCTCTGGACAGACATTTTCTATGGTAGTTTCTCCACGTCTTTGTTCATGCTATTCCTTCTGGATGAAATACTCTCCTCGCCTGTGCTGGTTACTCATGCTACTGCATAACTTCAAAATTGGCCCGCCTTCCAAAACCCATATTAAAAGTTACCACCTGCAAAAGCAGCTTCTGAATATCTGCCCTCAAATTACTATCTTGCTTCCCTATACTCAGGAGTAGCTATTGTTTATAGCCTGGAGGAAGCATCTATCTTATACAATTACTAATAACGCTGTGTATTCAAGTCTGTCTAGATGATGACCTCCTGGAGACTGTACAATATAGAAAAAGAATGAACATTTTGCTCTTGGTTGATGTTCAGTGAACATTTACTTGTTAATGTTTTAATTGCAGCTTGAACTCTTCTCATTAGCCTTGTCATATTGAATTGGAGTGATGTCTTATTTGTCTAGTATTTCCTCTAACCAATTGTGATTTCCTGAAGGACTGGGGTCAATGTCTTTTAGCTTTATGTCCCTGGAGTTAACACTGTGACCATTACCTGATAATGGTAGGTGTACTGAGCTGACCCATAAGTTGTCACATTATTCTTGGTTTAACTAAGAGATAAATATTGAACAGAAAGAAAAATTTTATTATTGATTTTGGAAGGGTGACCTAAATAAATGCAAGTGATAACAAACCTTTAATATTACATTTCATTAATGGCTGAAAGGACCTCTGTCTCTGCATGATGAAAATGTACAGACATTGGGCCTCCCATGACTCCCTGGTCATAGAAAAAGAATGACTCCCTGGTCTTTTTTAGTTCAGCAATAGCTAGCAAGCCTGCACTTTGCATAACTGGATCCAAAACCATTACTTCTTGTTACATTACCATTGGGTACAATATTTGGCACCTGAAGTCTGTTTAAAAACAGCAATTGTTTGTACAAATGGAGGAACAAACAGCTGTCAATTTTGGGACATCCCCAAAACAGGAGCTATAGGACAGTGACCAGCCAGGTGGTGGATTTCAAAACCTGTCTTGCCTCAATACTCCTGGAAGCTTCCTGTTTTTGTGTAGGTAAAGCAATTATTCAGAGACTCCACATCAAAATCCAAGTGTTTGAGTCTATGGATGCAAACTTTTAAGCTTTGTTGCAAGGTTGTTTCTATTTCTCCAGCTCAAGGGTCCTTAGCAGGACATAACTTCACTGAGGGAGATCTCATACTTCGGCCAATGAGCATTTATACCCCCTTCTTAGTCTGAGAAATTGCAGCCATGGAGGAAAGCTGAAAGAAGAGGGCAGCAAACATTGCTGTATGTTCCCCCCCCAATTCAATGGTTCTCAGCAGGAAGGATTTTGCTCACCCCACCTTAAGTGATCATTTGACAGTTGCTAGATATATCCTTGCTTGTCTACTAGTGTAGGGGGAGCCTACTGGTACCCAGTAAGTAAGCACCATTATTAACTTTCAGTATTTTGCAGCATTTATCTTATCCCTCTCACCTCTATCCTCTTCCCATCTATCCATTTATGTTTATAAATCTTTGCTTGAAACATTCGACAGTAAGTCAGTCACATTGTGACACAAACCCCTAAACTTCAGCAGCATTCATCTTCTAACAAGCAGATTTTCCTTTCAAGCCACAAAGAATATCTCATTCAATCTATTTATCATATTATTATTATCTAACATATACTCCATATTTAAAATTTTCCAATTGTCCTAACAAGATTCTTTTATTTTACAGTATCCAATCAAGCTTTATGCTTCCCACCTACTTGCCCTGTTGCTTTATTTAACAATGTGTTAAATATATATAGTGATCATAACACTAAAATTTTAGAGAAGATGATGCAGTCTTTCCCTTTACATCCCAACAGTAATGACCAAAGTTTGTAAACCACATTTCAGAGTCTACTCAACTGTGATGCATAGAGTTCACACAGTGCCTGGCCCAACAACTCCTATCTGTTCACTGAGAAGACATGCAGGTCCAGTGGTGGTGAACCTATGGCACTCGTGGTAGCAGGCTGCTTGCTATCATATAGAACTCTAAAAGGTTCTCCGTCACTGCCCGAATTGGTCCAACTTTCTAAGCAAGGACTATGGTAATGGTGGGTAGCAGGGATATGGTAGGAAAGAGTCCTAAATCACCTCCTGGTGTTGTTCAGACATTGGAATTCAAGACGGGAACATAAATTAATTATTGATCAGGAATTGGAAAGCAGAGAAAAAAACAGTACTCAAATTTATGATGAGAAAATGGGTCAGTTGGAAATCAGAAGGCCCTCACATCTTAGCGGTTAGAAAAAGGCAGCAGAAAGACAAAAAAGGACAGCAACAACTCACATCGGGTACCAGAACAAGGGTTTTGAATGTCAGAGAACATTCTATCCTGACTAGACAGCCCCTCATAGATGTCTTGGTTGCCAGAAGCCCAGGGCACAGGCAGACAAGGTGTGCTAGTAAGTTTCAGACACTGAGCTATTCCTTCCATCCTTCTCTCTTCTGTGAAAGATGTGAGGAGGCATCTCTTGAAAACACAGCTTGGTTTGATGGATGCCAGGGCCGGGGCAGGGGGCAGAACTGGCCAATTCCAAGGCATCGAAGGGGCCAAGCCTCTCCACAGAGAACTCTTCTGGTCAATCAATAGCATTTCTTGAATGCTGACTTGTGTTTACAAGGTCAGTCTTGTGTACTATTCAGTAGCTCTCCACTCTGCAGTTCATTTGTGTGCTAGAATATAGCCTAAGAGTTCTGTGTGTCTTCCAAGTACTCAGTGCACTTAGGACATTACACTCAATCAATCATCAAAGTTACATTATTGAGGGCTTCGAGTCAACCCTTGGGCAGGACTAGAGCAGTGACAAGCAGACCATGTGCTCATCCTTCTGGCACTCACAACATCACTCAGGATGGCAGGGATCATTATCCTGGCTCTGGGTTATTACTTACACTGTGAGCTTTATCAAAACTTCTAAGTCAGGAGTTCCGCGGAATAGGGCATCAGGAGACAGGGGAATCTTCCTCACATTTCTCAAATTATCCCACACAGACAACTTTTAAACAGTTATTAGTACAGCACAATACATGCTTGTGAAATGTAATAGTTCCACTCATTTTGAGGAACCAGCACATATACACATCTATCTTATCTTGATCATGTTTACTTCCCCTCTCCTACCCCCTACTCTCTTTCTCCCTTCCCCAGAAAATGTTTTCACTCACACCAGTCATTAAATGCTTTTCCCTCCTTTTCACTGAGGGCCTAGTCTTTTGCTTTTAGCTGTCATACAGAACTTGACTATGCTCCCAGGACCCACCAAATGCATTATGCCACAGAACTTGACAGTAATTACAGGATTAATGCAACATGGCAATGGTTGAATCCGCCAAATGGACTAATCTAATTTTCAAATATGTTGTTAAAATACTTTTGAAACCACTCATCATTTTGGGAGATGGTATTCATCTTCATATTTCACTTATTTACAGAAAACTTATAGCCTGATATTACTACTCACCAAGCTTGATCAACTCTAACTGGTTTCCCATTGAACATGGATTGAAAAATTCAATTTGTGATTTAGCCATGTATTATGAAAATTTTAGTTTCACTGTTTGTTGGGAATATGAACATGTATTTTGATCATTGTTAAAGTTTCATGAATTAACATAAACATTATAAACATGCATTATTCTGTTTAAGCAAATTTAACAAATATATACCAGTATTTGTTAAGAAAATTAATACATTACTCTAACCTATAACTATCTTAATACTGTAATTCATTTAATTATCATCTTGACATTGCTTAAGACCCTGATTCTTAAGGATAAAGCATCAATAGTTACCTTTTATTCCACTAAGATTTTTCTGAGTAAAAGGATGCAAATATTACCTAAATTTTATCCTAAGTTGAGTACAGACAAGAATAGAGGGGGAGGTAGTTACTGAAAAGGAAAAAAAAACATGGAGAAAGGGGAAAAATTGATATTTTCATGTACATATGTTTTGTGAACTAAAAGTAAACATGGACACAGACAAAGGATCATCAACCTTGGAGCAGGAGATTATATTCTGAGTACTGTCTATAGCAGAAATCAAAAAGCTTTTTCCAGGAACGAGCCAAAGCATAAATATTTTCATATTTGTGGACCATAAGGTCTCTATTACAACTATTCAAATCTACTATTGTATCAAAAGCAACCACAAACAATATGCAAACTAAGGAGTGTGGCTCCTTCCAATCAAATTTATTGAAAAAATAAATTCTTATGTGGCCTTGTAGCCATAGTTTGGTGGCTCCTACTTTATAGTGTCTTCTTGGAAAAGTCATTTATATATGTGCTCCTCAGATTTTTCATGAAATAAAGGTGCTAGGCTACATAATTTTTGAAGTCCCTTTAAGCTCCACGATGTCCACTTTCATCATTTAAACAGCTCTGTTTCTCAAAGGCCATAATCTTTAACAAAATTGGAAGAGACCCAGATATACAAATTCTAAAAAAACTAGGTTTTTTCTTGTTTTGTTCTGTTTTGTTTTGTTTTTCAGTGAGGTAACAGTTCACCACCCAGGGAAAATGAGTAAGATTCCTATTTACCGTAACATTTGATCCAAGGATAGAACATTATAGTTCAGCTCATCACATACCTGAATATTTATGAGAATTTTAAGATCTGTGAACCACTGATCTCTTTTAAGTGGGGCCACTATTTGCATGAATGATATTTTAAATATACAATATATAGGCAATCTGCAAACCATAAATGGCAAACTTGCTCTAGTGACTGCTTTCCAAAATCCAAATCAAGATTTGTTGAGACTTAGAGAAACAGGATTACAAGATGATATGTAAGGGATTTCAAATATATGTTATAAGGTAGTTTTAATATCAAGGGGCATGATGCCTAATAAGGACCATCCTTGTGTAAGATTAACTCACATTTATCAGATTACCAAAGGCTGTTAATTTTCCTATTTAATCTCCACCATTCATGATTTTAGTTTGTTATCTCAATGTCTAAATGGAGACTTATTCTTTACTACTGAATTATAATCCCTACAGAAAATTGTTTCTAGCAAACCTGCTGATATCCTTAACAAGGCAGGATGGAGAATTATAGCACACTTGGATACACTTAAATGCACTGGCTCTAAATGTGTTATCTGGTTCCCTTTGCTCGAGTTAGGGCACATTTGTGATACTTTAATGGGTTATATGTAATGTAAATAAAACATGAACCTCGTGTGCTTTATTTTTCAACTAATTCTAGGAATATTTCTGGTGGATCTTCATTTAGTGTTGCTTAATACAAAGATTCATGCTTTTGTTCTTGCATTTATGTGATGGCTGCCTCTCTCCCTATCACAGTCCTGAATTCATCACACAGTTCATGGTGTCTCATAATTTCTGAGGCTATTAATATAAAGGAATATATCTGTACTTGATCCTAAGTGCAGAAATTAAAGTAATTTTAATACTCTCAGTCTAGTAATCAAAAGGTAATACATTGGTTCACTAGATTTCTCAATACCTGCACATTCCCAAGATCATAAAAAATGTATAGGAATAGAGATTACAAAAAGCCTCATAGGGAATACAAATGTGTCTGTCACTTAGAGCCTCTCTCTCTCTCTCTCTCTCTCTCTCTCTCTCTTTCTGTCTCTGTCTCTGTTTGTTTCTCTCATCTTAAACAAATGCAATAATAATATGGAGAAAAGATATTCCAAGTTAAAATGTTATAAGTTTACAGTAATGATAGAAACCAATTTGTAGCTGCTTCTCATCCAATACTACACTTCTCCAATTTGTTTTTATTTCATTTATTAGAAAATCTTTTCATGCTGAGTGCAGCAATACACTCCATAACTCCAGCAATTGGAGAAGGAGAGGATGGAGGATAGCAAATTTGAAACCAACTTGGGCAACTTAGCAAGATCCAGGAGAAAAAAGACAAATATAAACATAGCTTACTGGTACAGTGCTACTGAATTTGATGCCCAGTACAGGAAGGAAAGAAGGAAGGAACGTCATTCCATTGAACACTGTTTTATGGATAGAACCATCATGATAAAGAATGAACAATCTAAAACAAAATGGAGAGGTGATGATACTGTGTGTGGGATGAAGACAGAAGCACCACACTTCCTTGCTCCATATAGAAAATATGGAATTATGCTTTATGTGTTTAGGCAAATCTCAAACAGCTGGAGTCCACGTCAAACTCTGGAGGTAAAGAGAAATTTCATACTTAAAAAATAATAATTTTCATGGTTTACTCTCCTGGCTTAACATTCTCTTAACAATTTTGAGAATGATTATTATATTTATCATGACACTTGCAATAAAAATCATGGCAAGATAAATAGTGCTGTTAGTTAAAATATTAGGGTTTTTTTTAGATTTCATGCATCTTCTCTAACTTCCATTTGGAGTTTATCTGTATTTATCATTCCATTTACTTTAAATGAAGGTGCATTATCATTGAACACAGGGAAAGAGTCAGAATTTCTATGCCCTAGCTAAAGCAATAGCCACAAGTAAGCTCTTCTACCTTCTTAAAAAATGTCTAAACATAATCATTTTGTAAATCAGGACAGAAACAATCATGTATTTTTCCAAGACGAGACTTAGAAACAAAATGAGCTGAAAACAATGGGAAGGCCATGAGCTCTCAATATTTCTACATCATAGAGCAATTATGTCCATAGCTAGAAGACATTTATTTACAAAGTGTGTAGACTTATAAATTGCAGGGAAAGAGCTATATTGCAACCATGTGTGACATGCTAAGCTTTTATTAGACAAGTTCTAAAAATCTGTGCCTTCAACTAACAATAATAATATATCTGTAACTGAGAATGTTTCCTGGAAAGAGATTTTATAAAGTACACAATGCATTTGTTAGGAAAGTGCTGAAAAACCTTTCATAATAGAAAGGGCCTCTGACATCAGGGCTTCTCCATTTAGTGTGCATACAAATCACCTGAGCATTGTTAAAATGCAGGTTTTACTTCGGCTTGACTCTCACATCCAGTACTGGCCTCTCCTCCCTCTCATCTCCATACCTGTGTTCAGTAAACTACAGTCCATGGCCTTGGTCTGCAGCCTGATTTTTGTCAATAAGGTTTTATTGGAATACAGCCATGCCCATTCATTTAAGTATTGTCTATGGCTGTTTCCACACAAAAAACAGCAGAGCTGCTCAGTGTGACAGAGGACAAGTGGCTTATGAAGCCTAAAATATTTACCATCTGGACATTTACAAAGAAAAGCTGCCAACCCCTGTTCTACTGTCCCTAGGCCCATCCTCACAGCACTGCTATTGCATCTTGTATTACAGTCAACTGCAGGTAGGCAGGGAGATAAGTAGGTTGGTGGGTAGGTAAGTAGATGACAGATTCCCATGTTCCTCCAGGGCCACTTGGTTGTACCACTCTGAGTGTTGTCATTTACTTTCTGTTGCTAATAACCCTAACTCTCTTAAGAGGTTCCAAACCACCTTAGACCATGTGACTCATCTGTTAAGCTATGTATCACCAGCAAAGAATCTGCCTACACTTAGAATTCAATGAACAGAGGTGAATCAGACTAAACTTCAGAGTTTTTCTAGGGCAGTACTGAACTCATGATATTTAGGATGGTGAAATTTCTGAGCAATAAGAAAACGTGTGATTATACCTGTAACTAAATTAGCAGAAACCAAATGGCCATTTGGGCAGCAAAACAAAAGTGGTTCTTACAAACATTTTGTTTGACAGGGATTTTACAAGAGGCTTCAAAATGAAATACCACTGTAAAATACTATTAGCACTCTCTATCCTTGGAGCATGCTCTCTGGCCCTTCCAGTGAGGACAACCCAACGGGTCATCATTGGTGTGGTGGATTATGGGCCATGTATTTCTCCTTTACTTTAGAAGCTTCATTCATCTCATATTTTATAGTCTTACCTGGATTCTAGGACCCAGTAAGAAAAAGAAACAGTGATTGCATTTGCAATCAATTAATGGTTTCATTTGTTTTAAAATTAGCTTCAGAGGGCCAGGCATGGTGGCACATGTCTGTTATCCCAGCACTCCTGAGGGTGTGGCCACAAGTTTGAGGCCAGCCTGGATTACATAAGGAGTTCAATGCTTTGAGACTCTGTCTAAAAAATCAAATAAATAAATGAGTAAATAAAATCATTAATTAATTTACCTAGTTATATTCATCAATTCTTAAGAGTGAAAAAAAATGCACCTTTTGCCCTTGCCTCAGGAAAGATTAGGCAGGATCCTCCTTTAATTATATTCATCCATTCTATGTTCTAATTCTCAGCATTTCATTCATTTACTATCATTTTCCCAGTCCCACACATCCCTTACTTTAAGAATTCTATAAGTCCATACAAGTTCCAAAAATGGTTAAAATAATATAAGAAGAGTATTTCTAAGAGGCTGCTATGGCTTTGAGCCTTTAAAATAATTTTTTGAGGGTAATACTTAAAGATACAGTATATTTTTATTTGTTTTCACCCATTAGCAAATCTAAAATTTTAAATTTTGCCTACACCTTGATTCTATACTAGTTCATATAAAAATTTAGAAGAAGTTTAACAATTCGGATAAAAACCCTAAGCTGTACGGTAGTTAAATTTGGTTTACTTAACAGGTACGGGTCACAAAATCATAAGGTAAAATTATGAATTTTGTGAATGATCTTTTTAACAAGAGCCTAAGAGTCATAAAATTCCCCTTGGTTTATGGACCTTTGGCCTATAAAATGAACCTTGATTTCATGAAGCATTAGGATAGAAAAATTTTAATAAAAGGTCTACATCCTACGTAAAAGGTGCCTTTCTAACAGAACAAGAAACCTGACTTTATAGACAGGATATAATAAGCTGTGAGCGATGCACATAGACTTAACCTGCTGTCCATAAACTTTTGGTGGTTCCAATAATTAACTCTTCAGAGCCTGTTCTTCTACATAACCTACACCTCCTGTAGGGTAATGACAATGCCTATGTATCCTTTATAAAGCTGAGTAAATGCTCATGTCCTTCCTGAAACTGCTGGGCTCTAGTTCCGCCTACCGTGTAGTCTCAGAACTCCTGTAGTTCTTACCACTTGGTGGTTGTCCTCAGGCACCTGAAAACCAACAAGTCAAAGTGAAGTCATGCTCATTCCCCTAGATCTACTCTTTTCCATGACTTCCCTCTCCTTATAAATGACTACCTCGTACTCCAAGAGAGGCTAAGGCTATTCCAGTGCTAGTTCCCCAACCCTAGAGCACTTCTCCAATCCTCTTCTTTTTTTCTCTCTCCCCTCCATTCATTGTCTTACCTTCTTATCCTCTGACTTAATTGTTCATCTTCTAGAGATTTTTTTTTATCAACCTAATCTGTCCAACATGGTAGCTACTCATTACATGTGGATATTGAACACTAAAAATGCGGTGATTCTGAGTTTAGAGGATCTGTAAGTATGGGATGCACATCAACCTTTGAAGATTTAGCAGAAAAATAAATAGAAAAGATCTAATTAACAATTTTAATAAACTGACTACATGTTCAAATGGTAATATTTGGGGCTAAGCAAAATATACTAAAATCAAATATTACCAGGCTAATTGTTTTGCAAATATGACTACTGAAAAATTTAAAATAACATGTGATTCCCATCATAATTTGATTAGACTGTGTTGCTGTGGGGTTAGATGCTCCTCCCACAGATTTCTTTACTGCTGCCATTCTTTCTGTTAATTTGCCTGGTTATGTGCCGATCTATTCTGGGCTCTGCTAGCTGCCAGAAGCAGTGAACTTGGTATCGTGTTTGAGATTACACCCAGAACTGATGTACAGTAGGCATTCACATATGTTAGTTAAAGGAACATTAGAACTGCACTGAGACACAGGGGACTGGAGTTGCAATCTTTTCACTTCTCTAGGCTACAATTAATGTGTATGTGTGGGAGGGGATTGAGCTAGGTTGTATCTAGCAGCCCTTCTAGGTTTGCTGACTGCACATATGTAACATCAATATTTAAACCAGTCTCTTCTTGTTTGGGGATGCAGCTTAGTGGGATTGTGGCTGCTTGCCATCCAGTAGGCCCTGATTCCCCAGTAATGTAAAAGAGAGAGCAAGAGTGAGAGCGAGTGAGAGAGAGAGAGAGAGAGAGGGAAAAATGTGCTACTTCTTCCTCAGGTTTTCACTTCTTTCAAGGTGAAAAAATATTTTTTTGTTATTGATTTTCAGGACTCTGTAAATACTTATTTACTTGTTTTTTATTAGTACAGGTTAATATTAATGCTTACATTCTTGGTATGGAGTCTGTACAGAAACATAACACATCTTAATTCTTTTTCTCACCACTTTTTCTTTCCCTCTCTTCCCTCCCTTCCTTCTATCTCATGATCTCCTTCCCATTCCAGAAAGATCCATCTCCCTACTTCCAATCATCTTTCTCATATCTTGCTCTTTATTTATAATTTGAGTTCCTCATATAAGTAAAACTATGCAGCATTTAAGCTTGTGTCTGATGTATTTCACTTAACATTTGGTCTCAAGCTGCATCCATTTTCCTACAGATGACTTGTATTCTGTTTTTTATGACACAGTAGCCCTCCATTGTATATAAATACTACATTTTCTTTATTCATTCATCTGTTGATACACATATACGCTGTTTCCAAGATTTAGCTATCATTAATTGTGCTGTTATAAACAAGGGTATGCATGGTCATTGTGATATGATGTATTTAACTCTGTAAATGCTTTAAAGTCATTATCAATTCACTCAACAAACAGTAAGGTAAAAACACATTTTTTCTACTAGTATGTGGATCAGCTTTCCAGCACAATGACAAATATTTTGAGATTTTCAACTTGTAAAGAGAAACGGTTTGCTTTGGGTCACAGTTTTGATTGGCCTTTTTGCTTTAGGCTTGTTGTGGTCTATTACAGTGGGAGAAAAAGGCTCAATCTCAGAGTAAGGAAGTGAAATTAAGGAAGAGGAAGGGGCTGTGGCCGCACTCTTCAAGAGCACATGTCTGATGACCTAAAGACCTCCCCAGCTTCATCTCTTAAGAGCTCCAACAGTTCTTAAAAGAACTATGGTAGGGACTAAGCATTTAATACATGGGCCTTTTGGGGACACTCCAGATTCAAACTACAGCAACAAGTTTTATAGGGTGGCTCAGATGTGGGAGAACAAATGTATGACTTAGACTCTCTTCAAAATCAAATGGGACAGGGGCAGCTGTGGAGGGAGAAGAAGGAGAGGAAATAGCCTGAGCTGAGCATCTACTTCTTAACCGTGTCTTGAGATTCTGTTCTGTGGATCTCAATGTTTTTGATAGAAAAACAACCTTAATTTACATGTACAACAAGAATATGCAAAACTGACCAGCTGGTGAGTTTAGTGCAAACAACACAGGAGCACATGTTTACTCATAGGCTTATTTTTTAATTTAAAAATAATCTTAACCATCACAGGAGTCCACATTTGCAGGGTGATGATCTATGTCAGTTCCACTGCTGTGATAAACATTGCTAATGTAGACTCCTGAAATCATTTAGACCATTTACTTTATTCACAGGGAGGATGCAAGCCATCTACCATGACGCACAGGACAACTGAGAATTGCTTTGTCTGGAGCCCAGGTGAATCAGTTGAAAAGGAAGGGGAATTGCATGCAAGAAGCATAATAAACTTTAGAAGGCTACAAATGTCACAATTACCATATGTATCCCATGTGAATTTTTCTCAGTGATATCTAGTATCTTATGACTGAAAAATCTCTCCTGGTAGAAAAGAAAGTCAAAAACAATTTTTTTTGCCAGAAAATAATTTTGCTTTTCCTTTTTTCATTTCTCTTCTTTTCCTTTTTCTTTCATTATTTCTTTCTTATTATGTTTGTAAAACGTAGCCCACCTGAAGCTTCTATTCTGGAACCTTTGATCACCCTTGCAGAACTCAACATTCTAAGTCTCAAAGGTTATGTTTTTGTTATTTTTTTCTTCTAAACCACGGTCAGCCTTCCTGTGATTCTGGGACTTTGGCCATGTGTCCTTGAAGCCAATCTCTGTTTATATAATTGTTCTAATTTCTTTGTTGCAATTACTTTTCTTTTCTCCCCTCCCTTTTTTAAATCTCGTCCTTCTTTCCATTTCTTTTTCATTTCTCACCCTAGGAAAATTTCTCTTTCTGGCAGGCTCCTCTTGCTCCCTTTGGCAGTATTTCACAGAAGCGCAAATAGTCATAATGATCAAAATGGGTACTTGCAAGAAGGGGCCTCACCCATGGAGATTAAACTGCTCTGCAGACATTATCTCATCCATCTCCCCTCAACTCTACAAAGAAGGACCCATTTCTCAGTGGATATGTACCAGGGACACACACATTTGGAACCTAAAAAGAACTGGTAACATTCAGTCATTTATCACAGTAGATCCAGCCTCTTGGATTTTACTTTTCCCATCCCTACCTGCTGGCCTTTATGCTTAATTTTTTACCAATAAGATGACTCCTATGTTCTTACACTAATTTCTTCCTATAAATAGAGCTTTAAATCTGATGCTATCCCAAGATGAAGAGGGATGGAGAGGAAAAAAGCATAAATTTGGTTGATCTTCCATTTCCAATTTTAGTCTCTATTTCATATGCTTTCTCAGTTTCCTTTGAGAACTCTGCAACTGTTTCACTTTTTTTACCCCTAAGTAATGGGCTTATTTAGATTTCATTGATGGCATTTGAGAACTTTATAACTTAAAGATATTGAGACCACACTTTGCTTTTTACCACCCCATTGCTATAGATAAGCAACTGATGCCCCCAAATTTCAATATGTTGCCCAGATAGTTGAATGTTCAAATTAGCCCTATGAGCTAAGCCCTGAGGCATCTCAGCCTACACTTACAATTTCTTTTTTTCTTAAATTTTATTTAAGGAGGAAAAAAAAAGCAAAAGAGAAAAAAGGTAGAAACAGTACAGAATTTCAAAAAAACAATAAACAGTTAAAAATCGCTAGCTGATAAATTACATATTATCTTCTTAGATTTAGTTGTTCAAGTTACAAAATTAAAGCATACAAAGTGGACATTCAAACAGTGAGGCTGCAAAAGTTCTGTTCAATGATCCAACAAAAACTCAGCAACATGGTTATCAATCCTACACACTTAAACATACATGCTGTTACATCCTTTACAGCATTTTCTTTTCCTCCTCTTGCTTTTTAAGTCCATTATCTGTTCAGTTATATCATATTTCAGCTTGCTCAGTACCTTATTGATCTGTTTTGTTGTGGCTATTTACTTTTTAATCAACTTATATAATTCTTTTGCTTTCTTTTTGAGTTTCTCCTCATCCATTCCCATGGATCAGCTTTGGGGGACTTGAGAGCTTTTGGAGGTATTTTGTTGCTTTGTTATCTCTCTTTTTAAAAAATTATTGTTTTTAATTTTGAAGGTAGTAAAATACAGTAGAACAAGACAGAAAAAAGCCAATTGAGATACTGTAGGGAAATTGCTACAGAACTTCACAGCGGGTTACCAGGATAACAGTAATACGTACAATAGTATATTTCATTTTCTTTACAATAGTTGTTCTACACTTACAATTTCTAAGTGAACTTTATAACAATAATCTCCACAGTCCTATGTGGTCATTAATCTTGCCCACCTTTTCCAGAAGAGGAAACTGCTAGACCACCTGCCCAAAGTAACATAGCTATTCAGTGGATGGAGCCAGCATTTCAACCTCAGATGGTCTAACTTAAATCACTGGTTTGCACCTGTTTCTCTCTTGATATGAATTGGAAAAAAAGCAGCAGCACCTCCTTTCCTCTCCCCTTTTCACCAGAGCCTGTCCTCCACTGTGACCACCTTACCTTGAAGTGCTCTCAAGAGAACCAGTGCCTTGGCCCACTCCAGTGAACTCCTTTTTCCTGTGAGCACCAAGGGATATACCATGCACATCACTTTGCTTTAACATTAAAAACCCTACCTCCAAGAAGCACGATGGAGTTGCCAGCACATTTCCTCTGAATCGGTTATTGCCCAAGGTATAGAGGAAATGGAGAGCCTGGGACTCTTTTGGATCATCTGTCCCTTCCTTACCACAGGCTTAGGGATGCTTCAGTTTTGCAGAAGCATCCCTAAGGCAGGAGCTCTAAATTAATTTAGGACTCTACTAGGGATGAAGTTGTGTAGGTCTTTACATGTCTGCTTGGAGGTAGAAAAAACAAAACACTGAAAGTATCAAGATCATTTTTGTTCTTCAAAATCTATATAAATGTAGCAGTAGTAAGAACTTTTCATGGATAGGTCATCAAATATTCAGCCATTATAAAATTGTATGTAATAAGCATGCAATAAATATTTGTCAGCAAGTGACTACAATGCTAACTCATCTGTTGCTAATTACTAGTCATTCTTCTTAATAACCCCACTGCCCAGCACTTGGTTCCTAACCTGACAGAGCTTTCAATGTTCATTATTCTTTTCTGTATTCAGTGAAGCTTCTGGAAACAACTCAGTTGAAAAGAATGACATCTGTGCAGCAGTTCTCACACTCCCAGGATGGACAAGCTCTCAAATAATGTATGGCTAAAGCCACACTGCAGCTTCTTAAATACTATGAGTGGAATCCCCAGGATTAGCCTGTGCCTACCTCTGCTCCATGACGGGTTTGCTTAGTGCTGAAACCACCACACATCTTACTTGCCACGAATCTTCTTTCATAAGAACTTTCAAGCTACTGCTGTTATGTTTTTGGGGAAAAAGGGTGAATGCTTTAAGAATTTTGACTTGTACATAGCTTCCCATTTGAGTTCCAGGTTGTCTTGAGTAGTTCTGAGTACAGGTAAAACTGGACTTATCCCAAATCTAGATTCTCACTATAAGGGATGGCAAACTAGAACCAGACACCAGTGACTCTTAGGATTCAACAAAGGCTTTGGTGGACAAGTGGTTTTAGTAGCTTATAATGGCCATACTGAAGAATACACACAGGGGGCTTAAATTTTTACTGCATAATTTATTATGTGTGGAGCTTGATTTGTCTCTGGGATAGCTTTAGGTTACCATGCAACTGTGCAGTTTGAGAGGCCCTGTTGCAGGAGCATGTGGGAAAAGTGGGCATGATGGTAAGTTGGAGTCAGGAAGACATGAAGTTGAGTCTGGGCTGTGCCAACTTTCTGTTGTAAAGTGAAAAATGTATACCTTCTTCAGCTGTCAGTGACTTAAATGAGAAAAACCAATGCCAAGGACCAAGACTTGCATTCTTTTACCCACCTGCTGGGTGAACCTCTGGTTTGGTGAAACAACAGTAGTGAATCCTCAACCATACTTATTGCCACTTACAAGTAAAGGATGAATATTATGCTGAGTTCTCCACAAAGGCACAATAGTGACCATCACAAGATCTCCATTCTCCTAACTCCTTTCTCCTTGGCCTACATACTAGCACAATGAACTTGCTGCCCATTTGCGTTTCTGGCTTTGCTTTAATTTTCATTTCTCATATAGGAACTGCCAAGTCAAATCAGCCTTTGTCATGACCGTTGCAAACTTGTTTGTGTCATTCTTCCTTTGTTAAGTCTTTTCTAGTTTGTCCCCGGTATCGAGTTGCTTAACCTGTGATAGAATCCACCTTATGTGCTTCACTAAAGCCCTTTCAAGCTATGTTAGTTTCACTTGGGTTGGTTTCTATAAGTGTATTTTTCATGCTTCTTGTATTTATCTTTGCCCCATTAGTTATAAACACTTTTTAAAGGAGTTTTCTGGTCCTTAATTCATTGCTCAGGGTAGAATGTGGTTTGCTTCAGGCCCTGGCTCTTGCTCAAGCTCCAACGTGGTCTCTCTTGTTAAGTATCTCTTCTCATAGGCAGGTAGAGGTAAAAAGGATTTGAGCACAATACTTGGCAAGGTCTATGTGCTGCCTTGAGTGCTTCATATTGGGAGAAATAAATGAGGAACAAATGGATGTCACTAAAATGTCCAATTGTGTTTGAACTTTTAAAAAAGACAGCCTTGGCATCCTACCTTGTCAGAGATGATGACTTTCACGAGTCATTAATGGACTCTGAAGGGAAGGCTGTATTCATGCCAATACAGTGATTTAAAATTGTGACTCCACTCTGATTGGCCCCTCTTTGTACTGTTTGATAATGGTATTTTGTAATAGAGGTGTCTTGGGTCACAGCTTTCCCTTTATGAAGTATTTTCACACCTGTCATTTAATCTGGTCCTAACCACTGTAATAAGCAGGGTAAATTAGTATTCCACTTAGAAATGATGATCTGACTGGTTCCACATTAAATGGTTGAAAGCTTTTGTCTACAAGAGCAGCAGGACCTCTGTTACTCTAAATCAACTATCTGAGAAAAATTGTCGAATAATAGGTGAGATGCTTTTGGATATTTTTTTACCTAATAGATGAGTTCATATTTCTCTACACAGGTATCTAATAATAAGTCAATGATGGATAATTCATTTAAAACAATTTCAAAGATTTTATTCTTCTCCTCATTAGCCTTATTTTATGTTTGCCTTTGAAATACTCATCAACTTGATTCATCTTGGGCATTTGCCAATACTTATCTTTAAGAAGGCAATTATAAAAGCCAGTCTACCTCAACCTAAAAAAAATCATAAATTTCTGGGAAAATATTTTCTTTCACACAGAGAAACAGTTTGTTAAGATAACGGATGGAAAGAAAAGTGAAGGAAGCATTAATAAATCTATGTCAGTCTCAAACATCCAAATTACTAAACTTTACTATTGGATTTCAGAGAGGTGACCAACCTTGTAGGTCTGGAACACTGTATTCAATATTCAGGCCTTTCTCCTTTTTTTTTCTTTTTTTAATTCTAAAGAAAAAATTTAAAATAACAATAAAACAGAGTTTCAAAACAGGTTAGTAAGAGAGTTACAATAATTAATACACTGAGTATAATATTCAGGTCTTTCTAATACAATGAAATGATAATTTCATGTTAAAGTAGAGAAGAACCATAGATTTAAAAAAATAACTTTAAATTTATAAAAGGAATTAAAGAATCCAATTTCTTCCCAAATTTTGGTTACAGTTTTCGTCTTGTAGGTCACATAGTAAAGGACATAGCACCCCAGCCTGTCTTGTACTGTATGAAACCAGTACAATAAAATACATATTTATGATCCTCCTTTCCTTGAAAAATCACCAAGTGCTTTTAGGATATTTCATTTTCTACGAACATCTTTCCAGAAAGGTTTATGTGTTGTCAAGGGAACACGGGAACACACAACCTGCCTGACCCACGTTATCATGGTGACTCATTCTTGGCACCCCATGATAAGGAGGTGATAACACGACTAGAACACCCTCCCAACTTGGATGCTGTTCGGGGTATGCCTGTTGCTTGTAAGCCCCACGTCATGCATAGCCCACAAGATCTTTTTGAAAGCCAAATAACTTCACCATAAATGCCTTTCCGTCTCCAAGAACTTCCATGGCCCTGATTCTGCATAGGGCCTGATACAGACATAGAGCAATTTCTGAGTTTTAGGGCGAAACTCTGCAGTGGCCACCACAGCAGTACTAGCTGTGATGTGGCCTGAGACACCTCCCTACGTGGTCTTTCATTAAACCTTCATTTTATACAACTTTGTTTATATAGTTTTTGTTGCTTTGTATGATATCACTTTGACATTCTGTTCAAAAATATTTCCTTTATTTTAAAAAATGTATATTTCCTAAGTGTTTGATACCATCTCATTTAGATACTGCTGGGTTCAAACCATTTCTTTATTCCTGATCCACCCCCCCCCCAATTAAACATGTTTGCTGAAAACAAAGCAATGAAAATCCTCACTTGATTTGTTCAATACACTGAGAAGAAATTTATACACATACACACATCTGATGTGTGCAGTAAATCTAGTAAACGGGATTTCTCACTAATCCACAAAAAATCACTGATTCTAGCAAATTCATAGACTCACATTTCCCTCTACATTATTCTGGCCATTCAGTTTTCAGGCGATTGTCATTTGTTACTCTATTCTCTGCACAAAACAGACCTTTTCATGAAGAGATGGAAAAAGTACCAGTAAATTAGAAATCAGTATCTTATGACCCCAATGAAAACTAGCAGCTTCTGTGCTTCACTTTTGATCTTGTTTTTTGGGGGATAGCTCTGATTTAGTGTCAGTTTCAATCCATCTACTGTAAAATCAAATCCCTCCAGGAGACATAACTCATAGCAAGGATCTTGTATAGCATAGCATGCGTGTTTTTCTTCCCCCTTGTCTGCATTTAACTGGAACAAATTAACTTAATGTTGCATGAAAATAAGTGAAGTGTCATCTTAATTAAGATACAGAAAGGCTGAATCTTTTGGCTGAGCCTTAAAAACACTTTCCATTTCTTAAAATAAAGTGAATAATTTTTCCTGATGGTTCATAAACTAGAATTTTATCTTAATTTATTTTGCTATGTTGGACTGGGAACATTTGTGCTGTGGACCAATTATTCATCATGTTAGAATGAAACTGTCATATTGTTATAATTTCCCAGTGCTGAGGCTAGTCCAACAAGGATAGGCAGTTAACGTGTCAATCAAAATTTTCTTCTGCTTCTAAATGCAGAAATCAGTTTTATGACAATTGTCATGAAATTAACACTTTCTTGGTAGATACCACCTAAAAGTACCATGTGAGTTTGATCCACTGAGTCTTTCAGTTTGAGATAAAACACAGCCTTAATTTGCAAGGGGAAACTGTAGTGGAAATTGGATTATCAAATTCTGAGGAATAGCACAAGTTGACTTAGTAAAATGGAACATCTGTCAGAGTTAAAGCTGTCTTGTAACTACTTGAACAACCAAGGTCTGTGATAGCAAACTGCTTTTTAAAAAGAGATCATAGTGATGGTAGGTCTAGGAAGTCACTTTGCAACAGTTGTTGGCTCATTGATATTTCCAACAATTGCCTTAGTGCTTCAGAATTTATATTTTGGAGCAAGCAGTCAAGCAGGCATCTTATCGCAGGCACACAAGGAATTGCCTATAGCAATACACACACACACACACACACACACACACACACACACACATTCTTCTCCCAGGTTTTGGAGACTGAAATACTTTTAAGTTCAGGAATACATAGTGCCAACTGGAAATCTACAAAAATGAATGGGTTCATCTAACAGCACTCATAATCACAACAAAATATTGATTATACCTGTTTCATAAGCCAACTGAGTTACCTCTAGCTACCTTTTTCCTTGATATTTTTTTAGAAAGAAGAAACTGGTTTTTCAAATTGGGTTAGCATTGTTTGAATATTCACTTATGCTAAGCAGTTACAGAAGATGACTGTATTTTCTGTGTCCCTCATTAACAGAGATTCTGATTCCCTTTTCTTTCCTTCTTCTGTGATTTGGAGGTTGCAGACACTCATAAATAGATGCTCTTTTTGATTCTTGCTGAGTTCTAAAGAAACTAGAGTGTTTTCTGAGATCAGAGAAGAGTAAGAACAGATCATAGAAAAAAAAGCGGAACAACAAAAATTAAAAACTTTGGGGAGAGATAGAAATCAAAAAGAGAAAGTAGAAAAATCTCAGAGCTTGTAGAGTAAAGCTCACAGATGCATTTGGGGAAGCAAAAGAGTCTCTTAATCATATGGTGTGAAAGTGTGATCATTATCCTTTTTGTTTTGCATTGCAGGTATTTCCAAGGGGAATAAAAGCAAGACTGGAAAATATATTAGCTCTGTTTTTTTCATGATATAACATTTTATGTGCCTATTTATTCTTACAAGCCTTTCTGAGAATGTAAACCCAAAAGGTTTATTTTTGGATAAAGGGTTATGTTCTCACTTTTAAAGCTCCATTTGTATTAATGAGATTTATATTGATAAATCCAAACTTACTCAGACTAGAAAGATGCTTTCACCATTCTTGCTTCCCTCCATTCCCACCTCTTCAACTGGGGCCTCCATCTCTTTTGGGAATAAAAATTCAAAGAACAGTCACTGGAGAATCAAACTTTAAAGTGTTTTATAGATACTCAAAACCTTTTAGGAAGAAGATTCAGCTGTACTTTGATCTTTCTCAAGAGCAGAAGTGGGGCATGGGACTTGGAAGTTGATGGCTCTACTCAGGCATGAAACCCAGGGTTGAATTTAACAACAAAAGTAAGCCACACTCTGTCTCTTTCTGTAGTTCCAAATAGATATGGAAGTTACATTGAACAGAAAAATTGCTAGTAGTTATTTTTTGTGAAACAATTACTTTCCACATTTTGGCTGGTTTTCAATAATGATAATCTGCAAAAACCATGTATTGTAGGCACTGCATTTATTGCTCGACTTGTCCTTTCATTTAATTTGAAAGCTTACAACTTTTCCAAGCAAATGCTTATTAAAACTTGGGCTTTCCAAATATTAAAAGTGTATCATTAAAGATGACTCAGTTGAAGTTATAAAATTTAATCTGAAATCCAACAAAGCATTTTGTTTTGAGGCACAGAGGGCAGTACAATGCTAAATGTTTTCTAACCAAAGCATTCATATAGAATTTAGTCAGACTTCTAGACATTTTAATAGTAAAACCCAGCCTCATTTACATTTCTGTCACCAAGACATTTGGTTCTAGTTCTGCTAAGCTGTGAGATAAGTAGACATCAGAATCCTAACCCATAAGGTGTTGTAAAACTAGGGAGCTTCTTAGCAGATCCTTGTCAACTGATTCTAAGAATGGAAATGCTTTCCAGATTAGGGTTCTATAATTTTTCCAAATTAATGACATTTTGATATTCCTATACAGTGGGGTGACAGGAGTGCTGACAATGAAATAATCACTGCATTCCTCCTAGGCAAGCTCATCAATAAGAGATAATAAGGACAGTGCTTCTCTCTCCGTGGGGAAATTCAAATATGTGACAGTGTTCTAACTCTAGATTCCTTAGATTCTAAATTCTATTTTTCAAAGGCAGTAACTTGAAATAAATGCTGTCTATATAGCTTCAAAATATCCTCTAACCACTGGGAAATGTATGCTACACTTAGAGAATGAAATGAGTGGTTATTATCCACATTGGATGATATGGTGAAAGATTATTGACCTTAAACTGGCCCTTGGGGTAATGTTAAGGGAAGGGAATGCATATCTTGAATTCTTCATTATAACTCCAATGCTTTTCCTCCTCTATATGAACACTTCTGTCTGTAGTCTGTGCAGCACAGTAGCACTTAACCCACCTGTCATTCTTATATATAATCCAGTACTTCAAAGCTGGGTGTGCTAGTGTATGGCTGTAGTCTGTGCTACTTAGGTGGTTGAGGCAGGAGAACAGTTAAAGTCTAGGAATTTGAGAACAACATAAGGAAGCCTCACCTCAACAAAAGTGTCTCTTAATTGGATTATGGAAATAGTTACAGTTTTGTACACAGTAGCTCATAACAAGCATCCAAAGCAACATCAATTAGTAAGTCGTCCTTCAAAAAGAAACAACATTAAACATTACATGGATTGTCCCAACTCTCATGTACTATCAAAAGAGACTTTGGTTAGAATAGGGACCCTGTCCATGCAGTCCCTTAGGGTGTGGCTATGAACTCCTCTTTCTCTTTCGTGAAATTGTCAAATTTACTTTGCAAAATTAACATCACAGAAAATCTCCTAGTGCGTAGATACACATGCATACATGCAAGCCCTTAGTACAATGCCTGGGATAATCAGAACTTTCTAGTTGATGACAGAGGGATAACAATAAAGTTTTCTTTATGGTCAAAGGCAAACAAGAGCTTAGTTCTTTCAGGGTGCTGTCACACCACAGGGGCTTTGTTAATGCCTCCTTGTTGGTCAAATAGCATTTACTTCATAGCTATGATGGACAATTACATTTCTGCTGACAGCCTCACTCAAGAGACCTCTCCGAGAGGTCTCACCACTTTGTTGCCTTTGAGCTTTCATTTAAGTTCAGAGACACAATCCCAACGCTAATGGAAAACATGACCTATGGGAAGATGGCCAGCTTTTATTATCCAGAAGGACAGGTCTAAAGCAAATTCTCTACCAGGTTCAACAAACAATTTCAGAAAGGCCCCAACATCTTTTGAGATGCTTTTAGATATTTTTCGTTATGAGATTTCTGTTATAGCAACTCAACTCTGCCATTGTGGTACAAAAGCAGTCATCATCATAGATAAATAGGTGTGATTGTGTGCCAAGGAAACTTTACAAAAAGTTGGCCAGATGTAGCCCAGAAGACAAAGTTTGGTGATTTCTATTCTACACAGTTTCTTAGAAGTTCCTGGTGGATGTGAGGCCTAGATATATGCCGCTAACTCGTATGCTCTTTGTTTTTTGGTTTTGGTTTTCTTTCTTCTCTCACTTTCTCTGCTTCCTCACTCCTGCTTCCTAGAACCACCTGCCAAATAAGTTAGCAATAAATTTGACTAGAACTATTTTTAACCACTAGTAAAACTGACATGGAGGCAAAGGTACTGACTCAATATCTGCTGGCAGAAGTCATAAAGGAAACATGCAAAATAAAATGTGACCCATTGCATGTTGCCTTTGGGTTTTGGGTGGGGATGGATGCTTACTAAAAAAGGGCTTGGGTTCATTCTGGTATTGGAATAAACTGCACAGTCTTATATCCTGCATTCCACAATCATCATTAATTTATAAAAACGATGTATGGCAAAACAAAATATCTGGCTCTTAAGGGGCTACAGGCTAAGGACTACAGGGCCGGCAGGCAAAATAGCAGTGCTGCAGTGGTCCCCAAGCTGATGCCAAGCCATGTGCTGTCCTAGCAGATTCTTCAGTCTCTCTAAAAGATTGTGCCAAGAGTTGGTCCAACGTTATACCAAGATTTAGTAAACAGGTAAAATCATGCAGTCCTCCTCAAAACAAGGGAACCTTGAGGTGGCAGCCTCAAAGGAGACTTCTTATGAATTTCTCTCATCTTTTTTTCTTAGTTCATCAGACTCTTAAGATTCCTTCTGTGTGTGTTCTTCATGGATAGACATGCTTTGTCATTTGACCCTATCTATTCTGCGTCAGTTTATAATAAAAACGACATGGTAGGAAAAATAACACTGTTTCTTTGATAATTGTTAGATATGACATTCACAGCAATTTCATTTTCTAACAGTTGTACACATAAATAAAATATTTTACTCACTGAAACACCGATGTGGTAGTGTCCCAGGTAAATTCCATTAAAAAAGAATGTCTTACAGAAGGTTAAATATCATCTGGTCTCTCTCATACAGGACTCTCAAAGGATAAATAATTTAAAGAGCAAAATAAAAGATAGGTGATTGAAAACAGGGAAATAGACCACGTAGAGATGGGAAGGGGAATCGGAGGATGGAGGAGAGATAGGTGAAAGTGGAGGAAAAGAAGAAGTAAAAAGGATGAAAACATGATAGTTACATATGTGAATTCCCCACAATGAATATATTTGTTACATCACAATAAATCTCTGTCTATTTAGGTGTATTGAATAATGAGAATATGAAAAGTGGGCAACTATTTGACTATTTTCTCCAATAGCATCAAAGGAACTGTAACTGTATAAAGTAGGCAATTATGAGTTATTAATCCTGTAGTTAAAGAATTTCAACCAGAGAAGAGTTTACAAATTCCCAAAGGCCCAGTATTTAAATTTCATTTGGAACAATAATAAAATAATAATAAATCACATCTGTTCTGTTCTGTGTAAAAAAAATTGTCTGGTTTAAATTTGATGGCTGATAGGATTATATTGTTTTTAATTTCCTTCTAATTCTTCTTATTTTCTTATTTTTTATTTAGAGAAAAAAGCAATACAGAAAAAAATGTAGAAATAATACAGAATATAAAAAAATAACATCAAGAAATCATTAGTTGATAAATTACATATTATTATCTTAGAAGTAGTTGTTCAAGTTACAAAATCAAAAGCAAAAAAAAAAAAGAACAATCAAACAATGGTAGCAAAATCTATTCTGTATGATGAACTCACAAAAACAGTAGTATGGCTATCTATCTTGCACACTTAAACATACATGCACACATATGTGTATACCTACAAGTTATTCTTTCAAGAACTTTCTTTCCCTTTTATTTTTTTCTTATTTTCATTATATTAATTCATTCTTTCAGTCATAATATTTTAAAAATCTATTATTTGCAAAACAGGAAGCGTTGCTTAAAACATTGTATTCATTAGTCCTTCCTATGTGCAGATTTGCCTCCTCACTCTGTCAGAATCAAGCTTGAAAAAACAACTGGGTTTGACCAATAAAATATAAGTGAAAGTAACAAAATCCTTCCCAGTAAAAATTAATAAGTGTTACCAGTGGTTCTTTTATCCTTCTGCTTTCTTTTAGCTTATTCCCAAAGTGAAGACAACGTGGTAGAAAGCCATACATGCTCCACGGTAAAAATCAAACAAACCCTTGTTATTAAAAGCCACTGACACATTTGGGGTTGTTTGTTACCACACAGTTTAGCTCACAGAGACAGGCACAGAGGTGCAAAAGTGAAATTCGTAAGGATCTTGCACTCAAAAAGTTTTAGTGAAAGTTAACACAATCAAAAGATCACTTGTATATGGTGTAGGCTGTTGGCATGGACAGTGGTTAAAGGCACGAGTTTTGAAGTGAGACAGCCCAGGTTTGAAAATCCCTCTCCCACTTGAGTAGGACTCACACAAGTTTCTTAACTTTTTTTGGTCATACAAATACAGTTCATAACTTTCCGGGTTGGTGGGAGGTACCAGATGTACATCAGATGTACACCTCAAGACAAAAGACAAGCTTTACTTCTTTGGTCTTAGTCTTTGGACCAACAAATAATAAACACCGAGAAACTTCTTGACAGAAATCAGTGTTCAATGTATTGAATTACAACTTCTTAGTTGGCACAAGAAACTTATCTTGTAAACAAATGTTTGAAACATCTTTCCTTCCTCTTGAAATTTTTACATTCTCCAAACTCTTATTTTCTTTAACTACATTTAAGACAGGAGTCAGGCTCCTTGTAAGATGAGAACTATGTTAGTTACATCCATACATCATACATATGATTCTGGAGCAAAGGAAATTAGTTAGGACCTAAAGCATGAGGCCAGAAGACCAAATATAGCCACATGAATGACACCAGGTAAGGGTAGCAGAAATGTCTAGTCAACCCACTGCATTAAGGGAAACAATACATCAGGGTTGTTTTGAGCCACTATGTTTCGGTATGTTTTGTTACACAGCAGTTGATTAATTGACTTAAACTCTCTGAATCCCAGTGAATCAGGACTCTTTAGGACACTTCTATGCTTGATAATTAATTAGAAGGACTCATTTTTCTCAATGCATAGTAGTACTCCCCACTAAGATTTGTTATAGCAATACTGTGAAGAATGTTCTGGACAGATCCATATATAAACTTCTGATCCCTTCACCATATGAAGTGCATTCTTCCTTTCCCAACAGAAATGTGGAAACATATGTGCAATGTTTTGTCCAAGGAAACACATTAGAGACTCAATATTCATGGCTTTCATTGTGTATCAGTCACGAATGTACCCCTTGCCTAGGCTCCCAGAAGGAAAGTAAGTATTCACAGAACATCACATGATCTGTACAAACTCTCAAGACACTGTGAGCAAGCCTCATCTAGTAATGGAGGGAACATTTTCAGCATGAAGCTCCCATTCGTCAGCCAACGGCTGCCCTTGAAAGCAGGCCCTTCTACAGGAAGTAGTTTCAGGCTTGCTATGCTAATTCTATTAAACAGCCAGTTTCTTTGAAGAGCTGCTTTCATTTGTCTTCTAGGTTTTCTCTGGGGATTAAAAGAGATGGTGATATTAAAACACCTTGCAGTGCTAACAGAAATGTATAGAATCCCTATGCTCAGAAATCATTATCATCATTACTGCATTTTGCAGAGTTTTTACTGCAGTTCACACGAATCATCACTTATTGTAGTGCCTTTATTATTTGCAGAAATGGACTACAGTGCAGTGGTTAAACATACTCCCCAGGAAGTTGGATCTTGGCTCTAGCACCATGTTGTCAAGTTATTTAAGGTCTCTGTTCCTACATAACTCATCCCTGGTTTGGAGATAATAATAGTTTTCACAGCACATATAGTATTCGTGAGGATTAAATAAGAGGCAGTACAATAAAGAAATTATCCCAGTGCCTGGCAGAGAGTAAAGAGGGTAAATGTCAGGACAATTTCTTAACTTTACACTTCTTTGAGCACCAAGTGTTTCTACTTTGGATGCTTCTCTTCATGGCCCAATTGATTGAGAAAGGTGAGAATCAAAAATGACTATGATAAGGTCGGTAATCTAATGGACTGGGAGGTTCCTCTCTATGGTGTGCCAACTGCCCACCCTCTCTTGTTTCTCTGTAGATTCCCTCCAGAAAATGAATGTGCTTCAAGACTGTGTCAGAGTCTTCTATTAACTTAGGGGGCAAATAGAACATGTGTGGTCAAAAGCCAGCTAAAAACCCACTCAGTTGTGATTGCAAACAGTGGAAGAGATAACTCACTGACAATCTGTGGGATTTAGATGGATTTCTCTCACACAGTGGCTGTGAGTTTCATTTCTAAAGCTCTCAAAACTTCCTATAGTTCAGGAATTTTTTTAGTGGGGCAAATGTCTGGAAGCCAGAAATGGGGTCAAAATTCAGCATTGTTAGAACTGGCTTGAAAAGAATCTGGTGAGTGACAATTTCTCATCCTCACACAAGGGATGAGATGTGACCTTGTAACTGACCAAATTCATTTCCTTTAAGGATAGCTATGTAAGAGGGAGGCATTGGCTTAAACTTCAAAGCATAAATAAAATATACTATGGAGAGAAATGATTGATATATAGAGATATAGATACAGATATATCTTTATCTACTGCAATTTAAATGTTTGCAGAATGCAAATATCACAACAGAAAATAAACTTTCAAAAGACTCTCCCAATAAATTATCATCATTTTTTATCTTTTTTATTTATTTTTATTTATTTATTTCACCTTTTTATTTTCTTCTGGTAATTTCATACAGAAAGAGTAGTGTTTATTTAAAATAAATCTCAACTCTGAATTCAAGATAGAGAAAAAATTTGTGATGATACTTGTCTGTGTTTATTCTGCTTGGAGAGAGGGAGGAAGTTGGGAGAACAGGAACCAAGCAGCAGTATGCTGATCAGCTGACCAAAAACAAATAAACAAACAAACAATCTAACTAACTAACTAACAAAACATTCCAGCCTGATTGATATTGATTGTTGACTCCATGATATCAATATTCACATCTTGGCCAATTTTATGCCACTAATGATTTACCTATCAGCTCTCCTACACCAGTAGGATTTGGCTCCAGCTCCATTAAATCAAATAACAAGGATGGCGAATGGGAGGGAGAAAGGAAAATAGAGGGATAGCAAAGGAAAAAGAAGATGGAAGTAGTTGCGCTAACATGTATCTTTTCAGTTCTTAACTATGTGCTTAGCACAGTGAATATTTTCCTCCCTGTAGATCTATAATGTAGACCTATTATTTTTCTATTTTCATCTGAAGATAAGAGAATATAGGCACGTGTCAGTTAATTAACCTGCTGGAAGGCATATGCTTCCTCTGGGGTCAAATAAAAGCAGTACAGATGAACTCCAGTCTTTTCCTTTCAAAAGAACATTTACCCTCAGTGTATTAAGATTAAATCCAGACACCACAATGTAAATTCACATCTTCACCCCCTAACCTGACTTGTTCCAGTAATATCCTAGGCCATAGCTCCAGAATGTTATCTCCAGCCCTAACCATTTACCAAATCTATAGGAAGAGGTTGCTCTAAACATATATGGCAGTGATGGAAAGATCCTGAAACACGTCGAGTCATGCCAGGCTTCAGTAATGCATTCTATTAATGGGCAAGGTTCAGAAATGGTGCACTCATTTGAAAAAAAAAATTACTTTGGAACAATTTTAGTTTGCAGCAAAGATAGTATAAATAGTTCCCATTTACACTTCATTCAGCTTCCCATGTTATATTCTAAACACTGAGCAATAAATTTGAAATTTTACTAAGAATTTAACTTCAGATGTCATTCTAATTTGACTAATAACCTTGAATAATTATTAAATAAAAAGACAATGTGCATAATGTTAGGCTTTATAAGTTATTTAATTTCATACCTGTTGCTGTAGGACCTTGCATCAACTCTGTGAGGTAAAAGGAATAGAGATAACTTACTGAAAATAAAAGGACACTGTTGCTTCTTAAAGTTTGGTCTAATAGGTAGCAGCACTTACCCTGGATTCCTAACTGCAAAATCTCAGGCTTTCCTCCATCCCACTGAACTTTGCTGTCTCTGAAAGTGTTCGGGCTCCCATTGTACCGCATGGATCAACATGGAGAATGAATAAGAATCTATATCAAAGCTCAAACCTGGGTTCTTCTTTCAGAGCCCATCAATATTCCCAGAACTTAACCCCTTATGTGGGGTTGCTTTCCTGTTTTTCATGTAAATCTATGTTGGTGGAGCTAATATTGATCATCAAAAAGCAGTTTTCCTTTGCAAAGACACCCTGCAGCAATTCTTTGGCACTCAGTACTCTCTGCAGTCCATGACCATATGATTCTTCCTAATTGCATTGTGGAATCTTGCAGCACAGGAGTTCTTCCAAAAATTTCACTGTTGTCAATGCACATATGACTTTGAGAAGAGATTATAGAGGGAGAAGTGTCTTTTCAGTTTAGAAATTTAGAAATTTGTTAAATGTTTTCTAAGTACCTTCTTTCAAAAATATTGTATCTTACCAAATCTTCAAGGTTTCACTGGATTCTGAAAAATCAAAGCTTACACATCCATCACTGACATTTTAGGGAAAATAGAAGCTCATTGATTGAATCATGTCTGGAAGCACAGTTCATCTAGCATGTTAATATTCACATAGAAACTCAGCTGTTTAAAGACTGACTGTTAGCCGGGTGTGGTGGTACATGCTCAGTAATCCCAGCACATAGGAGGCGGAGGTAGAAAATCATCATGAATTCAAAGTGAGCAGAGGATACATAGTAAATTCAAAGTTGGCCTGAACTACATAGGGAGATCTTTTCTCAAAACAAAAAAAACAAAACAAAACAAAACAAACTGTTAGCTAAGTGGATACCAGTGCAGAGTTCGAATATTCTAGCAAGACACAAAATTTTGGGGTTTTTTGACCTTTTTTTCTTTAGCTTTCCTGGACAAACAGCAAATCTGCTCATGAAGCAAGCATTTCTATGCCATATTTATTTCATCTGTATTTACAGGGTAAGACCTGCAGAAATAACCCCTAACTCTTCATGATAACACAGAGGAATAAAATTTGAATAACCATCTATTGGTTTAGTATGTTAATATGTTATTTGGAGAAGCTGTAGAACATTAAAGTCTAAGTCTCACTGTTGTACAGTTAAAATCATCATCCATGTAGATCATTAAAGTGGTTGCTCTATGCCAGAAATGAAAATTCAGCTGGATATTCTGATGCCCTTATCCTTAGCTTCACATTCTGTTTTACTACTGGCACAAAAAGGCATTTTATACATGGCATAGAATGAATGAATAAATGAATGAATTAACAAGAGGGTGTGGTACTGAATGATATGTAATGGGAAATCCAAATTTCCTATAACCTTATTTATGGTCTTTGACATCAAAGGCACTCAGAACTGGTTTGGAGGATGACACTCTAATAAGAGAACTCATGTATGTGCATAATGGTCTTATTATATTAGCTTTCGCTCTCACCAAAAAAATCAATAAATACTTAGAATTAGTAGAAAAGATTTTCCTGTTTTTAAGTGTATCAAAAAGGGAGTCTTCCCAATGAATATCTTAAGATATGTTATTGATTTCAGGAGTAAGCAAAAAATAATAACCTAAAACTCCAAAACCAAACCATACCCAACAGCAACCTTGTCCCCCTATTATTAACACAAATCTCCTGTAATGACTTTGCTTTAGAATTATGTCTATTTTTCAAGAATTAGAACGTCTTACTGCTTGGAGAATTGCCAAATACTAACTCTCTCTTTTACTTATTTAATTTGTTCTACTCACTGTAGGGAGTTGTGAAAAGACAAGAGATAAACACAAGCTCATAAAATGGGCAACAAAACTCAACATAACCATCACTCTGATTCCTTACTGCCAGTCACTAAGTTAACAATAACAAATAGATGGGGTTTTTGCTTTGGTTTGTTTCTTTTTTTGTGTGCCTTTCCCTTTTGTGTAATGAGGGTCACATTATATGATTACACTTTTTGGATGTTGTAGTCTGTCTTCTGTAGTGAAAATCAAAAATAGAGATAATGACGTTCATGCTGGGCTGGAAGGCTGGCCTTGCCATTCAGAGCTCCCCGACAGTGGCTGGCAAGCATTCATCAAGTCTGACCAGACAGTCAGTGCAACTCAAAAGGCAGATTCGAGGTGGTAATTCACCGAACTCCAGGAAGCCTCACAGCAGTGTGTTTTTAGAACTAGCAATTTTAGCCTCATCAGTGGTAATTTATAAGTGATTTAATGGCACTGAGTCATGGACCTGCTTCAACATTTATGAGTGGACATAAAAAGTTATGACAATTTCGTAGCATAAAATGAATATAAATATTAAAAATAGACTTGCTTTTAGCTTATCTTCAATTTGCAAGATGTTCAATTTTTTTAAAATTTTGGGGTTATTTTTAGTGGGAGGTATACCACTTCCTTAAAACACAGGTCTTGGGGGAAAGAGAATAGCCAACAGAGAAAAGAAGGGCTGAAAGTTCAGGGCACTCATGATGTGGACCTTTGACAAGTTAAGGAAACTGACTTTTTTGCTTGTTATAGGAGCAGCTTTCTGCTCAGCATAGAAATGTTCTTAAATCACTTTTCCTTGCTCTCATCAACTGCAAAAAAAAGTAAAGATAGTACTCATGGTCATGAATACGTTACAGATATTAAGCAAAACTTATTTCATAAATTATAACGCAAAGCATGCTAAAGTAGATGTATATCCAACTTCATCCTTTCCTGATCAGGGCTATTTTTTTCAGACACAGCAGCTCCTGTTTCTTGGTTTTGGAATTTGGGTGCTGATTGTAGCTGACATGGATAGTTCTGCAGAGAGTTCCTAGCACCAAATACTGAGAATGACAAAGTATTTGCATAGATTCTATATAATGTCTTTGGTTGAATGATGATAGAAGGCTAGTGGGAAAAGAAAAGAGAAAGAATCAAGTTCAAGTGGTCAAAAGGAGGAGAGGGAGACGAGGAGAGGGTGAGAAATTGACCCAGAAAAAATAAGAAAGTAACTAGTGAGCCTGAATACTGAGAAGGGAAATTATAATATGCCGACTTTTTGACTCCATATAGAAATGAGAAACACAAACTCACACATACACACACACATCACTGAAGGTATGAATATTAGGAAGCCACAAAAGTAATGTAGAACTTTCAAAAAGATTTTATGAGGCAAACTATGAACTGACTGTGCTAAAGGTCTGAAAACCTAGAGGGAAATACAGATAAAGATATTATATATTTAAATAGATATCTTTTGTGTTTAGGTCCTCTGAGCATATTTTTATATGTACAGAAATAAATATCAATCAAAATTTACGATATATATACCACCATGTTTCTTTCCTTCAAGCCAGTGCCCTCTAAAAATTCTCTCCACTCCCTTTCCAATTACACAAGTGGAAAATATATTTCATAGACAGTGAAAATTATAGAACCAACAAAAGATGACACAAGGAGGTTCTTCAACCAATTTCCAAATGTAGTGGGTATCAAAAAGGAAAGTGTCATTATTTATGCTTCGTTCCTTTTCAAGGGTAGGAGCAAGGATCCTATATTTCTAAGTACTATGAATAAAGGGGGACAAAAGTTCCAGTCTTCAGATCAAGTAGGCTTCACAAGACAAAATCGGAACCAAGACTTGAATGAAGAGAAGGAATTTGTCACGCGAACACTGTCAGAAGCAGCTGCAATCCAAAGGAAAACCCAAGGTACAGATGCGCAAACAGGTACCTGCTAGGTGTACCCAAGGCTAGCGCGCCTTGGCTGCAAGGAGCACAGGAAGCCCCATGAAGGACCAAGAGGGTTTTTTTTTTGATGATGGTTATATTTTGAGTGAGATGTGACACTATTGATTTAACATAATCCCTTGGTACATATCTCTCCTTGAATTAGATAAAGTGAACAGAATTTAATAGGTCAAAATTAGAAATATTTATTGATTTAGAAGAAATTATTTGGGGCAAAGAAGGCCCCCATCTGACATTCTATGTCAACTTCATAGTTTGTTTCTTTTTACTTTGGGGGAATGTATGACAGATTCTGCTACCTACCTCATACCTGATAGTCACTTGCTCATCTTTCTTAGTAAAATGATCCCTATTTTATTCAGAGTGCCACCATGTGTAGCTAAAAAGCTACCCTTCCAGCCTTACAGCTCACTGAAGTCATGTGATTAATTTCCAGCTGATGATATTGTAATGCAAGTGATGGGTGGGTCTTCTAGGACATTTGCTTAAAGGTACGACATCTGAGATTTTTCTATTCTGCTTTCCATGCTATTCTGATCAAAGTGGGATTTACAGGCCATCTCTATAATGAACCTGAGGTTCGAGTCATGACAATGGCAGAAGAGAAATGTCCCTTGGTATCTGTTCAGGGTTTAGCATTTTTCTACCCAACTTCAGATTTCTTTTACAGGACAGATATACTTCTTTAACACCAGTAATAGTAGTAGTAGTAGTAGTAGTAGTAGTAGTAGTTTTTCATTAAATGTAATAGAACTTAATTATAACAGAGTTAATATGTCTTATTTTAGTATCTTTTCCTTTAGTTTTATTTTAAAAACCACTCCTTTGGCTTTTTAATTATATATGACTGACCCCCCCAAATCAGCAATATCTCTTAGAAAATCCCCTCACTGGGAAAAAAAGAGAGCCAGTTCAAACAAATAACACTACCTCTAATTAAGGATACCATGAGTAGTGAACCATGGAAGCAGAATCAAAAAAGAAGACCAGAGAGTAATTGGCTGAGCTGACCACAGAGGTAAAAATCTTCATCTTGCACACAAAATGCTTTAGAATTGGTTACAAAAATGGATTGCCCAAATAAAGCATCTTGCAGAATCAGAAATTATCATGAGAGGAAAACACTATGTGTTTCATGAAGTTAAAAGAGAATTTTCTGATTTAAATGCCCTCTCAATTCTCCACCCTTTTAAAATTAAGCAAATGGTTTCACATTTCAGAACTTATTTGATCTGTGTAGTCGTCATTTCATTAGTCAAAATATATCAAGTAATGTCTACCGATTGTTTCATATGGTTGTGGAAAACTGGATCAAATGACAGGTATGAAGCCCCGTAAATAACTGAAAGCACCAGCAGTGGCATGATTTGTGTCTGTATTATATTTTATTCCATTGGTTTTTGTTTTAAATGTTCCATTGTTTTAAGAAAACTATTTTTGATGTATTCCTAAGTTCAGCCATTGTGGTAATCTGATTTCATATATTATCTTCTATTTTGAAAACATTTGTACAACTGCTGAAGCAATTTGCAATATACTACTATCTCAAATACAACATAAAATATAGGATACTTTATAAACAGTTACTCTTGAAGACAGTGAGGATCAAAAAGTTTAAGCAACTTGTACACAGTTACTCACCTGCGAATTGAGGAAGGAAGTTGTAGAAGTGATTTTCTGGTTGCTAAACCCAGTGTTTGTTTATCCTATGATTTTTCTCTCCAAAAATTTCTGTCAGAGACCAGATGGTTTACCACAATCTATTTGGCTAAAAGAAATAATGTGAAAATCCTTTAACTCAGAATTTCAAATAGTATGATTCACTCATGCATTTCTGTGTGTCTGAACAGATCATCCAGGTATGAAACAGTCATAGGATTACTTCTTTTAAGTCTTGAAATCAAGGTTCTAGGGTATCAGAGAAATTTTTCTGAGTAGCTGTGGGGTGTAGCAAGCAGAGACCTAGGCATACAGTCAGAGGAAATGCCAACTTCACATGGAGAGATGGATGGAATTTATATAGAGCCAATGGGAAAAGACTTGCATGAGATCAAATCTATCTTCCTATACTCATTTTATGAAGATATGCTTATTTTTCAACATATGCCATAGCTGAAAATTGAGCATAGAAATATTGAATGCATAAACAGAAGCACCTTCACTTCAATACATGTGAACTAGGATCTCTGTACTTCCATGAAGACAATAATAATTGTTTATTAGTCTTTCTCGTACAAATACACACACACACACACACACACACACAAGCAAACCTATTTGCCTGAGTAATTTAATTATTTGCCAGACATATTCCAGGAATGTTATTTTCCTTCCCTCTAAAAATTTCTTAATCAGTAGAAAAAAATACTGTGAGAATGAAAACTGTACTTATTGGTCTTGAATTTGCCTAATCCACACTGCACATTTTAGAAATTTCTATTTAAAAGAAATGAACTCTTTTTAAAAATTTTTTTCTTGACCAAGAATTAGGTAGCTGGTTTTAGTTTTTACTCAAATTCTGTGATCCAATTATTACCCAATGACATGAAGTCTAAGGCATAAATTTCTATTCTTTTCAGCTCCGAGTATAGTTACCATTAAATAGAAAAGTCCTAACAAATGCATGCTATTTTGTTTATGAAGAACAATAACTCTTAATAAATTGGAGAGGTTTGTTTAGTTTAGAAACAACAAAATGTTTCCACTTTGATTAACTGAGAACCCAAATGCTCAGTCATTTTCCAAACTGGCAGTCTGAGGATTTTAAGGAGATTCAAGCAATATTGGCTCATGAAATTAATTACCATTCTACAAATATCACCTTTGTTTACAAGGATAGTCCTTGTACAAAGACAGCTACCACCCATGACACCTAAATCCAAATCATGTTTCCCAGAGAAGCCAAAAGCAGGATTTCTGTTGAGAAGAAAAGCAGACATTTGAAGACAACACTGCATTTAATCAGATGAGATAAAGAAGGGAAACAGAAGCAAAACTAAGAAAAGTTAGTAGAGAGACCATGCTGAATTTTGTATGTTGTTTTGATAATAACTACCAATATACAATGTCACACATGTTCTTTATCACTCCAACAGTATTTTATTGGCAATCTGTGCAGAATGCAAGTTATATATTTATATCATGCGTAAGTAAACAGAACAAATTCATGTATTCATGATGAACTTAGGCCATAAAATGGTTATCTACCACTCATGATCCAGAGCAATATTAGAGATAAAAGAAGGGTGGCCATATCACAGTGTGAAAATAAATAAATAAAAAGTACGAAAAAAAATCACTAATGAGCTTCAGTGAGTCCATCTGACTCAGAAAAGTTACAGGAAGAATAGGACATATTTATTTCATATCACAGTGCTTGGCAGCTTCCTGTTTTTACTTTCATGTCATTTTAAAAATCGTTTGGGGTTTCCTGGTGGTACTCAACTACGGTGAGTTTATACCTTAGGAGATATTTAACACATCTAGCAATTGCTTTGGTTGTCATTACTGGGGGAGCAGCAGTGCTATGGGTATCTAGCATTAAGTCATATTGCACATGGAAGCCCCCTAAAGAAAAAGTAGACCCAAAATATCAACAGTGACAAGTTTGGGGAATCCTGCTTTGTTCATCAAGTTGCTGCCCTTCTGGCTTTCTTTTCATCACTGACATAGGACTGGGGTGATTGTTTGGTGATATTGGAGCCTAGCCCACTGGCCCAGCCCAGAGAGTGCTTTGGATCTGGTCTTTGGATGCTATGACTCCAAAAGACCAGACCAACTTGGCAGCAAAGAGCTGCCCTTTGCAGTTCCCCATCAGAGAGCTACAGGAACACTGGGCAAGAAAAACTTTCTGGAGCAAGTTCATTCCAAGCTCCTTTCCATGGTGGCATTCGTTACACCAAACTGCCAGATGCCAGCAGTGTCCTTGTCATTTTGACAGCGATATCATACTCATAGGCACTTGTAAATGTTCCTAAAGGGGTAGAAACACCCTTATTGAGGAACTCCCCTGAACAGAACCTTACCATCTTGAGTTGTGAGCTTTCAAAGTCCTGGCCATGGGCTTTGAGGGCTGAAACTCACTCTTCTCTGTCTGGCTCAGTCTCTTTGATTATTTCATTCCCATTTGAAGGACATTTAGTCCTTACTTCAGTTACTCAAATCAGGTTGGATTGCCTCCAAATTCTCAGAATTTTAGTATTTGAACATTGTAAATTTCACCTGATTGGTGGGATGCAAAACCACTAGCATGGATGGTGGCTAATACTAGAAAATTAATAAAATAGCAAGCAGCATTTTTCATCACACATAGTAACTACACATATTGCTTTTTTCATTATTGATTATTGTATAAAGACATAAATATGCATATTCTGAAATGTATTGCAAAATTTATTTCTAACTGTGGGTCATAAAAGAGACTAAAAGCCACTGCTCTAAACAGCCACCTCCCTTATCTATCCAGTCCCTGAGTGTAACAGAGCTTACAATTTCCCTCTCCTGATCCACTCTTCACTCATTTTCTGTCTCATCCTTGAGATCACAGGTCACATCAAAATTGCATTAAGAAGTCAATCCACTAAACAATGGTTGGGTTAAATTATCTCTCCTTTTTATTTTACCAACAAAAGATGCCATTACATACATGAACACATGAGACCTGTATGAACTTGCTTTCTATGTGTAACAATTTGAAAATCCTTTAAGCAAATCTGATAGGACTGTGTAAAACTCGCGGTGGTAAGAGTCAGAAAGTCTTCTAAAACACATCCAAAACACTAAACCAGTCATCAAATACTTTCTGTAATAAAACAAGTCTATAGTAACAATACTATTACCCCATTCACCAATAGCTCAGTATTCTCACTACTATCTCTCTCCAGGGACTCTAAGTGAACAGACTTGATTGAACTTCCATTTTAGTTTTGCCTGTTATTACCTATTGGTCTTGGGTATATTTCTTAAGAAGTAATAATTTTATTTACTGCAAAATAGGGATGAAAGTAGAGAGGGTCACTGACTGATTATTTAAGAATAGAAAGAATGTATGTAAAAGGTGCTCACACATCTCAGGCACTCAAGAAATTAATATTCTGAAACTTTTTTTGCATGTATCTCCTCTACTTCTATTACTGAGATTTTGTCCACTAGCATGTTTCCATTATTTTCATTCATATGTATTTTAATGTCCTCCAAGTGGAGCAGGAGATAATAGGTATTTAGCATGAAATGCTCTGACTCAGCATTCTCAAATTTTAGAACACATCAGATCACCTGGAGAGCTTGTTAAAACATTTTGTGACACAGTAGATCCAAGGAGGAGCTTATTGTTTTTTGCTTCTACCCGATTCCCAGGTAATGCTGTTGATGTCCGACTGGAGACTACTCTGAGAAACACTGCTCTATGAGGATATTTATTTTAAAGAATGCAATGGCTATTGCAAGATGAGCTAGCCAAGTGTACTTTATACACTATCAAAATCTGAAGCCATCTGACCCAGGTTCAAAGACAGGGGTAATCAGAAAACACCCAAAGGACAGCAAACAGGAAATGTATCCCCTTAAGTTTTTGAGTCAAGCTTGGTTTAGGATGACTGCTGCTAGAGTGATTCTAATACCTACAAGAAAGAAAGAGGACCCATCCTCGGGTCCCTAGAACTTCACCACCCAGTAGTGGTCGTCCATTTTTGGAATGAGCAGCAAAATTAACTCTTGTTATCCTCATAGGAAAATGTCTTTCTGGTTGTTGTTTCCAGCCCTCTCTGCACAGAATTTACCAATCTCTTTATTCCCAGTTGTCAACACAAACACAGATTCACCAAAAATAGTGAGAAGACGTTACTGTGCTCTTATTTAAGCAAGAAATACCCTTTTAGAACCTTTTTGTTTTTGTTGTTCCTTCGAAAATCTCATCATTAACAACATAACACGCCTATTCTCCCATAGGTTATTTTTTTCTTTTCTCTGCTTCAGGAATAGCGCCCATGTTTACCAACAGTATGATGAAAACCTCATGTCTCCCCAAAACTCGGGATGTGTAGAATAATGTAGAGGGTGTAATAGTGTATTCCATGCCATGCTGTGGAAGTAGCAGGAAACCAAAACCATCTGTTGGACAGCAAATTAAAAGTGGGAACATTTGGGGTTTTCAAGTTAAATTACAAGTGCCAAGATGTGCATGAGATTAGACCAGTTCTTGGAAAATGGACAAAGGATGCAAATGACATGTAGGCTGAAGTCCTTCAAAGCAGGCTAACTTAACACATAACCAGAAAGACAAAATATGAATGGAAACTGGGTTTTTTAAGTGCGTGTGCACATGTGTGTGTACTTTTGTTTGTCAAAATCCAAAAACACCTGCATCCCATATTTATTTTGACAGTGTAATCAACAGTGCTAGAAGGTACAAACAAGTTGGTCCTAAGAATAATCAAGACCTTATCAAATCATGCTTGCATTTGTTTCTGTTTCTACTAAGCTCATACAAAAGTATAGTCTATTTTACCTTCAATTGTTACTTATTACACACACATGACCCAGAAGTAGCGGCAACTATTAGTTAGACCCGGGCTGTCCACTGTGGAAACCCCTAAGCCCAAGTGACATTTTAGTCTTTGGAATCTGGCCCATCTGAAATCAGATGGCCTGTGAGTATAAAACACATGATGAATTTTTAAAGTTACAGTAATAAAAAGAATATAAAATATGTAAATAATTTTTAAAATATCGCTTGTATGTTAAATGCTATTTTGAATATATTATGTTACTGAAATGCATTTTCAAAGTAACGTAAAACTGTCTTTAATCTTTTTAATGTGCCTATTAGGTAGTCTATAAGTATACATATAGCTTGTATTATATATATATATATATATATATATATATATATATATATATGATTATAGGTTTATTAGGTTATAATTACTTACCATAGAGTTCAATCTTTAAATTGCACTACTCAGTGGTTTTTAGTATAGACTTGTGAAACCATCATCACTTTCTATTTTTGGAACATCTTCATCAAAACAAAAAATAACCCTTTACCCACTTCCCATCCCTGCAGCCTGTTGGAAATCATCATCTAATTTCTCTTTTGGCATACCTATTCTGAATATTTCGGACTAAGAAAGTCATACAATATGTGATCTTCTGAAATTGGCATCTTTCATTTCTCCTAAGGCTTTCTAGGTTCATCTATATTGCTGCATGAACTTCATTCTCTTTTGTGACTGAATAACATCCCATTGCATAGATTGTATCATATTTTGTTTTTCTAGTCATCCATTCCTCTTTGATGAGTATCTATGCTATTTCTACTTTTTATCTATTCTAATCAGTGATGCCATGAACATACAAGATTTTGTGTGGTTGTATGTTTTTATTTCACTAGTTATACACCGAGAAGTAAAACTACACAGTTATACACTAACACACTAAATATAAATAACATTCTCAGAAACTTCAAGTCAGCCTATTCTTTATGATGCTTCCACCATTTTATATTTCCATCTAGGTAGGCTCAGATTTCTCTATACTCTTACCAACACTTATTTTCTGTCTTTTTTGTATTGTGAATCTAACAAATGTGAAGTGGTTTCTTGCTACAGTGTTTCCATTGCACTGCATTTCTACTGAGCAGTTCTGAGTTACACGATCTTTACAAAGGAACTATGAGTAGTTTGATTTATTAAATCCATGGGAAAATTTTGGCTGCATTACTTGTATTCTCGATGCTAATTTTTCTCTCCTCATTTCCTCTTCCACCTAAAGACTCACTTGTATCCAGGGAAAGTTGCATAAGTCACACTGTGACCAGGGAGCAGAGATTACTTAACAGGACAGGGCACATCACATGTCATGCACAGCAAGTGATAGTATTTATATGGCGGGCTGGGGAAACAGATGAGACTGCCCACAGCCTAAGAGAAATGGCCCTGTGACTCCAACCACTCTGAGGACCAGAGAGACAAAAATCAATGCACACATTTAACTATGCATTTTCCCACTCCTATTTATCATCCCAACTGGGACAATAGCTCTAGTGAAAAGAGGTGCTATTAATAATTTTGCTGGGACTATAGACATAAACCAAGACCACTCCAGTAAGTTATGCCTTAGGGTGACCATGCCTGCATTCCTTTGTGGCACATTTGTAGGGAAATGCTATCTAAAGCTGTGAGTGTCTGGAAAGAGCTCATTGCATTATGCTTGGAAACATGCCAGTTGCCCAAATGCTCATGATCATGGTGCTAAGGAGTCTATGTTCTCAGACTATATTGATGACCAATGCCATCCCTTGGTCAGACTAAAAATTCTGTGTAGTATTAAAGTAATAACCTTCATAAGTGCAACTTCTTGGAAAGCCAGTGTCCACAATTAAAGGCATGCTGTCTTTCCTCTGGCAGCTTTCAAACTTGAGAGTTGACAGAAGTAGATCACTGAGTTGAAGAGACTTTGTTTGATAATTTGTTCCTATGGAGTTCATTTTTCCCAAATGCTCAGGCCACAAAAATAAATCCTCCCATGTGTCTCACCAAAGATTCTTTTCCTCTTTCCCCAGCTTCTCAGTTTGCTCATTTTCACTTCTAAATAATGCACAAGGCAGTGGCAAAATGCCCTTCTCCATCTACGGATCATTTTGCATCCTGGAAGTGGCAGGCATGAATGCAGGGGAGTAAGTGCTGACACTAGAGAATCCTTGTGTCCTGGAGTTATTATTCGAAGAGAGAAAAGGAAAAAAAAAAACAACCAAAGGAAATCAACGATTTCAATAGACATGTTCATTCTATTTGCATATTTAAATATTTTTAATTTTAATATTTAGCATTTTATAGGCCAAGCAACACTTAGAGCCTCCTGGGGAGACTTCCTCTAACTTACGGAGTTGTGGAAATGTGCAATTTGGGCACCAGTCTAAGGCCATTCAACTTCCCAACATGATTTTGTAGACAAAGCTCTACAGCGCTTTATGAGCTTCTAAATTACGCCCTGTAGTTTCCCCAGGAGATGTCCCTGGGGAGTTGGTGACTATGTTTATATTGCCTCCAGCTAGAAGTTCCCCAGCACAGTAAAGAGAAAGTTGCTTCTCCCTGAATTGAAGATACACTGATACACACAAATAAAACAGAGAGGAAATGCTATCCAGCTTTCTTTGGGAATGTCAGAATCTGGTAACGAACAATAAAGGGAATTATGACAGTTACTTGAGAAAGCAGGTCTACTATCTCTTTGATTTCTTTATGGAGACTTCTGTGTCCTGGCGCTCAATCTGCTGTGATCAGGGATACATATGCGGTACTTTATTGTTTTAGAGCAAGGCACGGCATACTGTTGGCCTCCTTCCCAGGTTTCCTCAGATTCTTTCCTTATGGATTTCATTACTGTCTGCCCATCTCCCCTTCTTTTTTAATGATTTGCATGTGCAGAGCAGCTGTCTTAAGACCTTCGTCCCTGATTTGTTGATTTTTGGAGAGATCCAGGAGTGCCCCTTAACCAATTACTGAGAGATACAGCAATAGCAAACCCTCAGTCTCCCTTGATGGGTGCAGCTCACACTCCAGAGCCCCTGCAGCATTAGGCCTCTTCCCCTCCCCTGTCCAAGCCTTCTACTCTCTAACTTATCACAGTCACCCCTAGGGGCAGGTCCTTATTAGACCATTTGAACACAAACCCTCCAGTCGGAGAGGATTTACTGTATATGATCTAACTGTGGGGTTGCAAATAAAACATAAGACACCAAATGAAACTTGAATTGCTGCTATAGGACAGACTAGTACGTCAAATGCAAATGCAACATTGAGGACACATATACCACTAAGTCATGATGTATTACACATCTGAAATTCAAATAAAAGTAAGCATTAAGTATTATTATTTTCTAAATTTGGCAACCCTATCCCTCAGACCCTCACAGCAACCAAATGAGATCATTATTTTCATTTTAAAGATATTTTTTTCTAAGTTAATGCTTGGAGAATCTTAGTGACTTTTCAAAGGTCATAGAAGAGCTGCCAGTTTCCTGACTCACACATAGGACCTTCTCTTTACTTTTTTTTGCTTATTTGGTTCTTTTTGTGCTTTATTTAATCTTCATAAATGAGGCCTGCATCAGAAAATATTAATTGTTCATAGCAGTTACATATCTGCTGATAGGTGTCCAGTATAAGTGATCCATTCCCTTTGCCTTTGAATAAGATCTGGACTAATTTCAAGGGTGCTAAAAGAGAAGAGACTAAAATGAGTGCTGGACTTTATCAGTTTAGAATGTGATAACAAATTGGTTCCAGCTATCCCATGACACCATGAGCTCTGGCTTATTTCCTGGGAAACAGTAGAGAAGGGTAGTCACCAGCTCTGGCTTTGAGGTCTGTCACCCATGGGTTCAAACATTACAATCTACTAGCTAGATGACTGTGAGCCTTGCTAAGTGTCAAAAACTGGGAAAAGCCTGAGACTTGACACTTCTAGCAAGCTAATTCATTAGTATGCTATCATTTTATGGATACTTGTCCAATACATAAGACTCCCAGGTCAGGGAAAAGGGAATTTATCGCAGACAGCAATAGTTATAGCCAGAGGGCCAACATTTCTGCCCCCTTCAGTGTCCCGATTACCATTCGAAGACACAAATATTCAGATGATCCTCGAACCTAATGTGTGATAACACAAGAACCCCAAACTTGGGGCACATGTATCCTTCATAACAGGCAGTAAGTATTGCTGAATTCTGTGCTGGAAGATGTCATCTTTATTACACTAGATGGCAAACATTACCATGTACCCTCTAGCTGTGTAGTCATTATCTCTGTCTTCCACTACACAAATATCCTTGTCAGGCCAGTTCAGAGAGAGGCTATCCACACCTCTGTCTGTAAGACACGTGGACAGTGTGAAATCCATGAGAATTGTCTCCAGGAATGAAGTCTTGGTTTCCTTATCCATAAAATAAGATAATATTTTCTACCTCAGAGTTCCTCTTGACTTTCTTCTTAGAAAAATTCCTTTACCTCTATTTCTTGCCCCCTCCACAACAGTGGTATAATTCCATATGACTAATGGCATCTGTGGAAGGACATGTCAAAGCTGTGCTTTTGTGTGGGACATCAAAATCCTGGTTTTTGTTGCCAGGCATGGTGGCACATGCCTGTAATCCCAGCACTGGAGGCTGTGGCAGGGGAATCACTGTGAGTTCCATGCCAGTCTGAACTACTGAGTTCAAGGTCAGCCTGAACTAAAAAGTGAGACACTGTCTCCAAAAATAAATCCTGGTTTTTGTCATCCTTTCATTTTTGTTGCTTTGTTTGATTTCCTGGCAAATATGTTTTAATCACCTGGTTCCTAAAAGGCATTGTGTGATGGGTTGGTTTTTGACCTGGGTTGTCAGAGAGTCTAAATCATCTTATTTCAGAGACATCCTGAATCTCTTTGAGGCTTTTTCTCTAAAATAAGAAGAGTAACACATCCTTTACATTGTTTTTAAGATAATGAGATAATGAATGAGGAGCCACTTTTGAAATTATAAAGTGATTTGTACATTCATTCAATTTTCCTCAACACTTTTTTCAGTAAGAGATTGGTATATAACCTCATGAATCTAGCATTGCCTAAATTTCATTACTAGACTAGCATATTTAATGAACAAGTAGATTGAACAATTTTATGTGCAACCTCAAATTGTATAAAGGATGACAGAGAAATTAAGGTGATTTCATTAATATTGTCTTCTTGGATTTCTAATTTCAAAAAGCCTTTGTGTTCTGTATCTACTTAAACTGACTTTTTATAACTTTACTGAAACACCGAGAGTATTTCCTCATCAGGTCATCTGAAAACCTTTTGTGGATCGGTTTGCTGATACACTCAGTTGTTAAATAATGTACCTGGACATAATCCAAATAGCTTTTAATTCTCTTTAGGGTTGGAACATCACAAAATAATATATCTCTAAAGGCCAGAGGCAGTAGTGATTGATCTATTTCTCTCTTTTATATTCAAGGTTTAGTTTTTAAAAATGGATAGATGTGTCCACATATTGTTTTCATCAGTAAATTTTGATCCTTGATTCTAAACATAACTCTGAAAACAAATTTTTTTTCTATTTTGAAATTACAACTAATCAAGGAACTTTGAATGCATAATATCACTGGTCACTCAGTAAACCCTTGTGGAAGACTAAAGCTGACTGGGAAAGAGTCACTTGATTTTCAGCCACTTTGCAGTAAACCTTTAGAAAATCAAGCATGATGAGAGCAACATGAAAGAAAAGAAGCAAAGGCAGATCGTTGGTGAGACACCAATAGAGAGGGATCAAGAGCAGATTGCTTGTGACAGCAGTCACTTCCAAAAGCCAGTGGAGCTATCAGTGTAAAGGGCTGAACCTACTGAGAAAATTTTGAGGGGAAAAACATCTGGAACTGTAAACCACCACTCAAGAGTAAGGCTGAAACACTGACACTGGAGGTGAGAAAGTGTGCTACTGCTAGACCATAACTGGGAGGAGGGGTGGTAGTTAGTATCGACCCCAGCGTAGGAAAGGAATAATAGAAGCAAAAACGGTTAAGAAAGACAGGCAGAAATAGAAAAATACATATTGCTAAATCAAGTAAGTACTACTTAGAAAATGTGCATGTGTGTGTATGTGTGTGTGTGTGCGCGCATGTTGGAATGAAAATTCCAGATTCTGAGTAATATTTCTTGGAAGTCTGGGGTAGGTTGCCAGCTGGGCCTATAAATGGAAGTCAAACTGTCTTGTTTGCAAAGGCAAATAATGACTAGATTTAGATTATATTACTTAAAATATTCTATTAGTATACTTATAGTGGACTTGTTAATAATAAGGGGAGCAGAAGATAGTAAAAATGGAATGTATAGCTTCAAGAAGTAAAAAAGAAAAAAGAAAATTCATCTGGTTCAACAGCAATCAGAAAATATAAAACATAAATATTAAAAACAAAGAAAAGATGTAAGACATCAATACAAACAGTTCAATGTCAGATACAAATCAGCTAAATTCACCAAGTAAAATAAAAATATATGGATATTTTTAAAATTACCTAGTTGTCTATATATTCTGACAAAATAATTCTCTTAATTTTAAAGAACTAACCCTATCTACTACAATCAATCAACACAAGGTAATAAAACTACAAACAAAAGCATTTTAAATAGAAAATATTTACTGACTAATATTTTATTGTCTAAATAATCCGTGGTTAAAGAAAAAATAAATACTAATAAAATATTTAGAATTTCACTATAACCAAGAGCAGTCCATATCAAAATCAGTGTGATGAACTTAAATATTTAAATATTTTTCTTTTAAAAAGGAGAAAAGAACTGAATATTAATTAGCCAGCTAATCAATTCAGAAAGTCAGAAAAATACCAAATGGAGCAAGAGGCAGAACATGAAATGTAAAAAGAGAAGTAAAACTGGTGAAAACAACTAAACAAAACCACCACAGATTTGCTCAATGAAACTAACATCGAGTTGGTTAACTATGAAAGTCTAATGAAATAAATAAACCTTTAAAAAGAAAAGGCAGAAAACAAAGATAAATATTAAAGTAAAAGGCATAATCATTCATAGATGCCCTAGTGATTTTGGAAACAAAAGAACATTGTAAAAAATTTAATCTAACACCTTAAAAATCTCAACAATATAGTTTTACAAAGAAATTGATAACTAAAAGCCTAAGTAGATCAGTAATCTCGACTAAACCAAAAACAACTGGGCCAATGGTCCAAGTTAATACAAAAACTTTTATTAGGTTTGGTGATTTTACTGGCAATTTCAACTAAACTTCCAGTAGAAACATTCTTATTTCAAAATGATTTCTGTGTACTGGAAAGAGATGTGTGCCCTACTATCTCACTTCAAGAAGCTAAAAGAAACACAAAAATAAAATCAGAGCATAATAACACAGGAACAAAAAGAGCCAACTTATTTATGAACGCAGATATATAGATAATCCTTGCAACATCATAAAAAGCATTTACTAGCATTTAACATCTATTCAACATCAAAATTTATAGCTAACCAGAAAAGGAAAGTTCTTAAGTTAGTTAAAGTGTACTTACTAAAAATGTACAGAAAACAACCCCCTGAGTTCTTAAATTTAAGTTTCATTTCAGTGCAAATCTAGAAATAGCTGAAAATATATGCTGCTAGCATATATTTAATACTTTACTAGAAATTCCATCTAATGCAGTAACTTTAGAAAAATAATAAGAGGTTTTAGAGTTGTAAAGAGTGGAAGAATAATTTCCATTATTTCTAATCACCACAAAATTAGGACTTTATGAAAAATTCAACGAGTGTCTAATGGCAAGATTAACACAACAAATGCCACATTTTACAGTTAGAGTACATAATATAAAAATAACTTCCATTTACAATAGCAAAATACCTATGAATATGTTGGCATGAAACTTACGGAAGTGTATGTTATAAAGAATCCATGCGGAAATAAATATGAACAAAAGTACAACATGTTATTGACAGAAATAAATGTCCTGAATAACTGTGGCAGGGCACTCCCTTCAAGGATGAGCAGGACCTCCTTATAAAGGGGTCAAGTCTTCTCACAGTTTATTTTCACTAACTCATACAAAATCAGAAATTTTTGCTAGTGAATATAACGATAGGCAATATTGACATATGCGTGCAGTGCTGCAATAGTAAGGTCAACTTTTACAAAACAAACTTTGTGTGTAAAATTCCATACCTGTACCAAAAAAGTACGAATGCCCGAACCTTGTGTGTTTTCCCCAACATCCACTCTGTCTTTGCTCCTCTGAAAAGCCATCACAGGTTTAGAGATTCACCTCAGCAACAAGAATGGCCCTGCATGGCCAAAGCTGCCAAGCCCATCTCACTTCTCCTGCCTACAGGTGGCTTCAGAAGCCAAAACTGAGCCATACAAGGTATGATGTACTTGAGGCCACAGAAGCTGGTTCAGAAAAGGACATGGGACATACTGAACTTTAAGCCAAGGATACAGGTGAGAAAGTTTCCTGGAAGCATCTGGAAGAACAACACTATACCTGGGGAATTTCAAGCAGACATACATTGTCTTCCTTTGATGTTTTCTGGCATGGTTGTATAGACCAAACTGTGTCTCGCTCTTGATACCAGCGTGAGGAGAAAGTCTAAGCTGAGAGAGAACAGAGCCGAGACCAACATGGGAATGCAGGTAGCCACACAGTCACTGGAATAAGCTTATCCTGAGGCCTTTTATGTTAGTATATGAAACTTGTAACTTGATAAAGCTGTACTCACAGATACAAGGAGAGTTATATGTTCACCAAAAGTTTGCCAATAGCACTATTTCCAACAGGCCCTTTAAAATAAGAGTCAATTTAAGCATATTAAAGCACAAATACTGAAAGAAGACAGCCATGTGTACAAGCAATAGCATCAGTGCAAAGATCTGAAGGGTATAAGTCCACCAGTAGTTAGACAGCTTCTCTACTAGTCCCACCTTCCAGCTCATCTCATATACTATCTCACTCTACATCTGAGCTCACAGCTTCTGAGCAAGCTATATTTTTTCAATTCTATGTTTTTTAATAGACTTGTACTAGTCTGCTGACCATGAAAGTCCCTATTTTTTTTCTCCATCTATAAAGTCCTACTTGTCTTGAAAAGTTATGTGATACTTTAACCCTGTGTACAAATATTTCTCTAAGGTTTCCTTTTCTAAACTCCTGTTTAGAACTGACATCGCCTAGTTGGCAGCTGAAGATGTACTGCAAAGAGGTCACACTTGTACCACTGTTGAGATATTTCACTGCTTCTTAACTTCTCCAATATTTGTTATCTTTCCAAATAGATTATTAGTAATGTTGGGTCACAATGCAAGTAATATCTTCATGGCACTGAACACAGTAATTTTGCAGAAAATACTGTGGATTGAACTGGATTTCTGGATCATGCTTCTGGAACCATCCGATTTGTCTTTCTGTTTAAGATTTCCAGCTCCAATCTCTGGCTACCTTTAACTTGTTTCTAAATTGCACAACCTGCCCATTCTCCTTTGATCCTTTAACTCAGAGGCTGGAGCTGTGAATTTTGACCAGCCTCTGAGAGTCATCAAAAAGCCAATTCAATTGCCATGCATTCCTTGGAAATCATTTGTGACCTCAGGGCATTGTTGTGTCCAAGGTAGAGCGAAGATCACCATTGCTGGACTATATTTATAGCTTAATCCTAACTAACCATCTCTATTTCATGTCAGCAGAAATAGATTGCTTTTTGCTCTGCACTGTTCTGTTGTGTTATGCCTGTGACTTTGTTTACAAAGGCAAGCTCCGAGTTACTCTGCTGTGTTTCTGAAACTCTACTTAGTTGTGCAACACTGGCTTTAATACTGACAAGTATCATAGCTCAAAAGTTAAGCCACAGAACTTTAACAGACAACTGAAGGTGTTAAAATATATTCATAACTCAGGGGCGTACCTTGAGATCTTCCCTTTAGAAATATTGTTATCATTAACTTCTATGCCTCAAATTCCACAGCACGAAAATGGACTTCATTTTCTTTACATAGACCTGTAGTTAATAGTACTTAGGAATTAGCTAAAATCAGAGCTTGAACAGACTAAAACCCAGACTTTTAAAACCCTACTTAATCACAAGGTGCTCATCAACAAGCAAGCAATTCAAGGTGGGATTAAATGATTTAAAAGATTAAAGTTTCATGTATAAAATCTCTATATGCCACATTGAAATGTGCTTTAGTGAATAAATAGACACTTGGTTATATTTACCAAAATTCATTAACTTTCTACTTTGGAAACAAAAGGAATGAGTATAGTGATATTTCAAAAAGAAAAAAAAGGCTTTTATTTAGAGAGAAAATATTCATTAGAAACTGGCTAAAATATTTGTGCAGTCTTTTCATTTACAATAAATAGCACTCCTTTTTATTTCTACTTTACCCCATCCTTCTTTTCCATGTCTACTGTTTGTTTACACAAACTATTACTCTAGCAGAATGGTCCTCAGCTGGAGACTATTTTGCCACTCAGTAATATTTGTCAAAGTCTGATGACAGTTTTGATTGTTGTGACTGGACTACCAATTGATATCTGTTGTGTAGCGGCTGAGGATGTTGTTAAATATTCTACAATGCACAGAACATGCACCACCCTGCTCCTAACCCCCTTGCTGGGCACAAGACAGAAGTATCATGCTTCGATTCTTATAATTTCAAAGTTTAGAAATCTTATTTGGCACCTTGGAATGCAGATAATCCCATTTGATAGAAATCAATTAAACTGAAATGTATGTCGAATGTTAAAAGTTAAACACATATAAAACATAAAACCAGGAGTGGATACCAAAAGGGAACAGTATATATATTTTTCTGTGTGAAAACTGAAGGTGCCTTTGTATCAAAGCCTGAAATAAAGAACATGAAAATGCATGTGATAAACTTAGATAAACTATTTAAAACAAATTTGAAGATACTGAATTGATTACATAATATGCAATACCACAACAAGAAAAGAATGATGACGAACATTTAATTCACAAAACAAAGAAATACAAATGACATAGTCTTAAAGATACTGCCATTTTGTGTTTTGAATGAATTTGTGTGAGCCAGAATAAAAACTACTTCTTAAGAGGGAATAGTCTTAATATATGAGGTGAAAAATTGTATAGTTGAAATTGTCAAGCATGAAGTTTATCAGAGATGATTTTGTGCATAACCACTTTATACAGTAATTCTTAAATGTGCTAAGACATAAGAACCTCTAAATGAAGATAAAAGAGCATCTACAATGACTAATAGCCATCTGAGATAATCATCAAATCAACTGGCAAATGAAAAGGGATGTAAAATTGTCAACTGTTTCTATTTACCTACTGGGTTTATTCTGTTTTGTTTTGATTAAATATTAATATGACTTTAATGCATGTTACTTTCATGAGACCTGTGTTAAACATTGACCATCTCCTCCCGGCAAAGATTAGGTAGTCAATAAATGCTTGACAGGCTTTAATCTACATCTTGAACAGATCTGTAGTCAGGTATTATTCAAGAAGTTGTTGAAGAGAACATGACCTCCTGTTTCCTCTATTTATTGAAACTGCCATCGGCAGAGTTAGGCACATGCTGTTTCACACTAATCTCACAATTCATTTATATTTATATGGAATATATTGCAGTTTTGCTTGTAAGGTTTTCTCTATGTCTTTTTCTCCTAGATTACTTGAGAGCAGAGAACACATTTCATTCATACATGCATTCATAATGTCCCCAAAATTGCTTGTCACTTAGTGGGTCTTCACTAAATGTTTGCATAATTGAACAAATAAATGGATAAAGACACATTTCTAAGAGCTAAAATAGAAAACAATGTCCCCCTTAAATATAATATTTAAGATGCAATTTGATTTGTAACTAAAGAAGATTCAATTTCTTCTTCCAATTTGAATATAAATACTCCTCTTAACCATGAATGTTACCAAAATTTTAGTCTGGAAAACTAATAGCAGCAGTCAAGTGCATTAGAAAATATTTTTATCTTAAAAAAGACTTCAGTGAAGTCATTTTCTCCCTAAAGTCAAAGTTATATACATGTGCGAGAGGTTAGAAAACAACACTTAACAAATTTAAAGACAAATCATAAAAGCTGAATATAAATTAATTGGCTATAAAAGCATATGAAATCCCAAGTAACAATTCACTAATCAAACAGATGGTTTAGCATCAACTTAAGCCCTAGTAGGACTGAGCAGCCAGTGGCTCACATTTTTTTCAGTAAATATGAATTGCTTTTTGCCACAGATAAAATATATAATATAGTTAATGTACATGAGTGATTATTCTTTGTTTTTGTACTTTTATTGTAACATTTTTAAAAGTGGGGAAAAGAGACAGACTGCAGGTTGGACCTGGTTGAATTATCTTTACAATTTCAAACCATAATTTTGCAGCTGCTAGCGAAACTGTCATTGGCACCAGAAAAAGAAGCAGAAGTTGGTACTGGTACAAAGATTGTTGGTGTCTTTTGCAGAGCTGTCATCCAAAAAAAGTATCATTCATCCATTAATTAAGCATATATTAACTGAGCACCTATAAGCCGGGAACTCTACCATTATCAAGGACTCACAGACAGATGATGCCTTTACCTCAAATTTTCCCTATCTGGTTCGGGAGACTTGAAAAACTAGTCTTGGTACAAACGAGAAAGGAAGGCTAACTTCTAAGAGTTAAGTCCAATCAGGCCATGAAACTTGAAAGATGTATAGGTATCTTTTCCCTAAAGTCACATTCAGTAAGGGTGTCAATGGATGCAAGTTTTGGGAATGGAAAATGATTTCATGTAGAAAGAATATAGAATTAATTATAATGGAATTTTGGAAAACAAACTGGTAAGACAAAAAAAAAAAAAACTCTCAATGTTTTCATCATTTCACTCTATTCCAGCAATTTATCCCTGCGAGGCAAAACTATCATAGACACTGAATCATAGGATACACAAAGGTGTTAGTTATTTTCTCAAGATGGGGAAAAGGCACCACTGCTTTGCACCTCTTTTATTTAAAGCTAGAAGAGAAACAAAGGACAATCTTCATCAACTCTGGGAAAAATATATCACAGATTTCAGAAATGAATTGGAGAAAGACCACAGGAACTCTGCAGAGAGGAAAAAGTCAAAGCCAGGTGCTTTGGGTGAAGAGGTGAGGTGCTACGAGAATTAAGCGTTTCACCCTGCAGAACCCCAGACTGCAGGGCCAGTCAGAGGCACCAGCTATAGTGGAAGAAAGAGGAAAGCTGCAGGTTGGGATAAGGGACTTCCTTAATTAGCGGAAAGGCCCTTCCAACTAGGCCACATGCCTCCTGAGTATAATCAACAAGCATCCTCTTCAACCAATGCAGATGCCAAGAGGTTTTTCCACAAAGACTCTGAAATTGAAGCACCGAGGGTACAGACATTTCTGAGAGAGAAGCCACAGGGCACTGAGAATACAAGGCATAGGTGGAAGCCTGCATACTAGATATAGAGGTCCCTGTGGCCTTTCTCTAACCATTTCCAGAAATCTGCCCCAGGCTTATCAGCTACCTTCTTCCTTAAGCAGGCAGCAGATGGAAGTACTTCCTCCTGGAAAGTACTTGCCTCAGAGAAAACAGCTGCGATGGTAACATCTGCTGTCTTCAGAGAAATGGTTGACCTCTCACCTAGTCACCTAGCAGTAGAGTCTATCCATCCACAGGCTCTAATCTTTTACACAGCATCTGTCTCCTCCTCTCCTTGTTCTACTTCTTTTTCAACATGAGCAGACAGAAAAGGAATACAAGGCACTTGAGTAAGAACTGCATTTGAAAGGTTAGAAAGAGGCAGATAAAGGAAAGTATGAAAAAATGGCAAGAATCAGAGGATCAAAAGAAATGGAGATAAAGGAACAGAAGATAACATCAAAGACATCTCAGAGAAAGAGGAGGTCATGTTACTGTCATGTGTTCTTTCTCTATGATATACTAGAGCATGTGCTCCATCAAACAGGAGTAAACCTGTACAGGAGACAGCATGAGATTCAGGAAAAACAGGTTTCAGCGGTGGCAAAAGATACAAAGGAAACTTAGAGGATGGTGGCTGTCTTTGAAGGACAGCTTCAGAGCAGGCCTACAAAAAAGTCATCTGAGACTGGAACACGAGGTTGAAAGAATCCAGAACAACATGTAAACTGATAAGACTTTCGGATGTGTTGGACTTGGGGAAACTGTGTTGAGAAGCATTTTAACAAACTACTGTAGTTATCTGTAGACTTTTCCAGAGGGTAAAAAAATAAACAAACAAAAACTCCACAAAACAACTGTAAAAAAAAAACAACTGTTTAAGCAACGAAATTTAACCACACTGTGATACCTGGCTTAGGAAACAATATTCACAGCATCAAAATAGTAATATGGTACGTGGATTTTTTATAAAACAGTTAAATGAGAGATAGGGAAAGACAGGGGAAAGGAAGGAACGAACTTCGACTTTATGTCATAGACCTTTTACAACAATCAGATTGTTGAGACTAATCACAGGTATTTTTAAAATAACATGTTTTTCCAGAAGGGACTTCTTTTTGCCATTCATCACCTCCACTGGTGGATAGGACAGCACCTGGATCTATGGTGACTTCACCATGTGGGGACAGCAAGCTCTTGGTATTGTCCCACAGAATACTGACATCACTTTCTGCCTTGTCGGACTAACTTGAAATATGAAATGTTGTGCCAAGTAGAGAGAATATTCTTAAGTACATAGTGATTCATAGAGAGGGATCTCAGAAACCCTTTGAATTAAAAAAATAAAGTCTGAGGTGTTTGAATATAAGTGAGTGTCTATCTACACTTTTGTTAATGATAACAAATATTTTATGTTGTACCTATAACATGCAAGGCATTGTCTTAAGCACTTTACATATATTAAGTTAGTTAACCCTTGTTATCCCATCTAAGATGCAAGGACTCATACAAATTTTCACAGGGAATAGGCTCAAAGAAGTTACATAACTTGCCTAAGGTTTCATAGCTAGTGACAGAGCCAGGATTCAGTTAAAAACATTAATTTGGGCTGGGGGTATAGCTCAGTGGTAGAATGCTTACCTAGCATGCATGGCTCTGAATTCTACCCCTAACACTGCAAAAGAGACAAAATAAAACAAAACCCCACAATCTCTACACCAAGAAGCCTCAAAAGGACTGGGGGCATATTTATTTGAAGTCAAGATTCGAGTGTATGCTAGGGAAAGAAGCTGAGAGCTGACTTCTGGAGGAGGCTTAATGAGCAGTCAGACTGAGCACGTTCCTCAGGTGCTAACATCAATCTGTGACTATGAAGGGCTGACAGCCATACTGTATCACTCCTTTTGTTTTCCTTGCTCTGTGGTATATTGGCTTCTTCATTTTGTTTTGTTTGGGGTTGATGCCCATTTTCCTTTTTCCAGGTTTTCTCCTCGGGCCTATTACAGAGAGGTGGGTGGCACACAGAGGTACTTCCTCTGATTTTAGTAGCCCTGACAAGAAAGAATAAAAAGATCTTAAAGCAAGAATTAGCTCAAATCTGATCACAGATTTCAGGAGCAGGGTTCTCTGTATAGTTCTTTTCCATTGCATGGATAATCAGTGGTCAACTGTCAATATGCATCTATCCCTCAGCCCCTTGCATTTTCAGGAGTAGGAGATTCTAGATCCACTGGCACAGTGTTAGCTATCTTACGCATGAGCAACCAGGAACAACAAAATTCAAGAGAAGCTATTATCTATTACCTTGTTTCTCTTATGTGTTCCTCTGACACTACATTAGAATATTCTGACAGAAAGATCCATACTTTTTTCAGAAATAGGAGCCAAACACCCTAGCCTGGGGTCCCAGTATTTCTTAAGAGACAGATACTATCAAAATGTTTTTGTTGTTGTTGATGTTGTTGTTAAATTACTATCATCTTGTTTTGAAAACCGACACTGTCATTGTTTTGGGTTTGTTGTTGTTGTTCGTCTCTTTTGCTTTTTTTCTTTTCTATGTCTTTTTTTCTCTTAAATAAATTAAAAAAGAAATAAATTCCAATTTTTATCAATTAGAAAACAAAAAACGTGTTTTAAAATAGATGTGCTGAAATGACATTTCTAATTTGTAAAGTAAACTGGTTAAATTTTTTTAATGGTCTAGTATGTACAGAAAGTCACCTGCTCTTGACACATAAAAAGTTACTTGCTATAAAATATATCAGATCTTCAGCAGAGAATCACATTGCATTGCCCAAGTGTTCATATATATATATATATATATATATATATATATGTATATATATATATACATATATATATGTATTCATATGTGTATATATATATGTATGCATGTGTGTGTGTGTATATATATATATATATATATATATATATATATATATATGATTTTCCTTTTTCTAGTGGGAATTTCATGGTTGACACCCTCATACATCAAGGTAAACTAAAGTCCAATGGAACTTAACACAGGAGAGAAGGAGTAGAACAATGACCCTAAGCCTAAGCAGCCAAAATTATACTGAGTGCCTGGGGTCCTGGGTTTCTCATCCTCATCACTCATGACACATACACAGAGGACTGAATAATTTTCATTGTTGGGAGTTGTGTTATGCATCATAGATTCCTTGGCCTTGACTCATAGGATGCCAGCAGTTCACACTCACCCTCATTGTGACATTTAAAATGTTTCCAGACATTGCTAAGTCTCTTGTTGGGGCAAAATGCCTCCAGTTAAGAACTGCTTTGAGAGATATAAATAGGATAACAGCTGCTATCTGATCAAGAAATTCCTTTTTTGTGTGGTTGTGCTAGAGATTGAACCCAGGGTCAAACACTCTGCCACTGAGCTACATCTCCAGACCTTTTTAATTTTGTTTTGATGAGGAAATTCACTAAGCCCTTTTTAATTTTGAGATGAGGTCTGACTAAATTGCCAAGGGTAGTTCCAAACTTTTAATCTTCCTGCCTCAGCCTCCAAGTAGCTGAAACTAGAGTCATGCACCACTGTACCTGGTTTATTGCTTTATGCAGATTTGCTTACTGATAGCATAATGTTCATAAGTTCATCCAATAGGGACAAGAAACAAGGTTTAGTAGGCCCGGAATTCTGCAGAAACGTAAAGGACAGTGTCTTTGTACATGTGATTCTTGTTTTATTTTCTCTGAAAATGAAAACAACGAACAAAACTACAACTGTTGTTGTGTGGCAACTTCTTAAAACTTTCAAAATTTTCCTGATAAATGGAGAAATTAATGAAACACGAATTAATAATACTAAACAGGTCAAAGTTGGAGTTTCATTGATGAATGTGATGTGGCTTGCAAGATAAAAGCACAAGAAAAAATTAAGCACAACCAAAAGTTTAGTAGATAAGTACATCTAACAAAGAAAGCAGGGCTCTAGCTGATTTTTATTTATATTGCCGTCCTGAAACATACCAGAACAAGTGACTGATTAGTTACATGTCATTCAAGATGCTAAGGAATATTTTTTCCAAGAAATATTTTTGCACGTGTATAAAATGAATGATGATCAAAACTGGGTAATTAGCATTTCCATCTCCTTAAAAATTTGTCATTTCTTTGTGGTTGGAAGCTTTGAACTCTTCTAGGAATATTTTTAAAAAAGAAAGACTTCACATATTCCAACTTTGACAGAAAACATTCATTGGGGAAACAATCAAAACAGCTTATTAAAGGATATACAGGAAGACTTGTCCTTGAAGAAGTAAGAACATAGAAGTGGCTGTGTGTTGCTCCAATACAAGGGAATTGTAAATTATAAGCTTCATTCGTAATTTGTGTATCATTGTCATCAGAGATCTTAGAAAACTTTCAGAAAATAAAAAAAAATTGTTGGGAGCTTTCATATGTTTTCTTGATATGATGAGGAACATTGATTATTTCCCAGATGGAGAGGAGGGGACATTGGGAGGACTTAACTATCAGTGGTTACCTTGCGAATAACTCTCATTTGAACTCTGAACTTCATATAGACCTTGAACTCATGACTCAGAGTGTGGTTCCTGGACTAGCAGTATCCACTCAGGAGAAATCCAGAAACTCAGGACTCTCCCTTGCCTGGTTAATCAGTATGTGCATTTTACTTAGATCCCAGGGAATAATTATTCTCATTAAAGTTTGAAAAGCCCTGGTCTCCAAAGACCAAGTTTACCATTGAAGACCACATTTTACAGTACCTTTTGTGGTAACCAAGAGGAATAGTTTTTGAAAATGTTCTTTTTAAAAGCTTCTTGGAAAACATGGAAAAATATTTTAAAGTAAAGCTCTGATAGTCCAGAAGCACTGTATTATATACAACAGGAGCAAAAAAGACTGGAGTAACAGTGACTAAATGAAGCCTTCACTGCAGATGTTCTTATAAGAAAAGGTATTTTTAATTGGATAGCTAACATGAGGCAGCAGAAACCTATCTGAAAGAAATGCCAAGGACCATACCTTGAGCTTAAGGTGGAATTGGGCTGGGACCAGTTATCGCATATTATTTATTCACGAGACAAGTTTCAGTTCTTTTACCTAAACATATAAAATGCTGTGATAGAATGCTAATATAACAATGAATAATTAGTTAGAAATTGATGTTATGATATATTTTCTATTGATAGCTCTCTCTCAATCTCTTTTTTTTTTTTGGTGGTGGTGTCGGGTTGAACTTAGGGCCACCTTGCACATGTCAGTCAAGTTCTTTACCATTGAGCTACATCCCAGCCCTCTGTCTTTTCTTCTATTCCTTTCCATAAGTGGACAGTAGTTCATGATCTGACACCACTGGGCAAAGAAAGCTTCATTAAGACTTGCCAGTTGTCCCCAGATGCCAAAACAGCTGCCCTAAAATTTTTCATAAAGATGCTCTATCTAAGTTTAATGAACAAGGTTAAAGAAAATGAATAAATAGCAGGCAATTAGCTCTATAAGTGAAAAACTATGCTACCTAATTAAAAAACAGTTATATAAAAATTACAAAAATATAGTAAAATAAAGCTAATCACTAATTACAGAAAAAGTCATTTCAGATACCTTGGTGGGGTCCTTTTTCATTTGCAGCCTGGTTTGCTCCCACTGGACAACAGTAACACAGTAACAGAAATATATCAAAAAAGTGAAAGCTTATAAGCTTAACGTCCATAATCCTTGTGGTGGCAGCCAGAAACATAATTAAGGAAAAACACTCATTTAAAGTTTTCTTCCCTTAAAACCTAATGCAATTTTTCCAAGACCTGAAGGAGCAACTACAATTTGGGGTCAAATTTTGAACAATGTTAGTTTATTGCTAATCAGACCCCATGACCTTATCCAGAAGAAAATCATGTACCAACAGCTTTGGGGAGTAGGGATTTTAAGAGGTGTTTTGCTTTTGCTGGAAAATAATCCTTTCACACAAGGACATCAGGAACACAAGTTATTACCCCTAGACTTTGCTTTTGGAAGCCTACTGAGTTTCCACAGGCAGGATATGAAATACCCAGCTGTCAAGAAAATCCATTTCCTCAAAAGCTAGGCTCAGTCTAAAGAAACATGACATATATAGGTCTATTGCTTTTCCTTCCCTCCAGTAGATAAGAGCAGTCACACGTATCCCCAAAACGTTGCATCTTTCCTTCCCATTTTGGGCCTATTCTGCCTTTTTAAAAGATGCAAACATAATCCAAAAAACAAAACAAAACAACTGTCACAGTAGTTGTTCAGGTCTCTTGACAGTTAATCACCTTAATTAATAATAGATCAAACCCAAAAGCACAGTGCTACTTTTAGAGTGAAATTGGGATAAGTATTTCCCACTTTTATAAGAATGCGTCTCCACATTTTTGAGCAGTTAGCTCTGTATTTCTCTTCTTACAAAAATGCAAGCTCACTCTGGAATCCTCAGGCTCCTCCCTTCGTTGTTACAGTCTTGTTTATACAGTTCCTAAAGTCATGAATTACTGAGTCTCTACTCTGCTCAAGCACTTTATTTTCATTATCACTTTTAATTCTTAAAATGACTGTGAAAGCAGGCATTATTTTCACAATGTTTCAAATGAATAAAGTTGGATAGAAGGAAGCAAATGGACTAAGAGGAAAAGACACCCTATTCAGGCTTTAAACCCTGCATGTCAAAGACTACACGATGTCAGTTGCTAGAAGATGGCCAATAAGTACTTATTAAATTGAACTAACTTGTAGGGTCTTCTTTCATCAGATGATGAGCTGCAAGTTCTTTGAGAGAAATAAAACATAAGAGATACAGGAGCTGGTGGTCATGTGTTCTTTGCTTTTCACAGGGAGCATAACAGGGAACATAATCACTTATAAATCCCATGATTAAGCACCTCAAGTTATAATGCTGGGAAAGAAATGCTTTCCAACACACTGTGATCTCAAGGATTCAAAAGCATTACACCTTAACTTCAAAGGCATTTAAGAAAGTAAAGGTCTGATCAGTTGCCCATAAAAGTGGCAAGAGAAAAGATACTGAAAAATGTAAAAGGAATGAGACTAGATAGCAAAAAAATGTGCAAAGCAAGAAGCAAAAACTTTTTTACATTCTCTATGTTTATATCTCCTTAGTCTCTTTATGATGGGCCCAGAACTCAGCCTTTCCATGAAACAAATAGAAAAAAAAAAGCTTTACCTCCATTACAAATCTTGTGGTTTCTGAGAAATACAATGTAGCATGGGAGCCCACTATTTAAAACTGCCTAAATTACCAGATAATCATTAATTAAATCAAGTGCCCTATGATACATTTTATAGTTTAATTTGCTCACTGATATGACAAAATAGCTCTGCAAAAGGATCATTTTATAAGGGTTTTTATAAGTGAAGGTCACTTTTTAAATAAAACAAAGAATTAAGTCACTTATGGTGATACACTCAACACAGGGCAATATTTTTATTGGCTCTTCACTTTCCACACATCACTCTCCTTATATTTAGAAAGGATTTTGTAAGCTACTGTCCTCATCCACTGCCAACCAAGACAGAGTCATTCTTTCTTACTGTGTTCTTGTAAGCAGTCACTGAATTTATACCAAAGTCAGTCTTAGAAAAAGTATAAATGCTATTGTGTTAATCAGCTTTCTGGTCTTGTAATACCTGAGATAATCAATTTCTTAAGTGAAAAGGTTCATTTTGGCTCATGGCTCCCGAAGTTTCAGCCCATGGATAATTTGCCCTATTATTGGTTTTGGACTTGTGATGAGGTAGGACATAGTGGTGCAGGTACATGATGGCACACAGCTGCTCACTTCACGGTAGGTAGACAAAGAGAAAGAGGGAGAGAGGGAGGGAGAGAGAGGGAGAGAGAGAACTGTAGGATCCTATAATCACTCCCCGCCATTGGGGACAGTCCCATAATCCCCTCTGAGGTCTGATCCCCTAGTGACCTCACTGGGCCCCATCTCCTAAAGGCCTTAGCTCCTCTCAATAGTGCCAAGCCAAGGACTCAGCCAGTAACCCACAGGCCTTTTGGCAGCTATATTTTGTAAACACTGAAATTACTGCTTTTCTCCGCTCAAGCCACTCTGGGCTTATTTGACACTGGAAAATCATGAAATATATTCACCTTTAAAACAAAAGATGGGGCTCGGAATATAGCTCAGTGGCACAGCACTATCCTGGCAAGCAGGAGTTCATGAGTTTGATCCCCAGTACCAGAAAAAAATCTGTTAAGAAATATATGCATTTTCTCTTTCAACAAAGAGGTCCCAAGGGACTCTGGTTGAGTGACACAGCGAGAGGCCACTATGAAGACTCCATAGCAAAAGCAAGAGACTGCTGCCTTCCTGCCTTCCCAAAGGTTTTTACAAACACACAATTCAGTATGTGGACTGACCAATGGGGTCCTACACAGGAGGCAGGAGGCAGAAGGACTTATCATCTAACAGATTCTACCTTTTCTGTAACATAGTATCAGGAGGCAGGAGAAGAGAAGTTTGGACATTTAAAAAGCATAGGGAATATTTGAGCACAAGTCATCCATTTGTATTAAGAAATACAAGGAATAAAGTTTCTGTGGATAAATACACTTCATTACTTTAAATATCAAAAAAGGTATGTCTAGTGTTCAAGAAATTGTGAGCTTTCTGGGAAACTGTAACTGAGGCAGAAATATGTCAGAAGAGGCAACAAAATTAAGTGCACCACCTTTTTCTTTCTAGAGACAAGCTGAAGAAGTGGTGGTTATTTTCTACCTGTCAGCTAGCAATAATGGTACTATCACAGTGTGCAGCAAGAGTGTTACATGATTACATCTGGGTTCAGCAGCAACTTTCTTCTCTGCGTATCTCAGCCCTGTCACATGGAAACAAATATTGTTTACAAGTGGAAACGAGGATGGATGTTCCAATCCATGAGTCACCAGCTCCACTTAGAACAGACCTCAGTCGCCCAATTTCTGCTTTTTCCTGCACCAGTCAAAAGTTTGCAACATTTCTCCACAGTGATAATCTGGGAATCAGAGGCAACAACTAAAAGGGCAGCTTCAGTGACTGGTGTAAAAGTATGTCTCAATTCTTTTTGGACTGTATCTGAATTTGAGCATATGTTATTCTGAGAGGGTAACCTCACCTTTGCCGTGCCATGAGCCTCTTTGGCAGTGTTTATAAAACCTATGGATCTCTTCTCAGAACAATGTTTTTAAGCAAGTAAAATAAATATGCACAGAAGAAGAAAGAAAATAAATTATACAGCAAAAAAATTATCAACATGCTTTTAAAACCAAATATGTAATATAAAAATATGTGTAGTTCTTGGTTAATACATTGACTAGAAAGACCTAGCAATATTTTGAAGTGTTACTAATGTCACACGTGCCTAGTATGGTAAGGTCTCCTGGTGAGACAAATAGTAGCTTCCAGGTTAAGGAGAAGGCCAAGCTATAAAAAATAAGTAGAACACTGTGAAGAAATATTAGAGTATATGCATGCTAGGAAACATGAAAGACTGTTAGCAACTGCAGCAGACACTATGTAATGGTTGATACACTGTGTCAACTTGTAAATTTGCAAGTATAACTAAGGGACTTAGCAGGGGGCCATCGTCCTCACTTTGTAACCATCTTCATCCTGCACAAGTGTAGAGGAGGACACTCTAGATGGTGTGAGTACTACATCTCCCCAGGGGGTAGAGCCTGCTTACAGTATAAGGGAAGGGAAAGAGGCATGCTCTCCCCACTTTGCTCTTGTTGCTTTTGCTGTCTATTGCCACCTTGAACTGTTGCCTCTTTCTTTGTCACCCTGCCTTGAGGTCAGCTGATTTTGGACTGAAACTTCCATAGACAGTGAGCTAAATAATCCTTTCCTCCTTTAACTTCGGGTGTTGGGTATTTTGTCCCAGCAATGAGAGAAAAGTATAACTAACGCACACTATATGTGAGCAGCCATTGGGTCTTGGAACTGTTATACTTATCAGTGAATTAAAGTAAAATATTTGGACAAAATGCCTGTAGTTGCTAAAAGAGATTAAGCAAAAATGAGAGAAAGTTAAAATTTTTTTCTGGTTTTCCAAAAACAAAAGTATTATTATTTAAAAATAATGATAGACAAAATGCATGGTATAACTTTTTTATAAAGTGGTTAAGGGAAAAATTCAATATAGACCAAACATTTTTCATTTTTAACAAGCCAAATGACATCTTTATTTTTTTCTTACCCGCAAGGGTGACAAATCAACTTTTTCATGTGCCCCAATCTCCAAAGGATAAACAAAGGAGAATCAATGACACCAATTAGAATAGCCTTACACCAAAATTCTGCTTAGGAAAATTGTTTTGTGTTATATATATATATATATATATATATATATATATATATAAACAGTGATCAAACTCATGACCTTGCACTTACTAGGCAAACTCTTGAGCCACTGAACTAAATCCCCAGCTGTTTATGAAAACTGGAGCTTAGCATTAAGTCCTGTGAAAATGTATCTTGGCTTAAATGTCAAAACCATTAAGGTGAACAGATGTTATGTAAATCTAAGAGGTACTAATTGTTAATGCTGCAAATTATAGACTAAGAGTTGTGTGGGTAAGAAACAGTTCCTGCCTTCAAAGGCTATATTGTACAAGTTGTTAATGATCATGTTAGAAACTTATCTTTCAGGAATGGAATAGAAGAATCCGAATACTAGGAAGAGCAGAGGGGGCTATGCATGGTAGGACATGTTTCTTGATGTACTAACTATCCCTACCATCCCTCAGGCAGGTGTCATTTTAACCACGTGATTCTTGTATGGAATAAATTTAATAAAATTGACACTTTAAGTTTTTGTTATATTATCCTATAGAAATTAATGAAAAATATGCAAGTTTTGCTCATCCTGTATTTAAATAATAGGACCTCAGAAGTTAAAGGGGAGTATTGGTTGCTGAACTCACTCAATCACAATTTACATCCCCCCAAGAAAATAAAGGAGACGGAAAGGAGAGAAATGTTGAGGAATGAGGCAGAAGGGTAGGAGGAAAACCAAAGAGGAAGAAATACCAAAGTGTTGAGAAGAGGGAGTGGAGGAGAGAGGGAAAAGAAAAGGATAAAGGAAGGCAAGCATTCAGAGTAGAATAGATGTGCAGTAGCTCTTGGGATTTTACCATTTTTTAGGAGATACATTGGTTCTTTCCCTTTAAAATTACATATGCCACACGATGGTCTCATGTTTTCATGAAGAACTCTAAATAATTGGCAAATTTACTCAAATCCTGATGTTTGCCAATTTTTGTGGATAATGTCAACATACCATGGACTTGAAATGAACAGAATCATTAGTAAACAACAGTGATAAGAACATGCATTATGACACAAGGACAAACTATTCTCAGGAAATCATACTCAGTATTCATTTTAACATTAAGATTTACTACATGAGCACTAAACGAGAAAGACCCCAAATACATATGCATACAATGTTAGGTGTCATAATCCAACACAGCATAGGAAAAAGTTAATCTCAAAAATTTCATAATATCTATAAGATGTAAATAGCAATTGGACATCAGCCATAAAATAGTACTGGTGAAAGCCTTAATAATCATTCTTATCCTCCATCTCTGAATCCAAAATGAAATGCTAATGGAGGCAAAAAATCTTAGGAGAGTGGCAAAAGGTGAATTTTGGTATAAAATCCTTTAATCAGATTTTTCCAAATACATTAATTTAGTCACATTGCTTTCTTTACACTAAGACCTAAAAAAATGAGATTTGTGTCCAAAGGAGAGGAGAGAGTAGAATGAAGGGGTGAGGCATCCAGAACTCTATCTCTAGGAAAACAGCATTTTCCACCTAAAATGCTATTGTCCCAGTACAAGCCTGGCTACTAGAGATGACAATTAGGACTGTACTTATAATGAAGACTCCTTATTCTCAGGATCCATGCATAGCCACAGTGATTCCAAAGGGAGACACCTCATCTGCACATCATTCCATCATCAAAATAAAACTTGGGGGAAACAAAGGTCAATGTGTCAACTAGAACAGCTTATGTGGATCACTTGGGTCTTACGCCTTTGGAGATCTTTCCCAGACCTGAGATCCTACTCACTTTTGTAGTGCTCGTCACCATAAATACCATCCCAAAATAGAGATGAAATTCCTTCATCAAAGCATAGAAAGGACCACCAGAGAGACTAGTCACTCCCATAAAAGAAAAACTCTACCAGGTAGTATTGCGGATTTCTATAAATCTGATAATTGTGACTGAAAATACAACTACAGTATTAAATAGACATTTTTTGGGGAATTTGAGGTTGTCTCTTTCTCCAGTCTCATAACCAACTTGGTAAAATGATTTAAATTATTTGTGATTTGGGGGAAGAAATACTGATGTGTGCAATACTGCCATAAGGTTAGAACATAATAAGGTCTCTCTTCTATTTGAGTTTCTCCTTCATTAATTCTGGCTTCCCTCTTTTCTAAAATGCCAAGCTATAATGAAGGCTTTCAAGGTCTGAGCATATTCACAGCTCTAAAAAATTTGAGAAAAGCAAAGCTTTGGGTTCCAGAACTGCCGATGCTTTCTGTGAAAGGAGAATAAAAAAAGAGAAAATATATATATATATATATATATATATATATATATATTCTTCAAAGAATCTCCATAGTGACACAGAGCATCTTGAGGGTGACATCATTACTAAATTGAGAATTACGTTGTGTTACTCAAATAACATAGCCAAACTAATCAACGGAGCCTAAGGAACATCATTTTTTTAATTCCATAAAAGGCTTTTTTCAGTAATTCAAATATTTTTTTAGCTCAAATAAAATCAAACTGCATGTTGAATCAGTGATAGATCTTTTCAACTATAATCTGCAGAAAGTAGACAACCTGAAAATTGAAAACTGGTAGATGAATGTTACATCAATAGGAATCTGTTAATGAATCCTGGTGTGTTTTGGGGTAGGATTAGCAAGGACTACTCTGATTTACTTGCACAGGGGGATACTACCACAGAAGGCAGAAGTAATACATATGAAATTAACACTAAGTTCTTCTCAAAGAATTTCTTTGTGGTATAACATTTGATTCCTTTTACTTAGCCAAGATAGAATTGATAATGAGCCGAAACCCCCATTTATAGTCACATGGACTAACAGAAAATCCATAACCTTATGGGATTTAATTAAAAGTCATTTATCACTCAGATATTAAATGAATTTGAAGGAAATAAAAGACCCAAATATGACATTTAGATTGCTTACAGTTCCTTAGAGTTGTTGGCTAGAAGAACAAAAAACCCTATAAAACTATTGTGTCAACTTGAGAAGTTTAGAAGTTTAATTCAGCAGGGGGAGCAGAAACCTTACTTTGCAAACTTTCTCATCCTGTGTATGCGAGAAGAAGGCTTGGAGGTGGTATGAGTGCTACACTTGCCCTGGTGAGGTAGCCTGCTTACAATATATAGGAGAAAAAGAGACTCCCCTCCCTTGGCTCTTGTTGCTTTTGCTATCTTCTGCCACCTTGAACTGTTGCCCTTTGGTCTTGCTGCCCTGCCTTGGAGCCAGATGATTATGGACTGAAACCTCTACAAACTATGAGCTAAGTAAACCTGTCCTTCCTTAATTTTGGGCCTCAGGTATTTTGTCTCAGCAATAAGAGAAAAATAACCAAGACATAATTTGGCACCAGAGAAGTGGGATTTTTACTGTGACTATAATGATTATATTGTTCAAGAGCTTTTGTTAATGGCTTATGGGAAGAGTTTGGAAAAGTTCAGAGATGTCACCTGAAAGAGTAGAGTTGGAACACCTTAGGCTGTCCTGTATGGGAGATTCGGTTCAGAACTCAGAACACCAGAAAGTTGATAGAAATGCTACTGGTAAAAATCAGTCCTGGGAGGTTTCTGCTGGAAAGGAGGATTGCATTGGCGGTTGGACTCCAGATGACCTATGTTATGATTTGGCAGAAAGTTTCTCTTTACTTTGCTACATCCAGAGACTTTGCCTGAGACTAAGGTTAAGGGCAGTGGACTAGTGAATCTGCAGAAGAAATTTCAAGGCGGTCTAATATTGAGACTCTGGTATAGTTATTGTTGAGGGCTTTTAGCCAGAAGTATGATGTGACTCAAGAAGAAAGAGCCCACCAGGATGAATTAATACATTGTGAGTTTGTTCAGAAAGGAAGCTCCAATAAAGTTGTGGACTGCAAAGATAGAGCTGAGGAAATCTCTATTCCTAAAAAATGGGAGGATATATAAGATGGCCTGAGGGCATCACAGAAAACAGCAAATCTCCACTCTTTGCAGCCTCAAAATGGCCAAAGTGAAAGATTTTGCTTTGAGGAGAAAGTCAAAGAGCACCATGATCCAGAATGATAGTAGCATAGAAAATTTGTTCTCAGATTGGGATACAGAATGGCCAGCAATCCAGTCATTGGAGTTCCACAGCCAAGAGAGAGAAAAGCTTGGCTATTGTTCCAGCTGGCAATATACCTTGGCATCATCCACATGGCACTGGTTTGAGGCACATGTAGAATGCAAGAGTTGTGGAGTTAAGAAGAATTATAACTTAATTTCAGAAGGCCTGAGAGGCCAGGCAGTGTGCCACTGAGAGGGAAGTGTGTGAAGCTGTGAGGCTAAAGTCAAAAGTGAAGTGGAGACCATAGAAATTTAGAAAAACCAGTAATGATGATCATCTAAGGAAAGCTGCAAGGAGGGAGCAAAGCATGCCTAGGAGAGAAGCTATGGGAGCTATAACCACTAGAAGTGTCTCAGGGGTAGTTTCACTCAAGCCCTCTGGAGATCACAATTTTCTACAAATTACCTTGGATGCTGCATGTGGAAATATGGGACTTAATATTTGCCATGCTGGATTTTGGACTTGCTTTTGTCCCAATGCTTCATATTTCCATTTGTAACTTTTGGAATGAAAATGTTTATCTTGTGCTATTGAATGCTGGATGTGTTTAACTTTTCATTTAAACAGGGGCCTGCAGCAAACAGTATGCCTTACATCTTGGAGGAGACTTGGGACTTGGACTTTTCAGAAATACTGAAATTGTTAGGACTTTGGCAAATGTTACACATGGACTAAATGTATTTTGCATGATCTGTGGGGGACCAGTTGTGGAATCTTATGGTTCTAGTTTAATACAATGTTTTTAGACTTAATACTGGTTCTTAAGGATAGTTAAACCTGTGTTATAATGTTAAAGTTGTGAAATGATAAGACTAAGCATGACTTTGTCTTTGTATCTGCAAACTGGTGTAAAGAAATGTGTCTGGCTGCCAAGTTGACAAGGGGTGGATTATAATGGCTGATATATTGTGTCAACTTGAGAAGTTTACAATTTTAAGTGATTCAGCAGGAGAGCAGGATTTTCATTTTGTATATATGTTCATCTTGTGCAGGAGGAAGGCAGGGAGATGGTATGAGTTCTACAACTGCCCTACAGGGTGAGGCGACCAGTAGCCTGCTTACAAGATAAGGGAGGAAAGGAGTTTGCTTTCCCTTCTTGCTCTTCTGCTTTTGCCATCTTTTGCCACCTCACCATGCCACTCTGTGTTGGAGCCAGCTGATTATGGATTGAAACCTCCACAAACTGTGAGCAAAATAAACCTTTCCTTCATTAATTTTGGGTACTAGGTACTTTGTCTCAGCAATGAGAGAAAAGTAACTAAAACACATCCCCATATATTACCGGATTTAAAAACAGCCCTATAGATGATTTAACTTGTGTGCCTACTGAATCCTCAGAAGTAAGTTGGTTCACTGAAAAGCTGCCACACAATGTTCTAGAGACAAAGTCATGAATGCAGTAGTCTGTATAACACACTCTCTTTCACATGGGATCTGATACTTCTGTGTTAGAAAACTAACTATAACTTTAACTAGCCCCAGGGAGTCTTTTCTCTACCAGATCAGAATTTCAACATGAGAAGAAAATTCCTTATACTTCTCTGCTTAGTTTCAATAGCATTTTAAAAATACAAAGTATAAAGGCTCTAAAACAAGAATTAGTAGAGATAGGCTTGAACCCCACCTCTATTGTATCTTGTACTTCAGTGTTTTAATTTGTCTGTAAAATAAATTTAATAATAGTATCTAACTCACATGGTTGGTGTATTTATTTTCATTTGTCTTTTTCTAGAAGTAAGCCCCAGGACAAAAAGTGGAAGGGTGGGAGGTTTTACTGGGGAGAAAAAACTGCTAATAAGAAATGCATTATTCAGCCAGCTATCATAATGGTGGTATGTGTGTGCATGAGGAAGGGGTGATTAAAGCTTAATCTTGTCAGGCAACTCTACGAATGATGCAAAATTCAAATCTCTAAAATATCCCATCTCAGAAGCAAAGGAGCTTCAGTATTTACATATCAAACCTTATCAGTCACTGTTAAAGTGCTTCCAGACAAAAGCACTGCAACTTTGAAAAGTTCCAGAAAAATCTCTCCGTGATTCGTATAGTGGCTGCTGGAAGTCATCTAATGCACATTATATGGTATGGTCCAAGGGATATGGGCAGGACTGAACAAATTAATGTCACATAAAGTGCATAGAATGACGCATGACACATAGAGTTACATAAATGTTATTTATTATTACTATGAGTATTGTGATTACTGCCCGTGTATGCACTGACCAATGCAGTAAGCATCTATGTCTATGTCCTGGTACCTTGTTGATGTTGTCAATAGAACAGCTCTTCCATAACATTTGATGATCATAAATATGATGACTCTGACTCAACCATAAATACTCAGACTAAGAAACTGGCAGCTGACTGTGCACACTATGTGCTTATGAGATGAAATGCAAACCATCCACAATCCCAAGCATAGAGTCTTCTCCCATGAACCACAGAGGATTTCCTCTCCAGAGTAAGGAGATTTTTGCTGCTACAGCCAGGCACACCCCTAAGGCTTTCCCAATAGGCTACATCTCAGTTTATTTCATTGGAATGCTCTACCCAGAAATGTAAATCTTAGGACATCATGGAAGAAGTACAAGGCATCTCCCTCAGAAGTATCCCGATGCTTTTCAGACAGGGATGGAATTTCTCAAAGGAGATGAACAAACTCTAAAAATGTTCCCTTTGAAGGTATAGTATTTACAAAGTTCTCATGGACATCCAGAAAGAACGCTTGATAACAGATCAGCTGGAGGTAGCAATCTGTCATCAAGGTCACAAAAGCTAGAAGATAGAAAATTCATGTATGCAGCATTTATGGGATTGAGAAAATATAGACAATGGGCAATGGGGGCAGGCAGAGGGGTGGGAGAAGTGACTAATTGTAGGACACAAATCTGCCTCAAGGAACCTGTAGACTCTTTAGGAAAAGTGACTTAGCCATGTTAAATACCAATTATTACACACTATGCTTATTTTATTACATATAATGGTAAAAGCAAAACTTTACAATGTCAATAAGCATTATACAATGAGTCATCATATGTTAGAAATTATGCTGAAGCAGCCTGTGGATCAGGTTGCAATAAACTGAGTTTTTTTTCAAAAGCATGTGGGAAAGATATGCTTAGTTGATTACTCTGAACACATTTCCCCCTTCTTCCCTAAGAACAGTAGCTAAATTTATTTTCCCCCTGGTGGATATGTTTGCCTGAAAAACAACTTTAGTTTCAGATCAGACTCTCTTCAAATTAGTGGTATACAATCAGTTGCAAGCTCCTTGTTTATTTGTCTTTTATAGCTCTTTCCCTTTCCTCCTAGACATAATACCTGTAGCCTACTAGGTCATCTTGACCCATGCAGTGACCTTGAAAATGGATGCCCTGTGCTAAGGATGCAATAGCAGACAGGAGAAGCATTTCGGGTCTCTGATGGAGTAAGAACACACATATTGAAACCTAAGTACCTACCACTGTTCTTGTCTTCCACAAGATGCACATTTTCCACATATGAACATATTTAAAATATGGGTGAGTCATACAAACTGTGGTGTTTTAGAGTGCCTTCTACAAAGCCACGGTTTGCCCTACTCAGATGTAAACAATGTATTTTCTGCTGTGTATATGGTCTTCACTGTAACTTAATTATGTCTAGTGTTGACACTGTAGGTTACGTTTAAACAATATTTGAAATGTCTTCCGAAAGATCACACCATGATTCAATACTTCAATGGAAAATTACTGGTACATACAATGGCATGGAGACTGAGAAGGGCAATGTGAATTTCATACTAGGAAAGCAAACACTCATTGTTGAAGAAATGAACACACTCACATTTGGAGCACAAAGACCAATGTGTCTGGTATCCAACAGGAAAATAACCATAAAAGAAAGAGAGTTTTGTTATATTGTGCTACTAAGATACATGCAAAAGTGTTGCCTATCCCAGGGAATAATCAAAGCAGAAAAATCAAAGGGTCAAAGTTTGGAGAGTGGGTGTCATTAGTTGGGAAGAAAAATCTCTGAGACCAGACAATGGTGGTGATTCATATGGAAGGCTGCACCCCAGTGATGGCAAAGGCCCAGCTTCATGAAGAGTCCATGAGTACCTGCTGTATGGACAAGCTTGGGCCTCAGTGATTTGAAGTCAAAGAGGCATTCTGAAGTAGCTCTGGATGTTACAAAGTTTGGAAAATATGTTAACCAATTTATTTTGCTTATGTATTGTGAAGAATAATACGTGATATTTTAAAAATTCTAAGTCTAAAAAAAACCTGAATAATTCTAAAAGTGTTAAGGACCACAGAGAACACAATAATTCCAAAGCAATTTGTGTAACAGTATATTAAGGGCAGTGTCTGATGAAGGAAATAGGGAAGGAAAGGAGATTACTCAAACCTTAATATTTAAGTGGTACTTGTGTGAAGAAACTATATCAGTGGACGTATATGCTAAATAGCCTTTTTGCAAAAGTTGGGGTTTAAGAAAATAGATTTTTCTTTCAGTAGGGTTAAAAGTAAGACAATTTTAGGGGATTGTGGGCAGGTTCAATTTTGAGAGACCAGAAATTGGCATTTCCACTGCTATTCACAGCTAGCAGCTTTTTCCTTTCATTATGCTTTTATGACTCCATCATAAAGAAGCAAAGGCAGCACTGCAAGTCACATGCAGAAAGTGGCTTTTCTCTCAGAAACCAAGTTTGCAGTGCACCATGGAACATGATGTGACAGAAAAAAACCCATTTGGATCACAAAAGACACACACACACACACACACACAAACACACAAACATAGGGCACAATACAATCAATGCAAATTGAAATGGATGTGTGCAAAACACAAATGGTCACTTGCAAAAACAAGTGCTTTCAGAAGTATTCACTCCAAACTTAGGAAAATAATTATCTGGGTATGTAAATGGGGGTGGTCTCAGAGCCAAAAGAGAATGAATCAGTTAGTCATTCAATCCATAAGGAAGGCTTGAAATATCAGTGATGATAAAGCATCAGAAACTGAAAAAATACCTAATTATCTCAATCTGAGGTACCCATTCCCATGGAAAAAAAAAGTTTCTGCTTTAATTAGATATTCAAGCAGGCACTGTCCTAAGGATTCACTAAGATACTTAAAAATTTGTTTTTCTAGAATTCAAGAGAATAAAATAAAGAGATGAGAGTTATGTTGTAGAACTATAGTATATTTGAGAATGAAAGAAAAAATATTTAGTATACATCAATGACACTATACATCTTGTTTAAATAACAAAAATTTACCAGAATTCAAAGGAGACACTACTATTTTTTAACCCAGGAAAAAAAACAACTGAAATATCATTATACCAAATGATTTTTACTAATCATGGTTTTCATTTCATGGTCTGATTCCTTCAGTAAAACTGAAAAACAGAGAAGTGTTTTAACAGAATTTTTCTTAAGTCCTTTTTATATTACCATCCATATATTTTGCATTTCATCAAAACAGCTACACTCAAATATCATTTCTATAGTCAGTTTACTTTTAGCAAGTTAGATTCTAAGATAACCATAGAGGACTCAATTTCAGAAATATGTTCTATATTTTCTACTTCCCTGCCTCACTCTAACTTCAACTTCAGAATCTCCTCAAAGTTTTGTTGACTTCGCTCAATAAACAGACTTCATTCAATGAAATGGTTCTCATTTCCATCAAAGGTGATCTTCAAAGTGAAAGAGTAAGCCACACTGAGAGAAATGCACTTGCAACTAGAGCAAACATATCCCTTTTAGCCAAAAAAAATTGTTTTTAAGAAACTGCATCAAAAAAAGAAAACCCAGGGTTTCTTACTTTGGCACTATTGACATTTGGGGCAGGGTGGTACTCAATTGTAAGGGGCAGTCCTTGTGCACTGTCAGATGCTTAAGAGTATTTTTGTCATCTTCTCACTAAATACCAATAATAACCTGTCCCCAAAATGCTCCAGGAAGAGGGCAAAACTACTGCTATATTGGAAAGCAACAAACAAACAAACAAACAACCCAAACAGTACTATACTGAAATCCACTAGACAACAAGGATTGTGACTTACGGGTGTAAGTGTTCAACAGTGTTTTTATCACAGATGTCTTGAGCACCCAATACATGCCTTGTATTATGAACAGGACCTTTTAATGCCGACTCATTACAAACTTGGCTTATAACCCCAACAGCCAGCTTTGTATCACTCACTGAATTATATCCATCCCCCTTTTCTGTAAGAGCCTCCTAATATTTTGCCTCAGAGACAGAATTTCACTGTCAGTCATAATGAAGATGAGGCTTCCAAATCAAGTTCTTTCACACTTGGTTGGTCAAGGAGTGGATAACGTCTGACAGAACACAAGAGAAAGATAGAAAAATATCCATACTCTTTGTGTTAGTCCTTTTCTCCTCTCTGAGACACAGCTCCTTGCATCAATAAGTGAGAAGAGAGGAGGTATATTATGGGTCACAGTTTGTAGAGGTTTCAGTCCATAGCTTGTTGGCTCCAAGCCAGAGCAGCATAACAGAGGAGCATGGCAAAAGAAAGTTGGTGTCAGAAAGCAGAGAGATCAGGGGAAGAGTGAGGAAGATCATGCCCCCAATGACTCACGTCCTCTGACTGTATTTCACCTCCCAACATCACATTCAGTTATACACTCATTGGCAGGCAAGTCTGCTGATGAGCGTCATGCCTAAATAATCGAGTTACCTGCCAAAAGTCCCACCTATCACCATATGATGCTTTGAGGGGCCATCTAAGAATAAATCATAATAAGATTCTCCTTCTTCAGGGGGGTGAATGAGTTTGTGGCCTTTTTCCTATCTCCAGAGTAGATGCTTCCCAGTCTTTGTTCGTATCCTTACTGGTAGTTATCTGCTTTGAATTCTTTGAGTGTCTCCATTATCTTTCCAATAATTTCTTACATTAGCCAAATTAGCCAGTTTTGGTATTTTTCTTTGTCATCAAACACACCGAATGGTCAAATACTTGTAGCGGACCTACACATGGATGGAAAGCTGAGCTAATGGCATGCCTCAAGTTTCCTTACTCATGCTCAGTGGATAGTAATCAAGTAAGTGCCCAGTTAGTGACAGGCTCTCTTCTTTTTCAGAAAAATAGATGCAGAGTCACACAGCACATCATTGTGGATGTTTAGGGCATCCTTTGGAGAGCTTTCATAGGAAACCAGTGCCTAACTAAGGCTTGCTGCCACAGATTTTGACTGGGCAGAATTGGGACCCTGGTATCACCATAATTTCTTTTTCGACAAAGTACAAGTGAACAGATCTAGAGAAATTGTCCCTAAAATTCATCTGGAACTAAAAGAGACCTAGATGAGCAAAGACAATTCTGCAAAACAAAGCTAAGGCAAGAGACATCACAATCCTTGACTTGAAATTTTATTACAAAATTTCTGCGATAAAATCAGCATGGCATTAGAATAAAAACATATCTGAAGATTAATGGAGTAGATTAGAAGGTACAGTCACAACTACAAACACACTCAGCCATGTCATCTTTGACAAAGGGGCCAAACATGTACACTGGAAGAAAGATAGCCTCTTTAATAAGTCGTGCCTGGTAAAACTGCTCCTCATATGCCAAAAATTAAAATTAGATCCCAGTCTATCACCATGCACTAAACTAAAGTCAAAGTGTATCAAAATCTAAATATTAAAACAGAATCACTAAATCTACTGAAAGACAAAGTAAGAAGAAATCTTGAAGACATAGGAGTAAGCAGACAGTTCATGAAAAAAAATCAAACTGCACAGGAAACACTTCCTGGAATCAACAACTGGGATCTAGTCTTATTAAAATGTTTTTGCATGTCAAAAGAAATCTTCAAGAGAATGAAAAGTAAACCCACAAATTGGGAAAATATCTTAGCCAACTGTCTCGCAGACAAAGGACTTCTATCTAGAACTTATAAAAAAATTTTAAAAAATCAGGCCCCCAAAAATGGGCGTCTGAGATGAATACACACTTCTCAGATGAAGAATTACAAATGTCAAATAAATATATGAAAAAATGTGCAACATCAATGATCATTTGGGAAATGCAAATTTAAAGAACACTGAGATTTCAGCTCACCCCAGAAAGAATAGCCAAGACCAATAATTCAACCAACAGCAAATGCTGGAAGGGATGTGGGGAAAAAGGAACCCTTCTCCACTATTGCTGGGAGTGTAGACTGGTGCAACCAATGTGGAGATCAGTGTGGAGATTCCTCAAAAAAAGCAGGTTTAGAGATTCCTTTTGACCTGGCTATCCCACTTCTGCACATTTCCCCAGAAGAACAGAAAGCATCAAACCACAGTGATATATGTGCACCCATGTTTATAGCAGCACAATTTGTAATAGCCAAATCTTAGAAACAGCCCAAGTGCCCATCAATCAAGGAATGGATAAAAAGGTATGATATTTTTATATAATGGAGTGATACTCAGCCCTAAAGAAAGATTGCATTGAGACTTTTATAAGTAAATGGACACAACTTGAGACCATACTCATAAGTGAAATATATTGAACTCACATGTGTAAATACCATATTGTCTCCCTAGTGTAAGAAACTGAAAAATTATATATGTTCCAAAATCTATAATGACTTCTGTGTAATGGTAAGAAACTGCTCAAAGAATAAAAGTAATTAGAATAAGGAAAAGGAAGAAATAAAGAAGAGAAGAGGAAATATATATATATATATATATATATATATATATGATATATAGACTGACTATTCTACTAATTGTGTTAGTTATTGGAAAAGAACAGTTAATACTCATATGTTTAGATCAATTTTACATGTCTGTATCTGTTAATCTAAGCAACTCTCTTGAAGGTAACAATATACAATGATACAATCATTGTCAAATTCCTATCATCTTGTTTTATAAACCTATATTGTTACATAATTGGTTTCTTTTTTTGTGTCTGTATTGCCTTTTTGTTTTTCTTTTCTGTGTCTTTTTAATCTTTAACAAAAAAATTATAAGTAAAAATTTACTATGTGAAAAGTGGCGCCTTTTCATTTTACCTGAAATCAAGGATGAAAATATAAGAGCATGTATATTTCTAATTAAAAGATAATTGAAAATTAGATGCCTTTATCATTATCATTTTTAAAAGCCTGTGGGAGATAATGATATATAGCCAGGGCAACATGCTATTACTTGATTTTAGATTGTCAAACTATGGCCCATTACCCTGAGTCTGCCCTGCTAAAAAAATAAAGCCTTACTGGAATGCAGCCATATCCATTCACTTACATATTGAATACAGCTACTTTTGTGCTACAAAATATGATCAAAATACATTGTGAATGGATAAATTTTTTAAGACAATATTACAATAGAACATATATTGCTATTATTCCCCCTCCAAATACTCTCCCTCACTTCTAACACACTTATCTCATTGTTCTTGCCACTTTCCGAAGCCATTCTGAAAGTCCTCTTTTGTGAAAGTCTTTACAAGGTGTGATAAAAAATACAGTAAGTGCTGCTGGTGAGTGTCATCTAATGGAAAGACGAGTTTGTGAAAACATTCTGGTGTGTCCTTCCTTATCTTATTCATGAGACCTGGCACCTTGGGATATCTGGCTCTTTCCAAAAGTGAAAAAGACTTGAAAGTTAAAACTTCTGAATCAGTTCAGGACACTGAGGCAGACACAATGACACAAGTCACTTACAAAAGAGGACTTCCAGAACAGCTCCAGAAAGTGACAAGAATGATGAGACAAGTGTGTTCAGAGAAAAGGGGAGTTATTGGGGGGACTGATGAAAACATCTTTAATAATATTTTAATATAAACATTCATAATAGTTTTCAGTCATACTTCATATAACAGCAAAACTGAATAGGTGCCACACAGAGTTTATAATCTGCAAAACCAATGCTCTTTATTATGCAGCCCTTTACAGAAAAAAAAATCTGTTGAACCTTGAGTTATCTTTTTAATCCTCCTACTAAGTGACAATATTAATAGTTAATGCATAATGAACAATTAATATGTGCAAAGTGCTGTTTCCTGTATGAAGGACCATATTATATTTATAGCTTTCAACAATCACTTTTCAAGCAGCATATTATTGGAATGCCATATTGCAAATTGGAAAACTGAGGCAAGCTAGAATCAATTTCCCACATTCATATAGTTTGTTCATGAAGCCAGTACTGAAACTCAGGTTCTTTACCAATGGAGCTCAAGATTTGTGGCTTGTTTCATGACTCTGTTTAATAAAGTATGTGGCCAGTTTTAGACTCTAACATAATTCATGTCACAGTTGGTCATTTTCAAGCTGTGATAGGCAGAATAACAGTCCCCAAAGACGTCCCTGTACTAATCTCTGAATTTGTAAAGATGTACCTCCCATGACAAAAAATACTTTGCAGATATAATTAAGAATCTTAAAGTGAGGCGATTACCCTGAATTATACAGGTGGGCTCAATGTCATCATAAGATCATGAGAAATGAAAGTGGAGAGAGTTAGAGTTGATGGAGGAAGTGCGACAGTGGAAGCAAAGAACATGGTGATCTGAAACTACAAGGAAATGAACATCCATAGCCTCCAGGAATGGAAAAGTTGAGAAGATACACTGTCTGATACATCCTACAGAAGAAAACGACCTTTGTTTACACTTTGATGTTAGACCAGTGAAATCTTCTTCAGACTTTGAATCTTCAGAACTGTAACCAAGACCTGGTCTCCATCTCTAGAGATTATGAAATAATTTGGTTAAAGGAGGGCCTGGGTGACAGTTTTTTGTTTTTTGTTTTTTTTTTGCCCAGTACCTGGGCACATACTAGACAAGTAAACAACTGAACTAATTAATTTGTGTTATTTTAAGGCAATAAATGTGTGGGGATCTGTTACAGCAACCAGGGAAAACTAATACAAGACTATATTTACTTACATGAGCCGCACTTTAAAACAAACAAAATTATAGGAGCACAGAAACTAAATTTATTCAAGCTAATAGTGAAACCTTCTCAAAGAGCTACATGCATAGTTAGGTGGGGTTTAAGTGGAGAAAGAACTCCTAGTTCAGTAACTATCTGAAAATTGGAGAGGAAAGGAAGAGGAATCCTGATATTGATTGCCATATCTATTGCACTAGGGTTAGCATATTGCCTTTGAAGGCAGACAGTAGCTTGCCCAGTGTGACAGGAGGATAGCAGAATTGTGCTGAGATCTGGAGACTGGTGAGGACTATTCCAAAAAGAAATAAGAGCAGGCCTTCCTCTCATCTGGCTTCCCTTCTCACATCCAAACTAGTTATCAGATTTTCTGAAAGGTATCTTTGTGACTTCAGAGATCCTTAAAAACTTGACCTATGGAGATAATTATACAAGTGCTACTTGAAATCCAAGACAGAAAATTTCCTGAAAGGCTGCATGTGTGTGAATATATTAACATAATTCAGGGTCTCTCAACCTCAGTGCCATTGACATTTGGGGCCAGATCACTCTCTTTAGTTGGGCTGGGCTGTGTACTGTAGAATGTTTAGCACCATTCTTGGCCTCTGCCCTCTAGTTTCTAGTACAACTCTTCCTCTAGTTGAGGCCACAAAAAACATAGACACTGCCTGATTTGGTTGGGTGAGAGGGAAAACTCAAAATTGTTCCTGGTTGAGGAACACTAGCACAATAGAAGACAAACATTACATTTTAGTTTATTCCCATCTTTCTGTTATGTATTTTTTCTCCACATTATTCTACAGACTCCCTCTCTCCCATCCATGCCTAAAAAAAAAAAAAATTAAAGAACAAGTATGGAGAATGTCCCACCAAAGCTGCATGCACTCACAGGCGGGCCTTATGGAAGGTGATTAGAGCCTACAGGTGATATACTCACCGTGGAGCCATTCACTGGGGAGTGCAGCTGATGAGCGTGCTGTTGAAGTGTGGGGCCTGGCAGGAAGATGTAGCTCATGGGGCTGGGCATACCTGAAAGTGTGTTATCTCCTTTCTGAGCTCCTTGGTTCTCTCTCTGCTTCCTGACCACCATAACATAAGCAGCACAGTCCTCCAGCATGTAGTTTCTGCCCTGGAGCTTGCCCAACCATGGACTGTAACCATGAGCCAAAGCAAAGCTCTCTTTCTTTAAGTCGCGGATGTCAGTTATTGTGTACCAGTGTGGAGAAAGTGACTAAGATGAAATGGCAGTAGATAAATAACACTGTGAGACCAGATTCTAGGCAAGTGTACAGAAGCCACCTCACTGTCTCTATAGTGCTCTTCAAATCTCAGGTTTTTACTTCTAATTTGTTAAGTTTAAATAAAATTAAATTTTCATTTGCCTGTAGTCATGGATACCCTAATTCTAGACGAATAAGATAATGAGAAGGTGCAAATACACAAAGACTCCTGGGTACAGGTTTTAACTTTTCATTGTGCTCTTAATTTCACATTAAGAAATAGAACTTGGTAGAAAAGCCAGAGTTGGAGTGTGCCTGCTTGCTAGCTCGATATCCTCTGTGTCAATCGACTTTTGTCAAAATTCAAAGAATGTCTCCAATTTTGTGCTCTGGAAAAACTTTTCTGTCTCTTCCATCCTTCTTTCTATGCCTTCCCTCTTGTTCTTCTGCAATAATTAATTTACTGTGTCTTTAATTAGGTTTAGCTGTTCACACACCCCTCTATCTCATTTGGGGAGTTTCTTGTCCATAGAGGAGATTACTCCCTGCAAATCAGATGTTCTCAATGATAACTGTGCAGTAAAATTACATGGAATTTTGATTTGTCTACTTTAGAATGAAGCCTGGGCACCAGTGTTTTTTTAAAGTCCCTAAATGATGTGAATCATCTGGATTGAACAACACTGCTTAAAACAGGCATTACCACACTGCAGTTCATAGGCCAAATCCATTGGCTGCCTGTCCTCATAAATAAAGTTTTATTGGAATGTAGCCATATTCATTTGTTTAAATACGATCAGGGACTGTTTTCACGGTACAGCGGCAGAAGTGAATAGCTGAGCAGCAACAGAAAACATCTGCCTGGCAAAGGTGAAAATATTTCCTATCTGGTCCTTTATAGAAATAGTTTGCTGGTTTCTGCTTTAAACCACTGAAGCTAGCAAAGGAATGATTTAAGTGAAAAAAAAAACTGTATTTACTCATAGATTACTTGCTGGTTTTAAGAAGAGACACATAGAGTACAACAAAAGCGTCAGACTTTCGTCACCTGCACCCAGTGGTGGAACAAAGAGAAATGATGTTCATCCATTTGTCAAATAAGATGTGAGGGCCACCATCACACCCCAGGGAAACTTTCCCAAAAGGTTCATTTGGAACTTACACAGACCTTTAATTCCGACTTTCAGTAACAGATGGTTACATAGGTGATGAAAGAAACAGGTAAACAAGACTACAACAAAGCAAATTGATAATTCTGGAAGTTAAGATATTCCACAAGACTTGACTTGTCAACAAATTGGCATTAAATAAAAGGTAAGCAGTTATGCCACATTAAGAGTGAACTGAAAGGCATCATTACCAAGAGACTCACTAACATACAACTCGGCAGAGAAACACAAGGATGGTCAAGGCCACAATCTAACTGAGAGAAAAATTTACCAAGACAGAGACAGAAAGAAGTGTAAAGCTCCCCAAAGATCAAGGCAGAAATGTCAAGGGAAAGCAGGAAGTATTCCGGAGGACACTGTGTTATTCATGTACTAGGTATGAATATACTTGAGCACCCAGGATCTGCTTCAGATGTTGGCAAGGGAGAGTGATGAACAGGATCTACATGCTCTCAGGAATATGGGAGAGAAGAGTGGGGCAGGTGATAAACAACAATCCAATAAGCGAAAATGTGTATGGCACTAAAAGCCATCAGAAAACCAAAGCTGGGTGGCAGGACGGAGTTAATGGTAAAGCAAGAGCAAATAATTTCAGATAGAGTGGCCAGGACATTGGCATTTTCTGAGACTTGAATAATGAGGTCTGACAAAAACAGTATTCTAGGAGGAGGGAATAGAAGTGCAAAGACTTTGAAGCAGAAATAGGCTTGAGGCATCAGGCAGAAACGGAGATAGGGGAAAAGAGACAGAAAAGGTAAGCAGAGGCCAGACTTGTTTGGACCTGTAGGTCATGACGATGACTTACAGGTGTATTCCTTGTGTTGCAGGCAGACGCTGGTGCCTTATAAGCAGATACACGGCATTGTTCAAATTGTTTTATTTGGTGTGCAGAGGTGGGGGATTGAACCCAGGGTTTTACAAATGCTACATAAACACTCCCTCTGAGCTACTCTCTCAACCCTGAGTTGCATTTTTCAAAGACCTATTCACCCAAAGAAAAAGGGACTGTAAGGGACGAAGAACTGAAGCACAAACAACAGCAAAAAAGGCAGCTTGCAGTGGTGGTTGCCTTAGTCTGTTTGTGCTGATAATGCACGATACTTGAGACTCAGGTAATTATAATGACCAGAAATGTATTTCTAAATTCTGGAGGCTGGGATGTCCAAAATTAGGGAGCCAGCAGGTTCAATTTCCAGTGAGAGTTGGTCTGTTTCTGCCTGGTCGCATCATCCTCCAGAAGAGACAAGGATGGGATACCACCTGGTAGAAATGCGCAGAGGAAAGACCTAAATAATTCCCTCTGGACCTTTTATAAGACCCTGTGACTTAATAATTGCCTCCAAAGTCTCCTCTGTTAGTTCCATTACACTAGAGATTATGTTTTAATATGCCAATTTTAGAGTGCATTCAGTCCATAGCAGTTGTGGACCCTGGTTACCGGTGATCTCCATAAATAAAAGAGCCAGATTCCAGAACGTTGTTGATGGATGCAATGGCAGGATGTGATGAGAGAGAGGAAGCAAGGAGAACTCCTTGGGGTTTGACCTGAGTATGTTTCATGATACAGTTGATCAAGATAGTAGGTCCTCTTTGTTTCACTGGCAGTTTTTGTTCTGGAAATCAGGGAACTAATGCTCACCTCAGGAGCTGTGGTCCTTTTCTATTCTCTTTCTGGCATGTTTCTTCATCTAGATTTCATTAGTCAGTCTCATCTGAAATGCTACTTGCATGGGGCGTTCTATCGCGACCATTATCTGCTTCCTTGTGTTGCTACAGAGGGGCATAACTAGCTTTGTTAGAGAAAATCAGGATTATGAAAGACTTCAGAGGTGGCATTGGGGCCATTATTTCAAAAGAGCTAATTGTGCTTTTCCCACTCAACTTTCTCCTCCTCTTTGTTCTCTACTTTTCTTTTTTTCCTGACCATCTTAGTACTCTGACTTGTTGCTCTCTGAGAACAAGACAGGTAACTTTGGCTTTAACTCCAAAAGGCTAGCCACCTGTCTGCAGAGTGGTCTGGTCCTCTACTACACTAGCTTAAGATAACCTCATGCTCCAAGTCTTTGTGATACCCAAGACACATTTGAATAAGTGGTCAATTCTACATTTGCTCTTAAGTGATCTGAGGGTAGATTATGACACTCAGTTTTTTTCTCTCACACTCTCTAATACACATTGCAAACAAATAAGTATGACTTTGCAAATGGACTATTTGGAGAATGGATTAATGGGTAAATAGTGGAACCATCTCAGATCTCAGATTTATTATGGTATCATGTGACTTGTTACTATGTCTAAGAATTATCCATAGGATAACATACTGAAAGGCCAATTGAATTTCATTATAAAAAAATTTTCTTTAACCATCATCTGTCCCAATTTAACTAACATACCCGACTTATGTTGAATATTTATTCATTTTTTTCTTGTTTCTACATTTATCTCTGGCACATTTGGTCCTCCCAAAGACAGGGAGAGTGTTGGGAGATAAGAATAGCAAGGAAAATCTGGAACATGATGAAGACCAGATATGGGGAACAACACAAGCCAAAAACTATTAGAAGCAACTGTCCTCAGCCTGTCCTCAGCCAACCTTCCATGAGCTGCCAAAATAAGCCAGCATCTGCATGGAGAATTATATTCCCCACTTGTGAGAGAGAGGAGGAGACAGGGTAGGAGGGAGAAGGAAAAGAAGAAAGGGGAGGAGAAATAGAGAAGGGGAAAAGGAGAGAGAGTACACTTAATGCTCTTCTCAAGTTTTATCAAGAGTGAAAGACTTAACATTAACTGATGAATTGATTTTAACTATATTTAGGTTGCCCTTTTTTTCTGGAAAAAATTACACCAAAATGCCTTGAAACTTAGACTTGCTTATTATGACATTTTTCGGCAGCTAATATTTGGCTTAAAGTAAGAGACACACAGTATAGTTCTCATATACTGATTACATTCTTCTAACACAACCTGAGAATTAACCATTTCTATGAGTCTGCTAAAAGTGGAACCAAGTTTTTAGCTTCAAGATTCTGTGTGGTTTAATTGTGGTTAATAACCTCAGTTCCTAGTGACATCATCAAATCTTTCATGACTTTATATGATCAAAATAGAAACAGAAATAAAACAAATTCTAATTAAACAAAATGAAACTCTATTGTGAACTTGATATTTGGCTAGGATTTGTTTGAAAGCCAAAGTGGACATCAAATTAAACTGGCATAAAATTCATATAAATTAAAGTGGCAGCTTGGCATCCAGCCTCAGTTTAAAAGGACATTAGACATCTCAAGAATAGAATAGGGATGAAAAAAGGCAAGAAAGTAATGTTCTCAAAAGCACATTTTACAGTTTTGAAATGACAGATGTTAATGTGATTTTCCTATAAACCATGTGAACTTGGTTCACATGTGATGTGGTACTTGCTATGTTCAAACATGTAGTGATATCCAGGGAGGAGTCATTAAAATTAATATTCCTCCAATAATTTTAGGCTTAGCATTCTGCCAGTTGGCATTTGCTCTACACATTGGGCAGAATTCCCAAAAGGATACAACAGTTGCCCATTTTCTAATCAAAAAACCATTCTGATAAATTAAATATGACAAATATGAAGAAACAGGCGGTTCAACTTGCTTTCTAAAACTCTCATGCAAGGTTAATATTCCTAATTATTTAACATGGACTTCATGTCATTTCACTTTGGGGACAGGGCATTGCTATGTTGTCCTCACAAGAAAATAAGTTCCTTATCCAATTATTAAGTATGGCTAGTATTCCTGCATCACTTTCCCACATGATGACTCAGGAGCAAGTGCAAATATTTACAAAGTTCATTTTAAGACTATTTTTCCAAAAGAAGCCTTTCAGGAGAGGACTGGTGAAACCAATGAGGGACAATATTACTATCCTTAAGACATACAGAGAGGATGAAAGTGATCAAACACAAATGAAAAGCATATTTTCTCTGGCCGTATACCACCCCTTGTCATTACAGAAATCTGCAATATAAATATTTGGGATAAAGACTGAGTGTCCATTCTCCTTTTGTATTTTGTGGTCTTGAGAATCTTATGAAATGCTTACATTAAAAAGTCCTATGCATTGACTAAGAACAGCTAATCCTGTCTATATCTTTATCCATCTCTGTAGCCATATCCACACCCACATCTGCGTCTACCTCAAGGCCTATAAAAATATACACAGTAGTTGATCTGAGTGGTTGTACTTGGCTCTCCTGGGCCTGCTAGCTTGGTGATTACTTTATTACCCTGCTTCTGAACAAGAAACATAGACTGTGTGCTCATGCAATTTTGAGGAAGGGCCACAGTTGCATCTCAACTCTCCATCTCCTACAGGTAGAACAGAAAAATCACAGAATTTTTATGCAATGAACAATAAAATGAGGAGCATAGTCATTCCATACACAAAAGCCTAAAATGTAGCTGCAAATTTCCCTGCAAAGCAGTTGTTACAAATAGGCAAAGCTCATTTTGGGAAATGGATTTTAATTCTAAGTTTTGAAATACTGTCACCCTTAATAATTTACTATAAACTAAATATGCTTTCTAAACCTGATTTAACAATAACAGAAATGGAGACAATGATGATTTAGGAGTATCTGATACAAAGATGGTAAGGCCCAATAATTTTGATACTTACACACACACACACACACACACACACACACACACACATGTTAATTCAATTAGCAAATGTTTATTCATCTTAGTGTTGCTCTAAGTGCTGGGGAAACAGCAAAGAACAAAACATACACAATTTCTTGACCTCATGAGGTTCACATTGCATTACAGCACGTTATTATTGTAAATAGCAGTCTCATAGATAGCCATTTCTGTAAGGTTTGACACTTTTCTAGAAGCATTCTCATCCACCCAGTTCTCACTAGAGAGACACTGCTGAATGACCTCAGATCCATCTAGGAGCAGAGAAGAAGAGAGAGAACAGAGGCTGAATTTCCATTGTATTTCCTATTTGCCTATGACCACCTAAGTGGTAGCTTCAAAAAGAGATGACTAGATACATGTTTAACCCATTTTAAAAAACCAATAAAATCATCTATCATACTGAGGCAAGGCTTGTCTTTTTGAAATCTTTGCCATAATAAAAACATGACTATATCCATTTTAACAAAATTATACAATTTAGAAAACTGAAATCTACTCCAGCGTTATAGTTCAAGATTAACATGCTCATCACTCAGTATCTATAGCTTACAGCCTTTTTGCTCATATTGCTTTAACATCACGAAGACTCCTGCACACTGTCATCATATGTAGTGCATTTCCCAAAACGTGGTCAATGGACGAGAAGTTTTAATGACTGTAAGTTTGCTTATAAACTGATAGTTTTTCAAATAAAAAGTATTCTGAAAAACATTGTTCATCCTTCACTCTTGGTGTTACAGGTTTGGGGAGCAGTTATACAACTCTAGGGATCCTGAAACACCCTTCCAGACATTCTGCTTATCCAGGATGATGAATGCAGCTCTTGGATGGTGAAGGATTGAGTCACAATCCACCTCTTGAAACCAAGGTGCTTGTATAAGTGGGGCAAGTTTAGCAGAGCTGTCCTACCCAAGCTATTTAATGCATGTGTGTCTCTGTACTCCAAAGAGCCAGTGATGGGCTAGGCTTCTCAGTCTCTGGGAAATTAGACTTGGTCAATTTATGAAAGTCATCCAAAATTCTACTGAGGATGGCCAAAGAATAAAAAAAAGAAATTGTTAAATGTTAAATGTAAAGATCATGTTTATGATAGTCAAACGAATATGGATTGCCATGAAATAGTCAATTTTCCTTTTAAGTTGAAAGAATAGAAATGATTCAGTGTTGCAAGGAGGCAATATAAATTCCTTACAAACTGATTTTTGCAAAGAAAGTACAGAAATCTTGTACAAAGTTACCTGAAAACATGCATATTACTTTATATGCATGTATACTTATATATATGTGTATGCATTCTAAGTGTTTATACACTTTTTATCTTGCACCATTCAAAGGAATTTACCTCTCACTCTCCAAAACATTTAATTATACACACAGAACTTATTCAAGTATTTACATAAGAACGAAACTTTGGAAAAAAATACGCAGAAAATTAGAAGTTAGCAATGAAACAAAATATGAAACATCTATGAATTGAAAAAGTCACAATCACAAAATGAGCTTTTAAAAAGAATATAGTGACACCAAAAGGTTTATAATAAGATATTAAGTTTAAAAAGCAGAAAATGAAATTGTATTTATGGTTTGAGAGTGATTCAATTTTTTCCATACAGATTTAAAAAAAAAACAAAAAAAAACAAAGGCAAGAAATCTACCAGAACACTGACAGTGATTGTGCTTGGACAGTGGGAAATATGGATTAATGTTTTCTGCATTTCTTTCTGACTGCTTTTCCATGTTTTCATGATTTTTTTATGAATGCAAGTTACTTTCGTGGCTAACAGAAGGCATGTACGAGTGTTCAGTTTCTGCCTCCCTACATTAAGTGTGAGCATCAGCAGCAATCTTAGAGCAGTCCCCCAAGAGGACTTGTAAGGCGTGCAGTCCCTGCTCTAAACAAGAAAACGTAGGCCACTAAGGAGTTATTAGCCAGATGATAGCAACAATCACATAGCAGCATTTACTAGCATAGATTTTATTAATTACTTATTTCAAAGATGGCTGTTTGCCAAAACTCCATGCTCCATTCCATAACGTGGAGTTGTTAGACATGGCCACCCAGTTAGGAAATAGATTTCCCAGCCTCCTTGGATCCTGGGAAGATATGTGACCGAGTTCTAGGCAGTGGATTAGGGATAAAATAATTTATGCCATGTCCATGCCTAGACCATAAAAGTTTCCGTGCTTTCTCTTTCCCCATCTATTAGCTGAATGTCAATACCCAGGGTGACATCAGAAACTGTTTTGAAGATGGGAAAGGTTCCATAAACTGAGCAAAAAGCCTTAAGAACCCTGATCCCTACCACTGGTTGGACTTTTATGTGTGGGAGACAAGTGTCTACTTTTTTAAACTACCAAGGTTCTGAAGTATACCTGTTACAGATGTTGATATTATCTTAAACAATATCCTATTAATTTATATAAAAATTTGTTATTTAATTCTGCTGCTCATACAGGAAATTATATTATAAATATATTAACCATTATCCTAATACATGAATACAAAAAATATGTAAAATAGACAAGACTAAAAATATTGTTTAAATTCCAAAAGCCCTTAAATTGTCCATGTAGGTCTTATTTCTCAATTTTTGTATTCTTACAACAGCATAGTCTGCACTGTTCCAGGATTAAACCAATATCAAGTTGTATATAGATATTTAGTAAAATGTTCAGCCAGAAAAGGTTCTAAAGTCTCACATAAATGTTATGTGAAAGCATAACTAGGTCAAAAGTTGTTACTTTCCAAGTAATATGAATACAACTCCATTAATAATAGCCATATAATCACTGTAAAAAATAGTCAGATTTTTCTTTTATTGTACGAGTAACTATAAACAAGTTTGCCTATTAGTTGTGTGAACTCTTTGCTAGTTGTGATAGCTCATACCATAATCTTTGCAAGGAAAAGAGCAAAACAATAAAACAAAAAACATTTGCAGGTCCAAGTGGATGACTTTCAGAGGAACTAGTTTTTGTTCTCTAAGTCAAGCGGATTCAGTGAGAAGGCCTTGTCCACAGAACTTAACTAATTCTACATTATGCTTCATGCAAGCAGTTGGAAGATATAATTGTTATTGGTCAGTGCCCAACACCTACACCAACAGATGTCTGTTAGTTAAATTTGTTAACACAGCCAGATAAGTAGGGAATTTCATGCTTCATATGTGGTAAGCTGGATCCAGATTTCTCTGAGCCCTGGAAATACCAACCAACAATGCAGTGAAAGAACTAGACTTCCCTGAAAGTCTCAGTCATCTTTACTTCAGCACTTGCAACCCAAAAGCAAAGTACGACATATGCATATAGAATTACTCCCTGAGTAATTCTTTATATTTCTTTATAGAGGTACCCAAAACTATAGATCTACCACAGATCAGAATATTTCGACAGAATACACACAAATCCAAATATGGGCATGGAAACAATTATTTCCCCCATATTATTCTGGATTAATAAAACAAATGGTTTTCTGACTGCAATGCCATGCAAGGAGGAAGGGAGAGAAGGAAGGAGTGAGAGGGAAAGAAAGGAGAGAAAGAACAAATGGATGAACAAGCCAATGAGGGAGACAAATGATTAGCACTAATAGGCAGTGGTTGTCCACAGTAAAAGTTTTCAAGATTTTGTTTTGGAGTGTCATTAAAGAAATGCCTAAGTGAGTAAGTAAGAGTTTATAAAAGGGAGAAAAAGTGTTACAGGGTAAAAAGTCAAAACAAATTCATTTGGCCTTGAAGAGGAGCCACCATTCGGCTTCAATATGCTAAGTATTTAAGTTCCCTTATTTTCCCATCTCTAAGTTGCAGCACAGATATACAGGCTCTTTTTACCCTTTCAGTTGTGCCAATTGTCAGTGATAGCAAAATGAGTAGCTCGTAATACTTCCATACTGAAGTTGTTGCCTATTTTTATTATAACACAAAATGGCAACCTCACTGAATAACAGAATGATTACCAGTGTTGATCTTTCATAAGTAGTCATGTATCAAAGTTATTCTTGAAAAGTTCTCTATTTTTAAAAATGCATGTGGTAGATCTTTAGAGAAACAGTTTATTACCTCATACACTCTCAGGGGTGAAAATGCTGTTTGACAAATGGATTACTTGAGAAAAAATTATGTGCAAATTCAGTCTTTCTGGAGACATTAGTCAAAAGGTAATGTCTTCTATCAGATTCCTGAAAAGCCGTATATACTTATTCTTAAAAAAAAAACAAAACAGTAACTGAAATGCTCTCATGTTAAAAAGAAAAGCAAATGGGGCCTCTGTCCATGCAGTCCATTTAGGATAGATATTATTCAAATCTAATGACTCCTTAGATATTCACAGTTCTTTATACTTTAGTTCAATACCTACTTAATTGTTTTCCAGCCCATAGGGCAAGACAGGCCAAGCATATCTTAATTTAGATTAATAATGTGTCTTATTTTAAAAAGTTACCACTGGGATCAAGAAAATCCTATTAAGGAAATATGAATGAAAAGTGAAGACAATGAAAATATGTCTAAGAATATTTTCTTACTTTATCTTGCTTTTTTCATGAAACAGCAGGATAAAAGTAGAATGGATGTTCTAAATACACGCATTAATAGTGTTCCCAGGAAAACCACAGACTATCTAGTTAAATTTGAATTCTAGATAAGCATACAAGTTATCCTGTATTCTTACTTGCTAAATTTGGCAATTCTAGAACTGATATTTTCTTTCTCCTTCAAAACTAGAGAAATCAAAGAAGAGATAGAATTAAAGATAATTCCAAAGTTTCAAAATATGATTTGTAGTCCCAGCCCTCTGAACCAGTTTTGCAATCTGTTCCAATCTTATCCATGAATTTTTTTGGGCTTTGTTGCTTTCAAAAATGTAGAAAATGGACAGTGAGATGGAACCAAAAAGAATTATGTATAATCCTCTACTGCATCTAGATTTGGTTTATACTAAATGGTAGGGCCTTATCTCCAAAACATGAGATGCACAGAGAAAACAGTACAGACACTTAAACCTAAATTGATAATTCATGCACACAAGAAAGAGAGAGGAGGTACTGTGTCCAAGATAGTCCCACGTGGCTCCTTAAATTACAATTAATTACATTTAAATAAAACCAAATGTTTAGTTAGTTGCATGGCTCTATTAATTTGAAACACTCAATAGCCACATATGGCTACTAGCACAGATTTTGCTCATTGCAGAACATTTTATCAACAAGAGGTGGCTTTGAGTCTTCCATGACAGGACTTGGGACAAAGTTATACAATCCCCTGTAACTGGGACACTGGCACAAAAGATGGTCCTCATGCCCCGTAACAATGTTTCTCTTCCTAGAATTTTTGTTTTTAATGTTCTATTGTTTGCAAGGTCCCTGGCCTCCTGCTCTCAGCAGATGCTCCTCAGCCTTGAGGCACTCATCTAGGTGGCCCCAGAGAGACATAAAGTGACATCATGGAGGTCAGAGCCTTAGTGCACAAATCAGAGAAGCTAGCCTCTCAATGAGCTCTTCACCTCTTTGCAACCTCAGTTTCCTCACTTCTAAAGTAATAACAAGATACAAAAGATTTCTAAAGGTTCTTGTTACAATTTATATCTAGATGCTCCCCGACCCTGAGCATTATGTGCTCATAAGTGAAGCATTCACAAGGTGAGTGGATCATGGCAATGTGATACTCATCAGTGGAGCGTTGATTAGTTTATAGTTAACTCTGTTGTTGGGAGGCAGAGCCTAATCTGAAGAGGTGGATCACTGTGGGCATGGATTGGATAGATTTATTTCTCTTGCCAGCTACCATTTGACAAGCTCTCTCCTCTTATCTACCATGCTGTGAGCATCTCTCCTCTGCAGCCCCCCTTGCCATACTGTCCTACCTTGGAGCCATCCGATATGGACTGAAATTAATTTTCTTCCTTAGATTTGTTGGTGTTGGGTATTTTGTCCCAGTTATGAGGAAAGTAACTAAGACAGCTCTCCTATTCTTATTACTTGCATGAGTAGCATTGAGAGACTAGAGTGTTAGCAAGCCTGAGGAATTACAGATAATAACTTGTAATGTTTGTTTCCTAATTTTCTTCTGGTCATAAGTGACAGTAGATGAGGTGGGAAGTGTATTCCTTTGTGGACTCAATTTTCATCAGCTTTCTATAACTTCTATAGAGGAATTGTCCTAGAAAATCTATTTTGTTCTTTCTTGACAAGAAAAGGACCTTAAATGTCAGGAGTCTGATTTGTGTTATGCTCTTTTCCGCTTTTCTATTTTCAGTTATGTGAAAATGAGGTGAGGGGAAGCAATGACCTTAGTGGGGATATTAATTTTTGCATGTTTTTTCTACTAAAAGAATTTACTATCTTTTTGAAAGTATTAAAAGCACTGTATCACAGTTATGTATGCAAATTCATATTTATAGCAGCACAGTTTGTAATAGCTCAATTCTGGAAACCAAATTTCCTCCAACTAATGATTGAAAAAAGAAGATGTTGGGTATTTTATACAATGGAGTATTCCTCTGCCATAAAGAAGGATAAACTTGAGACATTTCTAGGTAAATGGATGCACCTTGAGGCCATACTCTTAAATAAAATCAATTGGACACCTGTATAAGTAAATATCATATTACTTCTCCAGTGTGAAAAACTGAAAGTATAAATAAGGAACAAAGTGTATAATTATATATTGGGAAATAGGAAGCACATGTCCAAATGGGAAGGGGATCTAGGGAGTGGAGAGGGTTAGGAAGGAAGGGAAAAGGAAAACATGATGAGAAAAGAAGGAAAAAATGGAAACAAAGCTTTGTAAATAGGGAGGGAAAGAAGGATTGAGGGGAGGGGAGGGGGTGGAGAAAAAAGAATCCAGTTATATCTCGTACAGGCACAAATTCCCTGCAATGCATGTAATCACTATGTATACCTAAAATGTACCAATGCTTCTTAAAAAAAAGAATTGGAAATTTTTCTCCTAAGAAGTAGTCTATGAAATTTTATGATTAGAATATTTAGAAAGCTCTCCTCCTTAAGTTAAAGGGTTTGCATTGAGAATCTCTTCTAGGTCTTGTGCTCCAAAGGGTTGACTCTAGCAGGTACTGATATTTCTTCTCTTATTGATCTGGAAACTTCAGAGATAAGTGGGTTACAGGAAGTCAGTGAAACATTTGGGAACATGAAATGAAGAGATGCTTTCCATCAATACTTTCTTGATTATGTTTCAAAGTACCTCTTGGACCATGATGTTAAAATCAGAAAAGGATAAGACGAAGGAAAATGGGAGAGAATTTCTGGAAGATATAAAATATTTAATTGCCAATTCTTAAAAGTGTATCATAGGATTGGAGTGATTCATCACAGAACCAGAAAAGAGTGATACCCATCATAAAGTAAATTTGGACTTAGGGTGGGTCATTTATTCTTAAGAAATATAGCCAAGAATAAAGTATTTTGCCTTTATAGGTACTGATTTCCATCTTTCTCTGAAACGAGGAAGTTCCAAAGTTATTGCTGAGGACTTGGTCTTATTCCACTATTCTTTCACTCTAGGATCATATTCAAAATAACTCTAAAAGCACGGTTTACATATCTTGCTGGATCATCCAAGTTTATGAGGTATTGCAGAGAGTATGAGAAAGAAGATTATTAATCAATGAGGAAAACTCTATATTTTATTAAATGGCAAAGAGTTGACAGCAAAAGTGAACATCTCAAGCACAACACTTTGTATAAATTAGAGCTTTTACAACACCCACTTGAGCATAAAAAAAGGAGTAAATAAGAAAATAAAGAGAAAACCTTTCGAATATTGAATATTTACAAATAATTCAATTTCTGAAAGAAATTGAATTATTTGTAAATATTTTTCTTTCTTGTTCCTTTCTTGTTTTTCTTTCTTGTTCCTTTCTTGTTTTTCTTTCTTGTTCCTTTAAAAAAACTCACAAAAAGAAAAGGGCGTACAAGCAAGTAAACAGAAAGGCTTTGGATCATGAATAGTTACACATTATTCATCTTTCAGAGTGTTTTACTTTTACAATCCTTCTAAAATTTCAGTTTTTATTATGCCACTGAGTCTACAGCCATACCACCCTGAACACTCCTGATCTCACCTACTGCACCATTAACAAGTTCTATCATCAGATTAAAAGGGTGAAGTCACAAGAGCACTGAGAGTTGGTAACCTACCTTTGATTCCCACAGGAGTGTTCCTAGGTCACAAAGCTGACATTCCACACTATAGCTCTGACACTTATATGAACTACCTCAGAAAAGGTCTAGAAAAGCTAGAAATTGCAACAATCAAAGCTGGTAAATTATCACATTCTGAATGACATCTACTGCAATCAGGCTTTCATTAATTCCCCGAAAAAATTGGAGTGAGATAAACCTATGGTTAAATCTCACTCACTATGCACAGTGGCTGCAGAATATTGTTTAAAAAATTTCCTTCTTGGAAATATGGTAAAATGGGAGGCAATGAGACTGCGTATCCTTCAAGGCTACAGGAGAAATAATAAAAGGAAATCTATATGACACTATCAAATACACGTAAAGTGCTTAGCAAGAGGTTTTTTTATGATTGTTAATTATATGTTAAAGAGTATGTCCACAATTTAGAGATTCTTTTTGGCTTAAAAACAAATTACTGTGTTCATTCACTAGAATAAATGTTACTAAATTTTTTAATTTTAATGTAAATTAGCAATTTATAATTGTATTTATGTAGTACAAAATTATGTTATGATTTTTAATACAATGAGAATACTTTAATCAAAATATGCATCACTTCGAAGACTCCATTGATTTTGCTGAAAATGAAAAGCTCTGTTTTATAAAGGCTCAATCGTATTTCACTGTGCACACATACCACATCTTCATTATCTACTTCCCATTGATGGCCACCTAGGTGAATAAACTACAATGAATAAAGATGCAGTGAACATGGGAGTGCAGAATTCTCTTTAACCAATCGATTTCAAATCTTTTGATGAAGCACTCATAAATGGAATCATGAGACTATACGGTAGGTCTATTCTAATGGTTTTTTGTTTTTTAGAATTTATCTTGTATATAAATATGTAAATAGATTTTTAACTTTTTAATTAAAGGCTAACATATATAATAAAGTAAATAAACCTTAAATATATAGCTCAATGAGTTTTTACATATACAGTATAACAAAGCAACTGACATGCAGGCTAATATTGTATATAGAGAGCATATCTAGACCCCTTCCCAATCAGTACCAAACTGGCCTCCAGAAGTAACCATTATTCCAACTTCCATTACCATAGACTAGTAGTGCCTGTTATTAATCTTCATATAAATCATTTTATTTAGCTTTCAGACATGATGCCTATTTTATATTAGTTCATTCTTTGTATCACTATATTGTATTCCACTGTATGACCATACTACTTTTCTTTTGCAAAAGTAATTAATGTAGGCAATGCTTAGCTTTGCAGTGCCAACTGAGGTGGTTAACAGAGGGTTTTGCCACTAACAGACATGGACACTCACTATCAGATGCATTACAGTCACACCCTCGAGAATTCCATTATGTGCCTGGGAAAGAGAGGGGGAGAAAAGGAGTAGAAAATACTGTATGTTCTCAGAATTTGTTTTACATCATACCATACTGCTCATCTACAACTCAGGGAACTATAAGAAAAACAGAAGGCTCCTAAAATGATTCAAGTATATCAAATTAGTAACAGCAATATTAATATAATTTTATGAAATCTCATATATAAGAGGGATTTTCAGGAAGACGTTGATCCATGATTAATTCATTTTAATTATGTTTGTCTTATTCTCCTGATTTGAACTTCTCTTTTAAATCATGAGACCTTATTACAAAGCTTTCTTCATAGATGTAACTTCCTTTCTGTCTCAGTGACTGAGATTCATTTCACTTTATAATCAATAAGCCTCGTGTTCCATTGTGCATCTTTCAGGCAGTTGCTTTCACATTATTTAATCTGTCTTAGAATTTCCTAGAGGCTTAGATTTAATGCTGTAAAATAGAAATGAACAGCCTTTAATCATCAGGTCTGCCTGAAATGATGTTAAACCAAGTTTAATGTACCTGAGCCCCCAGGGATATTCGTAGGATCCAAAACAGTGAAAAATATTTATCAACATTTCATTGCAAATTTTGTTAGTAAGAAGCTTGCTGATACCATTAGACATTCATCTCACAGCACAACAAAGAAGGCATGGCTTCCCTATTGTTTTATTATATTTGTAACCTGGTAATTAAAAGAACAGAGCAACCCATGAACACATACTTAAAATTAAATACAGTACAGAAAAATAGCCTTCAATAAAATAAAAAAGCTTTCTTTTTAAGCGAAGAAGCAGACAACTCATTCTGTTTCTTTTTATTTCCTAAAAGCAAACTGAACACATAAAGAGTATACTGAGGGAACAAGTAGTCAGCTATGAGGCACAAATTATGTGCGAGTTAAGTAAGACCCCGAAGGTCTGGAAGAGCCCATCTATCAAAGTCAAAACTGAATAACAAGAATTAGATCAAGTCCCGCTTAATCCATCCACACACTTCCATCCTTGGGTACTCATAGATTTCCTTCCATTCACCCACAGCACAAATCATTTAGTCTACATTTAGGTACCAGTTCTCCCAAGCTGTTTTTCCTCGCCTGATTTTCCCTAGCAATGGGCTGTTGCTTTGTACCTTGTCATTTGCGAGGACCTTGGCAATTTCAGCTACACTGACTTCCTCCCAGATGTTATCAGCTTTAGCTCTGAACATCTAGTTACACTCTGATGGACTGATATTTTTCTCCAAACATGAGGCACATAACAGCATTTTCCAGCTGATTTGTGGGTAAGGTTTTGACCCCAGTGAATGTGTAAGTCATTAAGTTCAATGAAAAAAAGGAAGAGGCAGGTCACACCAAAGCTCACCTGAAAGCAGAATCCTTATTTATACAGATTTCAAATTTCTGAAAGGACTTTTGAAGAAATTATTTTTAAAGACCTTGGGTAGCAATTAAATGGAAACTTACTGTGAAAAAAAGGCACTACTCTGTAGGGCTCTTTTCAAAGAAGATTCTCTTTGAACTACTTTACTTGTAGGTTAAGTTGAAGATTTGTATCGGCATTTTGACTCATGCTAAACTTGCTCATTCTTAGAACCTGTTTGATAATTCTTCTTTTTCATTGCAGTTAACTATATGTTACTATGTTTTTGTTAAAACTCACCAAAATCTCTTGCTGTAAATACATTTGTGAAATGTGCACTTTTAAGAACAGCCCAGCTCTAAGACTTGACATGTGAAGGACAATGTTTTGATGATTGGCCTTTCAGCTATAGAATGATTTTTTATTAATTCGATTCAATTTAAACAATGACCTTGTGACATTTAAAGAAAATAATTCAAGGTCTCACTAGGGTCATTGATATTACTTACTAGTAAACTCGGCATGAAATTGTTAGGCATCAGCTTAGAATCACTACAAGGTTTCATCAAATAGTTTGGTATGTTCTTCAAATTAACTAGTACAACTGTCTTATCTGATCACATTGAAATTCTGCTCTTAAAACCTTGAAGGTCATGCCCGATTTCTTTGACAACCAACAGATGTTAGCTGACTTGCCGAGGCACCACCCTCTGTCTTTGATCCCAATTTCTTTCTACTCCATGATGCTTCAATACCTATTTCTGCAACACTGATCAGAGAAATAACTCTCAAACCTTGATTTGCAATTGGGAAACATACCGTGAGAAACACAGCATGTTTATTCAAACTACTTGGAAAGCTTTTTCACAAAGACAAGGGGGAGGGGAACTTGGAGCATGCAAAAGTCTACAAAAAAAGTCTCCCTGAAATAGGAGCAATGCCTCCTGCTTTTATGACAGTTAAGTAGACTGAAAGAAGAGTTATAGCAGTTTTCAAAGTATAATCTGATGAACACAGATGCATAACATAAATGACTCCCCACTTAACAAGTCTTGGAGGAGCTAAGTATTGTATCTCATGAAGGTGTACACAATACATGAAAAACTGAGATACTCGTTGGCAAATAGACCTTTTTCACTTGGTTTGTCCTTGCACTTGTCAAAATTTACCAGGCTATGTAAATGTGATTTCCTCTAATATCCCATGATCCATTTTAGAAAACATTCTCATAGTGACAAAGGGCCGAACAGAGTTTTAGAACCCCTTTTTCTAGGACCCTGTATACAGTTCTAGCTCTGATGCCTTCTTTCCCTCTTCTGCAGAATGCAGGACTTTACAAGATAGTTACTAAGATTTCTTCCAAGTCTAACATTGCCTTATTTTAAATTCTTTAATAAGCACAGTCATGTCTACCATACAAATTATAATATCAAATTCCATGATATGGGGAATATGATTTTATATGTTTCAGTCCTTTAGGGTGGTATCTCATCATCTTAGTCACTTTCCTCATGACTAGGACAAAATATCCAACACCCACAACTTTAAGGAGGAGAGGTTTATTTCGACTCACAGTTTCAAAAAGTTGCAGTCAATGTTCAGTAGGTTTAAATACAGAAACAACTTTGTGGGAGATAAAAATTACTTATATTATGATGGCCAGGAGGGGGGCAGAGAAGAAAGGAGCTGGAGAGGGAGACAGTCTTGTCAGAAAAGGTATATCAATGAAGACATGACATGGAAAGACGTAACTCCTCCCTCAACTCACCATTTCTCTCTCTGCTTATTGAATACCACAATACAAGCAGCTTTTCCTCAAATATTCACCTGAGCCATGTTGTTTCTGTACAAAGCCAGCTGGCCATGAGCTATAACCATGAACCAGAATAAAACTTTTCTACTTTAAGTTGTTAGTGACTGGTATTGTGTCCCTGTGACAAAACAGTGACTACAAAAGATTTTGGTAGTGGAGAAGTGGGCTTGTTACTGTCACTATACCTGATGGTGTGACTTAGAAGCTTTTGGAACTGGTTCGTAGGAAGAATGTGGAAAGCTTTAGAGATGTCAGCTATAGAAGTCCTAGAATGTTGTAAGCTAATCTTGATGAGAGATTCTGGCCATAATTCAGAATACTAGAATGCTAATTGTAATAGAAAGTCAAGGCCAGGTTCAGGATTTTACAGTTGGGCAGTTGGATTTAAGACTTTGTCTGATATACTCTAGCAGGAAATTTATCTGTATTTTGCTCATGTCTTGAGGCCTGGATTAAGGTCAGGGTACTAATTAATCTGGCAGAGTATTTTTGAGGGAAGCCTAATGTTGAGGCTGTGGCACTAGTGGGTACTATTCTACTATAAGAAGAAGCACAGCCATAGTGGTCACAAACTAAGCACTTCAGAAGTTGAGGGTGCATCAGGTTGGGACTCATAAAATTTTGACTCAGGAAAGCTTGGTTGCTGAAAAGATTAACATTAAAAAGAAGCCAAGTACTTCGTATTCAGATGATAGGAAGGAGGGTTTGAGAGTATCCTTGGAGTCAGCAAGACTCTGCCCATTATAGAAAAAAAGGTTACAAAAGTGAAACACTTTGCTTTGACATGAGTGTCGCCAGAGCATCCTGTTGGGGAAGGACTGGCTAGGGAATTGGTTTGCCAGGTTTTCTCTTACAGTGCTCAGCCATCCAGGCACAGAGAGAACACAGATATCATGATTTCATAAGGTTACTCCTAAAACCGGTTGCAGCCTTGGTGGCATCCATTTGATGCTGATTTTATGGGTATGCAGAATGCAAGAGCTGTGAGTTCAGGGAGGCTTCCACCCAGATTTCAGAAGGTGCTCTACAAAGCCTAGCCGTGTGCCCTGAGAGGAAACTGTGAGAGTGAAGTTGAAAGTTCAGTGCAGACTCCAGGACACTGGAGAAGCCAGGAACATGGAAAATAAAAGGAAAACTTCAAGCAGTGAGCAAAGCCACTCTAAGAGAAAAGCCATGAGATCTGCAAATATCAATGTGGTAAGGGTGGAGCCACCCATGTCACTTGGAGCTCACAATCATCACCACAACTTGTCCCAAGTGCTGCACAAAAACTAGAGTGTTATATTTTGACCCTGTTAGGTTTTAGTCTTATTTGGATCCCAAGTTTTATACTAATATTTTTCCCTTTTAGAGAAGAAATATTTACCCTATGCCATTATATGTCAGCAGCATTTAACTTTTCAAAAAAATTTTACAGTAGTTCACAGCTAAGAGTTTGCCTTGAGTCTCAGAGGAGACTTTAGACTTGGACTTTTCTGCAAATCTGGAACTATGTTTAGATCTTTGGCAACTCTTAGAGATGGACTAAATGCATTTTGCATAAAGAGATCTATGTGAGTCTTTTGAGGACCTGACTCAGAATGTTAATGCTTGGATGGAGAATGTCTCTTGAAGGCCACATGTGCTCACAGGTGGGAGTTTTGGAGGGTGATTGACTCATAAAGGCAACATAGCTGACTTGCTATTGGGAGGCGGGGTATGTTCAACAGAGCCATGTCATTGAGAGCATGATTTAGAAGAGGACATCTAAATCTCTATCACATCCCTTGTATCTCTGTTTCCTGGCTGCCATAATGTAAGTGGCCTTTTCTCTGATATGCTCCTCTTCCTTGCATTTCTGCCCTGGACCTAACCAGCCATGGACTGTAACCATGAGCCAAAATAAACATTTCCTCCTTTAAGTTGTGAAATGTCTCGTGTTGTCCCAGTGATGAGTACATGACTAAGACAATCATGTAATCACAACAATCTATTCCCCCAGTTTTAGGGCTTATATAATGGAGACAGCTTAGCATCTACATACAACATAATAAGACTCTGAGTTAGAAACAATTCAATTCCCAGCTCTGTCACTGAACTGTGAGATATTAGACCAGTCATTTAGCTTTTCACATTTCAATTGCTTCACTTATAATTTAAGAGTTGGAATGGTAGATCTCTTAGTTTCCTTTCTGTGCTAACATACTATGACATGAGGCCCAGTGGACTTCTTAAATAAAGACAGGAATGTGTGGTTGATGTTTTTCTGCTTCTGTACCTTGTCATTGACCCTATTGATTGTTTAATGTCAAGGTCTTAATTAGAAATGCAGTTTCTAATTATAATGTTGTTCCAAAGAGGATTCTGAGGCACATTTTCTGGTAACATTAGCATTCATTCATTTATCAATTCAACCGTCATTTATTAAAGATTTAATATATGTCAGGTTTTGTGCTGAACACAGACTTGAAATTAGCAAGGAAATCACTTTTTCTAAGAAGCATAGATTTCAGTGGAAATTAGAGGCCAATAATAAAAATCATTGTAAAATAATATGATGTGGCTTTTACTTGAAATCTAGGTTTTTCAATTGCAGCACTATTGAGACTTGGAGCCAGATACTTCTTTGTACTAGGGACCACCCTGTGCACTATGGCACCTTGTGTAACATCCATAGCTTTTTGCCACTAGATGCCAGTAGTATCCCCAGTAGATGTGACAGCTAAAATGTCTCCAGACATTTCCACAATATTTCCTGTGATGGAGTAGCAAAGTTGTCTTTGAGAATCACTGGTTTCAATATATGCTCTTGTTATTAGCAAAGTTTCTATTTCTGTGCTATGCCCTAAATTAGTCTGATTGTACATTTTTAAGAATGATAATCATGGCTTACATTGTGGGAATAATTTCCGTTGCATAAATGTTTAGTAATTATCTCTACAGGTTTAAGGTAGTATCCAATACAGTGAGTTCTTAAAAATTAGTATGAAATGATTTGCTACCTTCAAAAGTTTATAATCTTCTTTGGTGCAACTGATTATGCAGAGAATGCAAGTAATGTCATTCAAGGGGAAAGAGATCCAGAGTAAGGTAACAGGCTTACCAATTCAAATGGATTATTGTATCTACTCTCCTGGCATAGGTATTCCATTTAAGAGATCTTCCTTCTCGAGTCTATCTATCAGACTCTACTTCTAGAACCTTGCATCACTAGTGCATTTACACTTGGACCACAGACAGGATGGTCTCCATTTTTATGTTTTCTAAAAGGACTTTACCTTGCCACCCATCTGCTTCTAAATCAAAATAAGAAGCCACGTTGTAACTATTTTGGCGTTCATTTTCTAACTTCTGTGTACGTGAAATCATTGTCTGATCTTGCAAATGAGATAGTTTCTTTAAAATAAACACTTAACAAAGCAAAGAGAATTAATAAGTCTTTCTGAGTGTATGAGAACTTTTTTTCTAATTTATTGGTAATTTTAACTCAGCTTTGAGAAAACTTCACCTGTCTCAATACTCAAAAGCTGAAATACTAAGAGAAGTATGTTTCTTGCTGGGTTTATAGTTTTTCTATCAAGATAGAAAGTATCAGGCTCTCACCTCTATAGGTGATGGGCTTCTAGAAGAAGGTTCAAATGTTTTTGTTTTTGCACTATTGCAGATTGAACCCAAGACCTTGCACATATCAAGAAAGATATATGTCTGTAACACAGACTTACATCTCAAGCCTTCAAATGTTTTTTAAGTCTAATCCCAGAGAAGCCACAGAACATATTTCTGTTGGGCACAGTGAGAACCCACTGGTAAGATGAGGTGATCTTAGAGTCGAAAGTATCAGTCTAATCCATGGAACTCAGATTGGCTCATTTATTAGCTATGTATCAGCATTTTTTTGGAATCATCTTGGATAAATTGCTTTACCTCTCTGTCCCTCTGTCATCTCCATTGTGGACTGGAGATAGTGTGCCTCTCTATTTCTCTCTGGCATCCTGATAATTAGATAATGTCCAAGAAACACTCTGAATTCTTCACAGAAAGCATCTCTGTAAATACAAGATATCACAATGACTTTGATAAATCATGTTAGGAAATAAATCAAGCACAGATGTACCTGATTTGCACTGTCACAGAATTCTCCTCTCCTGCTTGAACAAGTTAGCTTTCAAAGCAGTGATTATTACAGCAACTTTCAGTCATGGTGGGGTTCTGAGCAGCTTCCATGAATGGATCATATACTTGCTTTATTTCAAATACAATAGTTCATATGACAAAAACTGAATTACTGTCCTTCCCTTTTCTTGTTACAAAGCTGTATGTACTGTAATTAAAGGTAAAACAATGATCAAATTTCAATTTCATTTGAAAATAAGGAGAAACTGGTATGGATCTTACTACGTTATATCTTCTCAGCTTATCCTTTTCTAAACTCAATGTTCACTATGCAAAACAGTATTTCTGAAAATTTAGTAACAGTATTCATTTTTACTAACAAACAATATTCACTATACAAAATAGTATTTCTGAAAATTTAGCATATAATTTTTATTTTGACAATTTTCTGTGACATAGTCCTCAAAAATATATGTTTATGCCTTTAAAAACTCACTGAAACATTGAAAAAGCCTAACTGGTACTTTACACAAAAACTTAAACTAAAAACAATAGTAAAGATACACTTTTATAGGCTCAAAACAAAAGGGGAATCTGACATCAGTCAAAGTTGTCTTTCTACCGGGTCACCAAACAACTGGTTCTTAGTGTCAGCATGGAATTCATTAGAAGGTACAACTTCCAATACCCAATTTCCCCCAGGATGTAACACTTTGCCTGCTAAATTTTTGTCCCCATTCTTTATCCTCTCACCCTCAGATCAGATGCACAGTTTCTGGCACAGAAACAAGGATTTCAGCATCACCCCCTGATGAACCCATGGGTAATCATCAGCATTGTTTCACAAGTGAAATACCAATAAATGACACATTCATGAACATTCCTTTTCTTTTTGAGAACTGGTATTTATATGCCAAGTCTTGTTACCTCTGCTTCTGAAAAACTGCACTGCTAACAATCACACTTTTTGAATAAAGTCTTAATACACACATATCAATAAGTAATAGATGTAATGCCTATATAATGGTATATGTTATAGCTTCCAAAATTAACATTAAATCTCTATTCAATATGAGTGTCCCTAATATATCCAGTAGACAGATTTTCAATAGATTCAGTTGTGTAAGGTGATAAAAGAAAGTATCCCAAAGATCTAAAGAACAGCATACTTTTTTAAAAAAATCCTGACTTATAAGAACAGTTTATTGGAAACAAGGGACTCCTATTATCCAATGCCCCTGTAACTGCATTTCAGCTCCCTGAGGACAAATCCAATATGTGGTTTAATTAAAAACCTATCCTTCTATTTTTAATGCAGCTTGTAAAGGAGCCCAGAGAGCTGGACAAGAGATTTATGAGACACAAGCTAAGTCTCTAGTCAGAAAATTCATCAATTACTTTCATGGAACACACATTGCCAAAAGACACTGCTTACTTCAGAGAGCCCTAATTTAAATACAACACCTGTAAAAATAATTTACAAGAGATGGCATTAAATTTCACTAAGCAGTTAACATGTTTTAAAGTAGAACTGCACCCTCCCCTCAAGATTCTTCCCTAAGAGAAGTTGAATACTGTCTGTCTTCTTAAAGGAATATAAGACAAATGTCACATTTCCCAGTATTTTTATGGCTTTGGAAGACACTTCTTGTTAGATTTGGGACAAACAAACAAACAGAACCTCTGCTTTAAAACACAGAATGAATTCTCGTGATGAGATTTCACCTGGGAGAACACAGAGGCAGTAAAGAGTACACTCATTCATTTCTGTGGTCAAAACTTTTGAGCATGGTCCCCACTGAGAATACTTCAGTTTCAGTGATACAAGTGCAATAAAGTTTTGAGTACTTACAGCACAAAACAGACATCATCATGTGTAAAAGTAACCTTAATTTGGGACTGTATTATAAATCAGTATCAAGTCAAAGTCTGTTCTCTATTGATCCACTGGCCAAGAAAATCTAAGGAATATAGCACTCCCCCAAAGTTAAACACAAAATCTCTCTTCCACTGTGCAGTCTCCCCTCAGCACACACACAGCACATACTCCATGGTTTACCTTTTAATTACTGGCCTCTGTCAAGGGTCCTTCCTAATATATCCAGCAGGAGTACAAGACGATGTGTACTCTTCACCCCCAAGTGGCATTTGACTCCACTCCATGCAATCCCTCAATGCAGTATGGATGAATGGGCCAAGTTCAGGTTCACTGCTCTGCAGTGTCTTTACTCCTCATAGCACAAGAACAGAAAGCAGGGGAGCACTGCCGCTGGCAATGCTACATTCCCATTCAAACTCATTGAAAAAGCATGTTGCAAAACGCTCTCTCCAGGCTCCCTCTCCTTACCCTTGTTGTGACAAAGTTAAAGCTGCAGCATTGAAAAAGAACAACAACAACAAGAAAAAAATACAATACAAACTGCCTCTCCAGAGGAGCTTTCTCTTTCAGCAAAACATTATCCACAGTAGGCTTGGAGATAATACATGAAGATTTGAACTTTATTACCCAAAAGCTCCTGAGCAAAACCGCTTGGGGGCCTGTGCCATGCAGGCATCGGCCACCCCGTAGGTGCCTCTTTGAAACGTACCTTAAGCATGCATCATGGCCAGCAAACAAATGTCCTATAAACAGCAGAGAATGCAGCCGACAGCTTAACCTTGCTCCTGCCTTCAAAGATGCCAAACTGTTCTGTTTGCTCAGAACTCTCCTTTTACCAACATTCAATTTGAATGAGCCAGTGCAAACGCACCGCTTGCTCGTCTGCTCCTGAGAACAGGATGCATTTATGTGAAACACGAGGAGAATGCCTAATGCTGAGGCATCCTCTGCATTCCCAGGAGCTTTTATTACAGGGCTAGCTTACATTTCATTGCCAGCACCCGCTGCACTTCTACGAGCATCACAACTGCGAGCCAACATCCTTTCCGCACATTCACACACACACACCTGCAATATTCTGATTGCTTTCTGTGAAGAGAAGCACCTTCTGCAAGTTCCCATCTGCACCCAGGATCGTTCCTGATCTTGATTCTGAGTGAGCTCACTGTCAATGTTTCTCTTTCTCAATCAGCAACTTTTCAGACTGGGAAAAACGATCACCGGATGCACAGTTGTGTTTCAGCTTTATGTTGAGAAATACCTGCTCTGGGGTCCTTTAAGAAAAAATGAATATAGTGAAACAGGGTTCCCTGGCTTATGTGCATCTTTGATATATGACATTAAACAGGAACTTAATAAAAGCTCACTATCCAAAAAGTGTATGATGTTATGTAATATAATAACATGTGGCCACCAAGCCACGCCAACTTCCCATCTGATTCAAACGACCTCTTACCAGCAGTGGAGGAAAACAGCTCTCAGTACGTTTAATTTTATATTTTTCTCTCATAGGCAGTTCACAGTTGACTGAGTTGCAAACACAACATTATTATGATAGGCTTTTTTCCTTCTTAAAATTTCCCCAACTGCCTTGCATATTTTGGGAACTAAATTCTCATAGCTGTGTTCAGCACCCAGTTTCCTGACCAGACCACAGTGCAGAGTTCTGGAGTAGCCTGGGAGGGTCCCTCTAAACCTTGTAGCATGACCCTGGGTTTAGGTAATATGCATTTAGATACAGTAGAAACATTTGTGGAGACCTTTGTCTCAGGGAATGAGATGACTGAGGTTGTCAGAACTCTAGGATGCTAGAAAGCACTGTATTGGAAGAAATATTTGGAACCCAGGCAGAAATATTTAGGGGGATTTACACTCAGTTCTAAGGAATGCTGCCCTGTTCTGCAGTTCAAGAGATTCTACTTGGTCACTATATTCAGGGGTTAAGGAGCTCTCTGCAAAATGATGCTCATATCAGAAGAGAACGATGTGAAAAACAAATTACAACTAACTCAGTAAACAAGATATGACAAAAGAAATACATTTCAAATGACCAGGATTTTCACATGGACTTATCAAGTGTGTCACAATCTCCCAAACTTTATCTTGGATTCAGGAACTCAGAGGGTGGCTTATTATTATTTCAGGAACACAAAAGACATCAAAGGAAAAATCAATCATAATGCACTTTTCTAGCACGTATGAGGGCTTCAGTTTAATCCCCAGTCGAAAATCAAAGCAAAGAAAGAAGGAAAGAGAAAGAGAAAAGGAAGGTAGTGGAAGAGGGAAAGAGAGAGGAAGGGAGGGAGAGAGAGAGACAGAGGAAGAAGAAGGAGGAAGGAGGAGAAAGAAGAGAAGAAAAAGAAAGGAGAAGGAGAAGAAAAAGAAAGAAGAAATGAGGAAATAAAAGCGAAAGAAAGAAAAGAAATGTGGCACAAAACTAAGGATAAAATTATTAGGCAATTTTCTATGTGTTTCTTTTTCAAACCACATTCACTTTTTCCTCCATGGACTAACCATTTGTGAGTGCAGGTCAGAATGTGTGCATGCCAGCATATGTATGTGAGTATATTAATAGTATGGTAATAAGTATTGAATTAAATAATGAAAAATTAAAAAGAACCAACCAGTTAAAAATAAATTCTAGTAGATTCTGAGGCTCAACACCAGGCATAAATATACACATGCAGTTCCTAATCATAGCATAGACATTTGAGGCCATTAGTATAAGCCTAGGAAGCCTGAGTGGTGACAGGGAAGGAGAAACAGATGCATATGTGAGTGCTGATGATTAGACTACAACAAATTCAGGGAAATATTCCATCTAGCTCTCTCAGAAGGGAAGAGAGGTTTCTATGATTATGATTGCTCACAGATAGCCTGGACAATTGGATGCTGTGTTCTAGCATTTTGGGGAATATGGAAGCAGCTGGTAGGAAATGGTGACTATAAATATCAATTCAAAACCTCTAAATAGAAGATGCTCGGGATGGATCAATTTTTTTATTAGTTCATTTATTCAAATAAGCATTTTTGTAGTGCCTCCCGTGGGTCATGCTTGGTGTTGCCCATCAGGGGCACAGGAATGAATAATAGATAACATCTCTGCCCAGATGGGGCTCATGGTATTACAACCCAAGATGCCTTTCCTTATTTCCCAAAGAAATATTTCTGCCAAAGCCCTAGAACTGACAATGTAGATCGTCATGAGAAGGATTCTCAATTCCGTCCATCAGAAATATCCCAGTAGATCTCAGCAGCTAACGCCTGCCCACCTTCTCAGGTACCTTAGTAAGAGAAACTGGGAAGAAGCCAAGGGCGACTGGGCCCTGAGGCACCAACAGAAACTGCAAACGCTCAGCTCCCTCCTTTGCAACTGCCAGCTATGGCAACCTCCCTATTGGTTCTCATGGCCTGCACCTTCTATTGTTCCCGTGTAGTTTTCACAGATGGCAAAAGTGACTTGTCAGCTGTAATTAAGGTTCTTAACCACTTGACCCTACAATAGCAGCATTATCCTGGATTATCTAGGTGGACTCCAGGACATCACATGAACCTTTAAAGGAATGTAAAAAAGGAAGTCAGAGACTCAAAGCCTGAGAAGCATTCATTGTGTTTTGTTGGCTTGAACATGAAGTGGGCACAAGTCAAGAGAATTGGGACCTCCATCCTATAGTGGCAAGGAATTGAATCTGCAAATAAATGACGACAAGAGAAGAAAACTCAGGCTCTAGAACCGGAGAATGGCAGGCCCAACCAATCTCTTGATTTCAGCCTGGTAAAATCCTAAGCAGAGAATCCAGGCATGTCACAATGCACATGTGATCTAGAAAGCTACAATACCCAGTGTATTTTTAATGTACATTTTTACACAGTAAGAGGTAACTAACAAGCCTATGTCTATGGCCATGGAAGTGATCTCCTACATACCAACTGTGCTGCTCTGCACACTGCTTCTATTCATTTGGCTCATCTATGGGGAGGGAAACATCAACCAGTACCACAGATGTTACTGGGAACAGGTAAGCCAAGACTAAGAAGACACCAGGATAAGATAAGGACATGCAGGGTTTGCAAAGATGCCTCCAAGTTTGATGGAACAGGAAGAGGAACATATAGTACAGATACTGTGCTAGGCTCTGAGAGTTCACAGGTTAGAAGGCAGGATCCTTGTTTTTAAGGGCTTTGGGATAGAATGGGGAACACAAGTTAATTAACTAGAAGGCAAGGCAGAACTAAGTGAGAGGCCTGGAGCTGAGAGCAAAGCTGTTCTTTCCATGTGGGGGAGTGTGTGGAGCCACAAGTGGTGCGAATGCCCAAGCTGCCAGCTGTGTGTGTACCAACCTCCAAGGAAAATCATCACCTCTCCACTAACAAAACAGTAACATTTTGTATGAGTATTGCATTTGCCCCTGTACTTCCATGACCCTATCTTATCCATTTAACCTTTGCTAAAATGGTGATATTTTCTTCATCTTGGACATTTTTGCATTCATTTTGATTTTTAAAAAGTACCACCATGCAATATTATCTATGTCGATTGCAGTACACATAGCAACCCCTTATATTTTTCTCCCCAGGTAAGCACCTCACCTGCCTCTCACTAATAAAAAGCGAGTTAAGCTGGGAAGGCAAAGTGAGCTTAGGCAGGGGCAGGGAGTTAATCCAAGTTCAAGATCAATAGGCTTTGGAAAAATGGTTTCTTGTTTTAACTTACGCTGTTTAATTTGGTGGGGGGTTAACGCAAGTTTCTCTTATTTCTCACTAATCTCAAACTTCAGAGTCTAAAATTTTATAATGTATCTTTATGGAAAGGTAGCCAACTCTTAAACTTATCGACGGTTCCTAGTGACACAAAGATTCATAAAAGCTTAGTTTTATGTTGTTTGAGCAGGTCCAAAGCATGTATTTATTTACACATAACAACTTTATCATTAAATTAGAATAATTTTACTGCTGAAAAATCTATAGAACTCCCACTTCCAACACACTAGAAAAAAAGGAGATCTGGATTTAAGGCTTTGGTCAAACTCGGGGAGAGCTCACACCATACTAATTCTGACTAGATTATCTAATGAGGCCACAGTGCTTCTGCAACTGTATGAAGCTGGTAATACAGCTTTTGGGAAACAGTCCCCGGCATGGTGGTTCAGATAACAGAATAGTCACAGGGCCCTCTGTTCCTTGAAAGGCCACCACCTTGGTGAGCTTCATTGTTTGCCTTCCTAAAAGGAATTCTGGACTCTGAAATGGTGCTCAGAGAAAACACTGAGTCTCCCAGTGGCCAGCCTCATATTTAATTGGATAATTTTTACAATAAGGGAATTCTTTTTCTCTCAAGTTCTAAAAATAGCAGGAGATCATATAGTTTGGGCTATGGATTATTGACAGGACGCTTTGTCCCACTGGCTTTTTCACTTTGTTTAGTGGGCAGATAATATTATTCTATTGTCTGACTGATGCTGGTTTCTTCTAGCTGTGAGTGGGCTTAACACAAAAGATATTCCCAGGGCCAATTGAAACCAGCAGGTAGAAATTGTTAGTGAACTGGATCAAAACAGAGTAAAAGTATATGCCACTTGCTTTGATAAACTTGCACCATTTATTACCTAGGACTAAGGTTTTTAAAAGCAAATACTCTGTGGAGTTTAAGCAATCAGCATCTGATTATCGCTTAATGACTGAACGTTCTTGACTGCTCCATAATAATTAAAATGCAAAACTGGAAAGGCAGTGTCATAAGAGAATTTGAATTTTTAAACAGCCAGGTTAAAGTATGAGAAATGTAACATTCTCTTTGCAAAATGAAGTATTTCCTTTTCACTAGGCAGTCAGTTAGAACTTCACTAATTCAACAGAGCACACAGAGCAAACTGGATGAGTCAACCCGAACCCATGAAAACATTTAATCATGCATATTGTGATTATGCACTTGACTCTACAAATCCAGGACTAAATTACATGAGGCTTTTACACTTTGTACTTGATGAAGATTGAAATACAATGAAACTGTCCTGTAACTGGAGAATCATTTGTTGAGGCAATAACTAGAGAGAAAGCAATGGGGCTGTTCCCCAAAGTTCCAAAGGAATTCTCTGATATATCATGGTACCAGGGAATCAGGGACTGGTCCATCAACTCCTAGCCTTTCCTGGGGTTAGTCCCAGAAGGGTGATACTAATACTGCCAGCCCTCAAGAATGATGCTTTTATTTACCCAGACACAGTCATGTTCATAGCTTACAGCTTACTCTCCTCTGAGGAGGTAGCTCAAACACAGTTGGTAGGGATATCAGCCCTATCAGCACATGACAAAAAAGATAAAGGTATGTCATCTTCATGGGAACCATCTAGAAACTTACCCAAACATTTCCAGTTCAAAGTGATACACCTTAGTGCAAAACTGAATGACCTTGCCAAAGTGTACTCTGCTCCGAGAAATCAGCATGATTGATCTTTCAGTTTTAGCAAGAATCTGATGCTACTACTATACTGGAAGCTGAAGGGATGTCAAGGGTAGGGCTGGTGAATGGAAGGACAGAACACAGGAAGTATTCTCCAGCAGAGCATCTGGAGAACTGGCATCACTGGACTTCAGTAGGCCTTAAGCCTAGGCAGTAGCTTTCATCTCAGGGTGTATATTAGAATGATGAAGATGGTCCATGTCTGGTCCTACCCTGGAGAATCTGCTGAATTACTCTGTGGTGTGACCTGGGCATCAGGATTTTTAAATGATTCCCAGGTGATGCTAAATTTAGGTGAGGCTGAGAACAAGTAGAGCAATGATGACAGGTTTCTGACCCCTCTGGGAAGCTAGTAAATGTTAACCACCAGCAAATGTGATGGCTAAACTTGATTGTATTGACTGGATTGTTTTGGGAGTCACCAAAGTGATTGGTGGAACACATTTCAGGGAGTGTCTTGGTGGGCTGTGGAGCATGACCTTAGGGTCTATCTCTAGTCCCTCATTTTTTTCCTCTCTAGCACTGTTCTCTTCTTTCTGGCTACCAGGAAATAAGCAACTTTGATCTGCCATGCCCCTCTGCCATGATGTTTCTGCCTTGGCAACCATTGACTGAATCGCCTCAAAACATGAGGAGGCTATAGATCATCTGCCTAAAGAGACAGAGAATCTGGGTTAAATGAAGAAATATGGATGAAGTTCAAGCTTGCTCTAGGTAAGCATAGGAGACAATGAGTGGCTAAAGTCTTTAAAGAAATGCAGGCCTGACCTGTTGGAAATATCTCAGCATTTATCACAGGACATCATTCCATATTGATTCATATTTTGGATTGTTAAATAAAACATAGTTAAATCTGAATTTTGGAAATCACATATTTTTAGCATAGGTATAGCTCAGGTAACACATGGGAAATATGTTTCACAATGAGTATGTGCCAAATACTTCCTGTATCACATGTACACTAAAATTTATTGGTCATCTAAAATTCAAAGCTAACAGTGAATCTCATAGTTTTACTGACTACGTGTCGCCACTCTACTCAAAAGCATTCTTATCTGTCACACAGGTATATATATTGATCTCAGGGGCCAGACACTGAGCTAAATTTTCAGCATACTGTAGAGCACAGGTGATTTTTCCAGAAATATCACTAAACAGATCTAGAGGTTTTCTGGCACATAATAAAGACTCTTTAAATGTTTGCAATAATTAATGTCCTGATATTCTAACAACTTGAATGGAGGAAGGTCTTTGAAATACTCTTCTATCCATATTCCACAACTATATGTTTAACCAACTGAGGATCCAAAAGATTTGAAAAAAGATCCAGAAAGTTCCAAACAGCACAACATAAGTTTACCACACACTGAGCACTATGCTGAATCCACACAACTGAAGTGATGTGTGGCCATACCCTGCTGAGTTCTTCCATTTCACAGGTCCTGTCTTTCCCTAGCATTCATTTGAGCACAGTTTGCCTGTGTCTCTTTCTTGTACTATGTAGCGAGGCTTATTGTGGATATGTCTGTAATGAACATGCAGACATTTTTCTTATCAGTATTCTCTAAAACAAGACAATATAACAACCACTTATGTATCATTTACACTGTATTGGGAATAATTTCTATAATCCAGAAAAAAAGATTAAAGTATACTGGAGGATGTGCATAGATCATAGGCAAATAATGTACTCTATATATTTTATAGAAAGAAACTTTAACATCTGTGAATTTTGGTTTTTGGGAGGAGTCATGAAAGAAATGTACAATGGATACTGAAGGATCGCAATACTCATATTAAAAGAAAACCAAAATAACTCTTACTACAGGAATTTCAGGTTCAGTTCTTTAAGCCACAAGCAAATTGGTTTAGAAGATAGCAGGTAATTAGGGACATTTGTCCCGAACACCTATGTCATGACTCCCATGATTTCTTGTCATTCCACCTGTCTTCCAAACAGCTTGGCCATTAATAATTCTCAAATCTAATGGTGACTAGATGATCTGGCTATGCTATGGTGGAACAGGAGATATTCACCAGGCTATACCATAAAGTTAGTCAATTCCTTATTATTTTTCCAAAAATATGCTATTCAGATAAGCTATACTAAGAAATAGTTACATGAAAGAAGAAATATACTAAGAAATAGCTACATAAAATTATTATACTAAGAAATACTATAAAACTACCAATACAAGTATACAAAAATCAAACAGAGAAAGGAACAAGATAGTTTTACAAGAAAATCTAGGCTGAAAATAGCTAACATATGGCAATTTAGTATAAAACATAAGCACATACAGGTTCCTAGCAGTCAAGGCAAAAAGGAAAACTCAACATATTTCTTGATTCCCTATCAAATAACAGGAAGCATACTTTATCAGGAAATAAAAATATTCCCCCTGGCAATGAGATTAATTTATCACTTTGCTATTTAATAGATATGTCTCCCATGACAACATAATCAACCAGGTCTATTTTTACATCTCACTAAACATACAGAAACAGTCTTGGTTCCAAATATTCTTCAGGATAAAATCTCTGCACACAAAACAGATGAGAAACAAATATTTAAAAATACATTTAAGCAAGAGGGTTTGGGTTCTCGCAACTTTAGAAAAGGTCAGGTGTGCATCTGATTGAAACTTTAAGAACCCATGGTGAGCAGCTCTGGCTTCATCAGAAACTTTCATTATTCTTACAAGATATTTTCCCTCATGGAACATTTATAACATTTTACAAACTCTTCCAAATGGGCTGCTTTTTCCCGTGAGCAGATTTTTCTAGCACAGAGATGGCTACCAGAGAGGCACACTGCCCTGGGGCTCTGTTCAGGTCCAGGCAGACATACCTTTCGACCAACTGCTGCCCCCAGCAAGATTTGCTCACTCCACCTGGCCAAGGCCAAGGACAGAGGGGCACTGCATGTTCTGAGCAGACTAATGCCAGCCTCATGGATGAAGTGGCTAGAATAACTCCCAACACATTTGGCTTTTGCTTACTGTCACCTTTATTCATCTGCTTTCCCAGTGTGAAAATTTTAAATGAAGCAAACAATTTGTAACAAAGGCCTGTGGACATTCTTTCAGTGAATGATGTTAGTTACTGAACAACATAGATTTCTTTTTTAATAGGAACACTCTGAGGATTGAAAGAACATTTGCTCAATACTAAAAAGTACAGACAAATAAAAGAGTCATTAAGTTTTAGCCGAGGGAGGGACACACACACACACACACACACACACACACAGTGTATATTTGTATTTCTATATAATAAAAGGAGGAAAGTCAGTGCTATGGATTGATGATTTATATTACTATCACTAAGTTCAAACTCTCCAGATAAGAACTAAGCCAGTTTGATCCTGGCCTCAGCCTCCCTTTCAGGTCTCCAGCCACATTCCATGTCAAACTATGTTCCTTCAGCCTACCCTGTATTATGTACCTCCGGGACTTGCTTTACAACAGTGTTGCTACAGTTCGGGTGAAGTCTGAGTGTTCCTCAATGACATAATGTTATTGGAACCTTGCTCCCCAGTATGGTATGGTGACAGCTGGGGATAGTCAGTGTCCCTTAGGTCAATGGACGCATGCCCTTGAAAGGGATTATGCGGGATGGTGGTAGTTCTTATGCAAACTCATGCGACTCTATAATTTGCAGCAAGAGGGTTGTTATAAAAGGGACAAGCCTAGCCTCTCCCATGAGAACAGAAAGATCTGCTCTCTGGATTGAGATGCGACCACTCGCTCTGATACACACTCCTGCCATGGCTCTCTGTCATTTGTCATGAGGTCCTCACCAGAACTGCGCCAAAGTAGGCACCATGCTTTTGAGCCTCCAAAACTGTGAGCTAAATAAACCCTTTCTTTTTATAAAGCTGGCTGAATCAGATACTGTATTACAGTAAAGAAAACCTGGTTAATATAAGCAGTTTTCACCAACTATGAGACTCCCACTCTCTTCCTCTACATACAGAAGTACTGCTGATTTTTCAAGACCCAGATTAAACACTACTTCTTCTATGAAGCCACTTTGGAATGCTCTGAGAATGGTTATTAACCATCATGGTATTTTTTTACAGAACTATCTCACCTCTCACACTGTATGAATTGTTTCCCATTGTAGACTACACAACTACTATTCTGACTTCTCATCATTGTTTCTTCAGTTTTGAGACAATATCCAGTCTAAATGCAAAAGAAGTATGACTTGAATTGAATTTGGAACCAATTCAAATAAAAGAGGACCTGAGTTAGTTGAAGGACTATAACAAATCTAAAACCAAATTTTAAAACCCCATTTGGAAAACCGCAAGTATAATTTCAATTACTTTCATGGTCTCCTAAATGATTAAAGAATTCTCAGAATAAAAATAAGTTTGTATTTGTTTTAGCTATTCCTTTACATAGATCACAGTCCCCCTTAAAAAGGCAAGAGCAAAAAGCTTTTTATATTAGGTCCAAATTTATCACATGCTTCTTGTAAATCTGGTGTTAATGTACAGCTTTTATTATATATCCTATTTTTTGTGGATAATAGGCTATGTTTAAATGTTTTGACTCCACTGACTTGCTAAAAATAGCACAGAGCCAAATACATAAAAATGTTCCCTCGCCAGGTAGTAATCTATGGACCATTCTTTCTAATTTTTTATTCCTTTTTCACTTTACCAGTGGGTTTTATTTATTGGTAAGAATACAGTGTGAATAATTTTTTCCAGCTGATTTTCTAACTTTGGTGGTTCCTGGAATACAACCTCTTTCTTACTCTTTGGTAATGGCAGTTCTCATGCAGGATCTCATTGCCAGTTGCCAAAATGGTAAAGGCCAAAGCTCTGGGCTGAGACATCCATTTGCTTTAGACATTTCATCTCAGTTAGTGCTTGCCTTTGAATTTTGTGGGAAGAAAACTAAGGTACAGCAATGTAGCCATTTGCTTAAACCTGGTCGTCTGTCCTGAGGGGCCAGCTGCAAACCAACCACTCTCTCTTGGCTCATATAGGAAAGGCCATGCTCTTACAAGATGGATTGGTGATATAGGGCCGCTGCATGGCAGATGTCATCTCCATGGATTCTGAAGTCAACGAAGAGCATTTAAGAGAAAGAGAGAGAAGAAAACCAGGAGCCAAGCCTGGGGAGCTAAGGGGAAATCAGTGGGTGTCAATGATAAGAAGAAAAGACAGTAGAGTAAGCTTTATGAACATCCTACAAATTTTTGTTTTCAATGAAGATAGAGGCACATTTGCATTATTCATTCCCCAATTTTCTTTTTAATTAACATCATAAGTCCCTTCCCTAAAACTTCACTGGGTATTACCATCATTTGACTCAGGTTTCTTCCTGACATCATCTTATTCTTCACCTTTGATATCAAATTATAGGCCCATCAAGTTTGCTTTGGGAAATATCTTGAAGCATTCACTTTCTTTCATCACTACCACATCATATGGCACTATCACTCCCCCAGCGCCATTACATCTACCCTCTCCCGTCCTCCAGGTAGTAACTAGACTCATCCTCACTTCTGGTTTCAATTTCCGCCTCCACAAGCTGCCACAACCAACAAGCTGCCCTCACAGTGGAAATATGATTTTAAGGCAGCCATTGAGAGCAATCATTGAGCAAGTCCAGGGACTGCAGTGTACAATGTATCTGTGACTCCAAGGGTCCAAGAGATACCTTCCTTAGAATAAAAGGAGAAAGGTGCCCCTGGGTCTACACAAAATTGCAACTCTGGATCTGCAAGGCAGAAATAGACAGGGGAGTGGGTAGCACTGTGCATGCAGAGGTGATCCAAATGGCATAAACCTCATTTGTATTCAGAGAGGACCAAAAATAGAGGGGAGGATATAAGGGCTTGTAGAAAATTGTGCATCAGTTTTGGAAAATATCTAGGCACTCTTTTCTTTCCCTACTAATTTTGTCTGGGTAAATAAATGAATAAATAAATAAGCAAGCCAGATAAATAAATAATAAATAAACAAGCTTGTATAATCCCATATTTCTGAGTTGTTTCACCTGCTCCCATGGAAATGCTATTCATTAATGGGAGAAAGCACAGGTTCAGTCTCCTGTGCCCCAGAGTAACCAGCCTGAGGTACTACAGAGTCCCTGTGCCTGCCTGGTCTGATTATGCTCCCTAACCAAGCCATCACTTCGGGCAGCCACACAGGGGTCACAGGGAGGAGGAACACAACAAAGGTCAATCCTACACCAGGCCAACATTAGCGGGCCCTTGCCTTCTTTAGTCCTGTTCCCTGGTGCTCTATGCTGTGGCCACCTCGGGGCTTGGCCAACACATGCTCAGCCCGCTTGAACCTCAGCTCTCGTGGCAGTGGCTCACAGCACTTCCTGAACGCCTAAGGCCAGTGCCTGACACAGTGTTCCACAGTCCCTGCAGGCATCTTTCAAGGTAATCCAAGCTTCCGGCATCCCTCACTCAACCTTGTACCCACTATATTCAACATCCCTCTCCTACTTGATTGCATGTCCATCAAAAGCAGGTCTAGGGCCCTTTTGGGAGGTACTGTATTCCCTTGAGTTGGCAGAGTCTGGCCATGAGGATACTGGGGAGGTGTACTTATATCTAGTGGGTGCATCATATAGGATAAACAAATAAATGCATGGAGATTGCCAATGCTTTGGTTTATGTGATTTATGGATTTTATCTCTTTTCTGGTCAACAGTCACAACCTTCTCCCTGGACCCTCAAACTAGTCTCTGTGCATGCTGGCCCATCTACTGCACTGCCATAGAGTTGGGATTAACTCAGAGTCCTGTCAGACCTGCTCAATCCACCAGAGGCCCACAGTCTGTAGGATGCATTTCAAGTTCCTGACTATAGTAAAGATGGTATGTAATCCTTCAGCTTCAGCATTTTTCAGCTTCCCATGGTCCCCATTCTCTAAGACCACCTACTTTTAAAAGGCTGCCCACACCCTTGCCTAGCAAACTAAGCAAGTGAAACCTTTTTGCCCTTTCTCAGCCTAGTAATCCCCTCTGTGTCCTGAAGATCCAACTTCAGTGTTACTTCTTCTAATATTTCCTGAACCCAAGGCCAAGTTACTTAGCAGGATCTGTCCTGAGTTTCAACAGCTTTCTGTCTCACCCCATAAAATAAGACAGAATACCTTTTTGTGCCATTAGTTATGTAGTTGTTTGTTGCCAATCTGAATTTTTTAGGGTGCTGTTACGTTTATTCCTCCATCTTCAGTGCTGAGCACAGAGGCTTGGAAATGAAGCTAACACAACTGAAAGAACGCAGGAACCACTGACGGGGAGCTGGGAACCAGAATCACAGTGGGGCAGTGGAAGGAAAAAGGTGAAAAGCTTTAGACAAAACAGGAAACCTAAGTTCTAAGTCAAGCTTTCCTGCCTGATATGTACTGTACTCTAATGAGTAAGTAAAGAAAGAAAGGAATAAAACCTGGGGTGTAGCTCAGTGGTGGAGAACTTGCCTAGCAGGATGGAAGCCTGGAATCAACAAAGCAATGATTATCTCAGTGTTCCAGCAGTTTCCAACCATGGAAATTTATTTAAAACTTGGTAAATAGATCCCTATGGCTCTGTGACTGGAGCAGCAAAAGTCCAAACTGACTCTTAGTCCTTCTTAGAAGTCGTGAGCACATGTATGCGTGCGTGTGCACGAGTGTGTTACCATGATTTCAGCTTCCGTATCTTGTTTCTCTAACATCTTTCCTATTGCTCACAGCTTGACATAGTTTGTACTGGACATCAGGATGATATGCCCAAGTCTGCTTGCCTGGCTTCTTTACAGAGCTCCCACACTGCAGGCTATTATTTTGCTGTCTTAATCACCCCAGGGTGATTATTCAAACTAGCCGGGCCTGAACCTGCTCACTCTGCCTTGCCTGTTTCATCCCATGAAAACCAATATGAAGACTCTTGTCCACACTTTCCCAATCTGTCTGCTTCCTGACTGACCCAGGTGCATCCCCATGTGGCCTCCATGACATACAGAATTCCCTGTTGGGGAACTCTGTATAGGAAACTGCCATGGCCTACATGACTTACAGAGTTCCCTATTGTACCACTCTGTATAGAAAACTGTCTTTTCCATGATCTCATCTCCTCATCTGTCAGCCTGACTGTACAGCTTTTCCATGAATGCACCATATTTTAGCAGCTTAAGTTTGGTGGTGGATCTCGGTGTTAGTGGTGAAGGATTTGATTCTCTAGTTATCATGAGAGAGTATGGAGATTTTTGATTTTCGTCCTTAATAGGTAAACATTTCCAACACTGAGTAGACTCTAAATGAAAATAAATGAATTCTTTTCTGGATTGTAATGACCTTACAGCATAGATACTTTTTGAGGGAGACTTAGAAGTCAGCTGATCTCATTCCCAAGTGCTCTGTGTCACCTATGTGTTCTATTTCTAATCACATGGTGCTAATGCCACAGGAATCACATTCTTCTCTATTTGTAAGACATCACTTTCTGGGCTGTAATGCTACCTACTTGTCACCGAACTCCCTAAAAGGGTTGTCAAATTCTGCAATAAAAAGCACGAATATCACAACAATGAACTGAACAGTGACTTAAATGTAGGGCAACTGAGCCATCTTGTGTGCCAAATAACAGCAATGACAGGTACCTCAAATGCATTAAGTCAGCACACTGGCTTGTGGAATGCCCATCAAACCCTGGCAACATGACAATCAGGAGTGGGCAGGCTTCTGGTGATGGCTTTGAGGGATTTCATTCACTTCTCATCTAGGTCCTTGTCCCCTTTCTCTCTTCTCCACTAAGGAGCACTGAGAAATTTTCTGGCATCTCCCTCTGCATCACTTCAGAGCTGAGTTTTTGGGATTTATGCAGTCTGGGCTGTGGCCACTGCTGATTCCTACTTCCTCAAAGCTGTGCCAATCCCAGAACTCAGAGAAATGTCACCATTTAACTAATCTATGATATACTGACGTAGGAATTAAAGCAAATATTCTGAATGAATAAAATACTCTATTTTTAAAACATAATTTAGAATTGTTAAGTTATTATTTGGCAGTTTAAAGAAAGTTTCCGGATGACAGATTTTCCCTCCTATTCTTTTTAGAGATCTCAATAAGATTAAGAGTATCTGCATGGCCTGGAAGGAATGGAAAGATTTCTACTTAATACTACTTTAATTCAGTCTTCCTTGCTGGCTCTAGTGTGTTAACTAGGACCCCAAAACTATATGTCTAAGTCACAAATTTCAGTACCTCCAAATATGACCATATTTGGAAAAAGGAATTTTAAAGATATAATTAAAGACCTTGGATTCAGATCAAATTTTTTGTTGTTTTTTGAGACTGCATCTAGCTATCTCACTGTGTAGCCTAGGCTGGCTTTGAGCTCATTGAGATTCTCCTGCCTCAACTTGAGATCAGTTTGTATTAAGTGTCCTAAATCCAATGACAAAAATCAGAGAAATTACAGAAGAAAACACATTAAAAAGTCATGTGGTGATGGACAAAGAGTTTGGAGTTTAGTTGCCATAAGCAATGAAATATCAAAGCCATCAGAAACTAAAAGATATAGACACAATAGAGTAATACTCTTCCATAAAGAAGGATAACTTCTGTCACTTGTAGGAAAAGCATGCACCTTGAGACCATAATGTTATGTGAGCTAAATCAGACACAGAAGCTGAAATACTGCATGGTTTCTCTCATATGATAAACCCAAAATATGAATAAAGAGCAAACTAAAACAAAGATCTTAGAAATAGTGACAATAAAGGAAGATCAAGAGATGGATGGACATGGGAAGGATCAGAGAAGGGGATAAAAAAAGAATAAATCAGTATTATGTACACGAACCAACTCCCTAAGAGGAATGAGCTTTCTATGTATTACAAACATGCATATAGTATGTATGCGTGTATGTATGTATAAACAAACAAATATTTTTTTTCTGATTTTCTAATGTAAAAAGTCCTATAAAGAAGAAGCTGAAAGAGACAAGAAAAGAGTCTCACCTGGAAACTTCTGAGGCAGCACGATTTTGACAACTCCTTAACTTTGGACTTCTGACTTCTAGAACCATGAGAAAGTACCATGGTTCTAAGGTGCCTAGTTACAGCAGTCATCGGAATCTAATACTGTAATCTGTACATTCCAAATCCAAACAGCACACATAATAATGTACCAAAATATGCTTATCTCAAAAGATTTGAAAATCACTGTGTTCAACTTGTGTCAAGCAAGCTTTATTTGGCTCTTTTCCAGGCAAGCACACAAAGCCATCCAATCAAAAATTATGGGGCACCAAATGGAAAACGAGATGTGTGTTCCCAGCAAATCTTGGTGGTTCATCTGCCTGCTCTTCCTCATTAAGGAAAGCCTGCTCTCATGATTTTTAAATTGTCTCAGAGTGGTGATGTCAAGATCAGCCTGGAACCTTTCCAAAGCTGGCGGTCCCATTATTCCCTTTGACAATTTTACTACTTATATGTTTTTACTGAGAATTCCTTAATATTCTAAATGAAATTTCCTTGCTCTGGCTATTTATAAAAGCCATCGTGTAAGCAATACATAAGTGAAAGAGTTTTGCCCTATAATATGTTACTGTATGGTCACGGCGGTGGTCTAATGTGGCAGAAGGCCAAAGCGGAAATGCCTACCACTTCCTGCTTCTTCCTCAGCCCTAATTGCAACTCCCCTTCCTGTTTATGCATGCAGAAAATTCCAATCAGCTCCTTGCGCATCATTTATGACCATCCTAAGTGCCAACCCAGGTCAGATGATATATACATATATATATATATATATATATATATATATATATATATATATATCATCCCCCACGTTCTAATCAGAGAATGCCAGGCTGTCTATAGTCATGGAGTGGAGTTCTCTCCACATCCTTGGAATAAAGGCTACTTTTTACTTATATTTTCTCTCTTATTGTGCCGAAAACCTAACAATAATTATTCTCCAAAATGTGCTGTATAGGTCAGATTTGGAAAACTGCAACCACTGATTGAACAATTTGACAGTATAAGAAAGACCTGGTTTGCATTATTTTGAGAGACAAGGCTATTATACACAACTGTTACACTACCACACTATTTTTTTTCAGAGAAATTCTATCTTTTTGTAATGTCTCTGAGCTGACAAAATAAGGTCAATATTAACTGACTTCTATGATTATGTGCCAAGCCTTAGAGCTCCATTTAGTTCTACAGTGTTCAAAATACTTACTGGTTTCTTCTTTTCCTGACTTGAGATTCTAGCAGAAGAGCCAAACAGCTGTCTCTGAATTTCTCCAAAATGATTAGAAAATAAAGAAATATGAGTATAAAGTGGAAGTATAACTGTCAAAAAACTACTTTGAGCACAAAATAATCCTTAGATATACTCTTTTCCTGAATAATTTTTCAAAGATGTGGTCGCCGTCTCTATGGAGGAATATGCAGTGTTGGCTGAATATTTGGCAACTAACCTGTTTTCAAATAATAAAAATGTCAGCAATTAATCAGAGCATGAGATTTTCAGTGCTTGTTTAATTTGTGAGAGGGTGAAAAAGAATTTGCACCCAATCAGTTGGCCTGCATGATGACTCTTAAGATCTCAGAATACTGGTGGCCAATGGTGACTCAGACTTCTTCAGAATTGGCACTTGAGTAAAAGGGAGGTGACACAGAAGTCTTTTTCTTCATTTTCTTCTACATGTTTAGCTTTGCTATAAAAAATTAAGTTGAAAACTTCAAGCTTGCCAATGTATATACAAGGACAGTTGCCCTCCAATAAACTATCCCAACATGTTCCAAGGAACCATGCATTTTTTAGCTCAACTCACTAAGTGTGTCGCAAACTCTTAGAGTTCCTACAGTTTGGTCTCATTGCCCCTAATCCTCACCCATCTTTAGGATGGATCCACATAAACTAATACACACTGAGACACACATGCCTGGCATCATCTCATTAGCTACATATATAAAATATCCAATTCCTTTAAAGATCAAGAGCTAGTGGTATAGTATATACTTGGAGTACAACTCTTGCAGCATTCAATCTGAGATTTGTCAGGAAAATAAAAAGAAAATGTTAAAAAATCAAAGTACAGTACTACAGTATATAAAAGTAGTGTTAAGTCTAAACCTGTATCTCATGAAAAGCAGCCTAATCAAGTATGTACAATGCATTTAATTAAGTCCCTAGCCTGGCTCTTAATTTCTACTGTGGTCCTTACCCAATGAAGCAGAGATTTCTGTGTCATGTATGAGACACTGAGAGTCCCCAGCCTGCCCCCAGTAGAGGAGCTATAGCTGACTCTATATGTAAGAGAAAGGAGAGAGGAAGTAGGTCCTCTGTCTTGACTCTCTGCCTTTCCACAGAATGGCAGCACTTTGCTGAGAACATAGCACTGAGTCTTTGAAAATAAACAAAATGTTAAAAAGATGGGAAAAGGTGAGATCTATAAGACTTATTTGTATACAGATTAACTTGGAAGTTTTAATTATATTTTAAGAGGTTTTATACAGAAAACACTAATTATGGCTATATGGATCTATCCCATATAGACAGATACCCAATATGCTAAAACACATAAAGAAAAATGAGGGGGGATATGCCCTGGGTTCTTATGAGTTCATCTCATTTATCTCTATCTTTATATTTATTTAATTTAATAAATCAAAGGTCAAAATCCAACTCTGGGCTATTAATAGATCTATCAGCAGTCACATTTACAGCACCAGGGAAACAGACATCACATTCTTTCCATCAAGCATTGATGATAGCTTCTGGCATTCTGTACCCTTGTTTAAATATAAAAAAAAGGCAATGAGTCCCTTAAGGCAAGCTTTGCAGCATAATTTACAATATTGTTGCAGTTATAGAAGTAATGTGTATTTGGAAATCGAGTTTAAAAATCATTTGAAATGACACAGTGGCTGAGGCAAAAGTCAAATCATACAGAGCCAGGGCTAACTAGTTTCGGAACACTTCTAATAGCCTTTCCCTACTTGTTCTTACAGATATCCAGGGTGGAACTTTGGATTCCTCACCTTTTCCGCTTTAGGAACTGTAATTAAATTTTATTTTTTTACATCTCATAATCTTTTTCTCCTTAATTTTAAATCATGGTGAGCAATGACCTCCCTTGGAGACTTCTAGTGATCTATGCCAACCATTTAGACAGAGCTGTAACTAATTGACCCTGGCTCTTGGAATCTTCAAGATAAGCTCAGCAGATTTAAAATCTTGCTGTTACATGTTTGCAGCCTCTCAATGTGAGGTACATGAGGACAACTCAGATGAACACATCAATCTTTTTATGTATTGTGATAAAATATGCCTAACATAAAACATCATTTTAATCATTTTTCACCAGATAGTTCAGTGGAACTACTATATTCACATTGTTTAAAACCATTACCACAATTTATTTCCAGAATTTTATTATCTCTCCAAACTGAAACTGTCCACATTAAAATAATAACTCCTCACTTGCTCCTCTCCGAGTCCTGGCAAGCACCATTCGACTTACTGTCTCTATGAATTTGACTATTCTAGGTCATCTGGTATAAGCAGAGCAATACACTATTTGTCCTTCTGTGCCCAGCTTGACTCACTTAGCATAATGCCTTTGAGAGTCATCCATAGAACAGCATATACCAGAACTCTCTTCACTTGCAAGCCTGAATAATAGGCCACTGTATGCACAGAATACATTATGTTTCTCCATCCACCTGCTGGTGGCCACTTAGGTTACTTCCATCTTTTGCTATTGCAAATAATGCTGCCATGAAGATGCATACACAATTATCTGAGAGGTTGATTTCACTTCTTGGTGTTCACCTGTGAATGGAACTGCCAGATCAGATGGAAATTCTAGTTTTCGTTTTTTGAGAAGTTGCTATACCATTTTCCATAATGGCTGCCTCCCTTCATATTGCCATACCAATGCATATGAGTTCCCATTTATCCATGACTTCATCAACACTTATTTCTCCTTTCTGTGTGTTTTGTTCTCTCTCCCTCTCTCCTCTCTCTCTCTCTCTCTCTCTCTCACTCTCTCTCTCTCTCAGCACTGGGGATTGAGCCTTAACCCTTAACCCTGAGGTTCATCCAGTTTGAGACAGGATCCCACCAAATCACTAAGTTGCTGGGTTCCAACTTTGCTTGTCCTGCCTCAGCTTCCCAGAGAGGTGGAATTACAGGCATATGCTACCATACTTGGCTACTGCTTTCTACTTTTTTGATAATAGCCATCATAATGGATAGAAAGTGGTATCTCATTGAGTTTTTGATATGCATTTCCTTGTTAATACATGATATTGAGATCATTTCATGTTCCTATAAGCCACTTGCATATCTTCTTGAAGAAGTCTATTCATGTCCTTTGATCATCTTCTAATCAAATGTTTCCTTCTCTGCCTCTTTTTTATTTTTTGCTGTTGAGGTTCAGTAATTTTTATATATTCTGGTTATAAATCTCTTATAAGACATAAGATATACAGATATTTTCTCCCATTTTGGGGTTGGCTTTTCACTATTGATAGTATATCTGATGTATGAAATTTGAATTTTAAAGAAGTCTGATTTACCTATTTTCTTCTGTTGCTACCTGCTAATCTACTTGTTTAAAAAGTTAAGAAACACAAACTATTTTTCCTCTGAAGTGAAGAGATAGTAAAGTCAAAAAATAACAAGTGATACCACCTTGATTTGCATCAAAACTAAGAATGTGTTGAGATCTTACTGCTTTCACACAGAACAGATATTCTCGGCTTACTTTGCTTGAGGTACATGTAAAAACAGTGGCTTAAGTGTCACATAACACATAACTCCTTAGCCGGCTAGGGCTGCTTTATTATACTATCATACACTAGAGGGCTTACACAACAAACATTTATTTCTCATAGTTCTACAAGTGAGGAAGAGTAAGATCAAGGTGCCAGCAGACTCACTGTCTAGACAAAGCTCACTGTGCCCTTACATGGCAGAAAGAGAGCAGAGTGCTCTCTGGGACCCTTTAGTACAGGCACGGATCCCATTCATGAATACTCCAGTCTTGTGACCTAGTTACCACCCAAAGGGGCCACCTTGTGATACCATCACATTAGGATTAGGGTTTCAAAATATGCATTCTGACACAATGCAAGCATTCAGGCCACTGCACATATACAGCTCATACTCAAATGTGAGGGATGCAAGAATCTTCCTTTTATGTCGTTATACTTCATAGTGGGTTTGATTTTGTTATTGATAATCTGTGGCAGCATAGAACGAACAGGAAAGTTGTGAATTTCTTTCTAATAGAGGGAAATGAAAATTCTATTCCAAAAACAAAGTGGAAAGGAGGAGCTGAATAGTTCAGGTATCCACACTCATCTTGAAAAATCTCACACTCATCCTGGAGAAAGTTCATTCATTTATGTGGCTTTCTCCATGTGCCCAACATAATAACATTGGTTATTTACGACTTTTATTACAACTTTTCTGTCACTGTACTATGAAAGCTATAGAATATATGTTAAAATATATACAGAAGAGGGCTGGGGATGTAGCTCAGTAGTAGAGCACTTGGTGTAGCATGCAAGAGGCCCTGGGTTCAATTACATATCTTAATGTAGAAAACTTTGATAATAAGGTACTAAGTAGTTACTGGCTTGCCAGGAAGAAAAAAAACATCATTTCCCTTCTCTTGGATGAAAAATACTGTGCCATTCATATTATCAGATATCCAAATGGTATTTTTATTTATGAAGAAAAAAAAACACCAAACTTTTAAGGCTTTCCTGTGTAGAAACTGCATATTCTGCAGTTAGACTTAATAATATTCTCTGCAGCCATCTTTTATCACACTACATTTTAATCTCTGTTCCTTCAGTGGGCTGGGGGGAGGCAATGACATCTTATTCTGTCACTTGACATCAGTGGATAGATTTTCTAGTACTGAACTGAATTGTCTTGTATCACTTAATGTGATCTTCAGCAGAACAATTTATACTAGTGATTACACAGCTACTTGAGAAAAAAAATCACAGTGTACCAAATTTCAAAAGACATAAACTGTCAGGAGTAGCCCCTTTATTCAGGTTTAAAAAGTGAGGCAAATTTTTCATTAAGTAACAATGGAATATAACATCTTTGCCCCACACCAAAGCTCAAGTTTAACTGTATAACATCCAATGATAGGGAATGTCTGGTGCAGAACTGAATGAAGTGGGAATACAGTTAAAATCCTGTGAATGGCCTCAGCTTGACTCAGGCTTTGTGGGGTCAGTTCTTCCATGTTTGTCAAGGTATGCAGCTTCCCCTGAGGTCTGCAGAGACATTCGGAGTATGCTATTGACACTTCATCAAGCTGCAAGCCAGTTCCCACCTCTGAGTGCCAAGAAGCAACTCAGTATGCCTGTCCTCTCTGAAACGCTGGAAAATAGGTACTATAGTTCACTTGGTCTTAATTTTTGTCCTTTACATGCAAATCACTGATGTTTCCATGGAGGTTCTTTTTTGAAGGGCTCATCAGTGAACATGGCACGTGTGTAACAAACATGGATTAAATAAAACAAAATTCTATCCCAACAGAGAACATTCTTATTAGGCAAGTAAAAACTTAACATTAGGGATTCTAGGAAATATATTCTAATTATGTTTTAAGTGAGCTTGAGTTATGTAATCATTTAAACATTTCAAAGGTTCATTATCAGTAAAAGCAAAGTGCTTTGTCTTTACCACTTTCTAGAAATATGAGGTTGGCAAGTTTCATTAACCTCTCTGAGGTTGCTTTACATCTTGTAACAATGAATGATACTAATAGAGTCTTTGTCATGAATGTTAAAGGAAATCCTGTTGAGACTTCTACCTAGGGGAAAATGAGTACTCAGTGGATAGTGGTCACTACCTTCATTAACTGAAACACTTCACAACCAATTGTAGCATTTTTCTCAAGCAAGTATTAGTCTGTTCAGTTCCAAGCTCTATTCCAAAGGCAAATAAATAAATAAAATCACCCAAATAAGATGATAGACATCTGAAGCCAAGTGTTACCGAGGTTTTCTGGAGTCTGAACCTTATACAATTAAAGGAAGAGCAAATTGAGAGCAAGAATACATAATGATGAATGCAGAATTAAACTAGATATGATTTTACAAGTGAAAATCTCTGAAGTTTCAGGACCATTAATTTGATGATAAATTTGTCTCTGTACCACATTTGGGTAAGCAACCCAAATATTTTGAGCCACAGGTGATGAGTCCGGTGTGATTGGTTTCTGCTCTGCTGTGAAAAAAAACCTTAATAGATAGATAATAGAATGTCAAAACAGAGGTTAGTGATGAGTTAAGATGGGGAAAATAGTGCTAGGGATTTAGCTCTGCCATATAAGTGCCTGCCTGGTAAGTGCAAGATCGTGAGATTGATTTCTGTACCAGAAAAGAAAAAAAAAAGATGGGGAAAATCTATGCAGAGAGCTGAAACACAGCCTCAATAACCAGCTACAACTATTGTCCCTAAAAGCTAGTCCATGTGCTCAAGTCAGTCAATGACTGACACTTCGGCAGTGGGAGCATCCCCTTGAGACACCTTTTCACCTGTGCTCGTGGGTTCAACTAAGCCTAGAATCTTCTCTTTGAGCCCATATGGAGAGGAGCACATCCAGGACAGGTCTCCTTTTCTGGACCTGACTAGTGAGCCCATCACAGATCTTCCTTAGTCTATAGGGAGCATCATGTCCATGAGCTGTTAGTCTTTGGGCTTTCATTATGGCCAGAATATTGTAGATTTAGAAAATCGGTTTATAGCTATCCATTCCAATTTCAATTATGAATGAAACAACAATGAGGTCACCAGAAAAAAAAAAAAACTACCATGGCTTCACTAGCTGATTTTGTGTTGAGCCAGATAACAGCACCAATAAAAATGTAAAATAATGCAGGTATGTGAGAAAGCAACTAAGATTCATGTGCATGGCAAAGGCAAGTTTTATCTCCTCATTTTTCATCATTCTTATTTATATATGTATGTATAAAAGTTTGCATTGGTCATCTGTTTTTTTTGGGAAAGGACTATAATTTCTTCTGCATTTAAATTTTGTAATTTCATGTTCAAATGTCTCTTCTTCACAAATGCAACTAGAAACCACAATGGGATATCCCTGTGCATCCCTCAGAAAGGCTATATTGAAAAGATGCACAATGAGAGGTGTGGAGAAGAAATGAAAAAGCAACTGGGATTCTCAGACACAGCTGGTGAGAATAGAAATGGTGCAAATGTTCAGAAGAACTGGAAGTCAATAATAAAGCACAACATACAAAAAATGCCTTTTAGGCCAACAAGCACATTCTTAATACCCAAAATATAAAGCTAATGACCAAATAGTATCAAGCAGAATATTCATATTAGCACTATTTGTGATGGCTCACAATTGCAAACAAATCAAATGTCCATCAACAACTCAATAACTCAGGTAATTTGTGATTTATTTATTCAAAGAAATTCTATGGCAACATAAATGAGTGAACTACAATATCCCATTATTTGAATGAAACTCTGAAGTATGAAGTTGAATAAAAGAAACTAGATATAAAAAAATATGCCCCATGACTCCATTAAAACAGAGTTGTAAAAAGCAACCCTAATCCATGGCACTTAGAGTTAGGGCAGACACTACCTTTGTCTAGGTAATGGTTTCATGGAAATATGAGGGGCCTTGATAGGGTGTTGATGACTCTTCTGCTGTTCTGGGATTTAACTATAGCACATGCATGCTTACTTTGGGAAAATCTGATTTTTTTTTTCACTTATAACCTGTGGGTTTTTCTATGTGTTACATTTTAATCAAAAGTTTAAAATGTTCTTCCATACTTAAAATGATGAAGATTGCCACTGTGGTAGTCCCTCAATTCAAACACTACTATACAAGACTATGAAATTCCCATGTCTGGTTACTGCTTATTCACAGATTGCAGAAAAACTCAGACATAAAGAACCAAGTCAAATGTTTCTCAGTTTTTAAGTGGGGCCTATGCCACCAGGGCTTTAAAATAAAGCATGATAAATAGTGGCTGATGCCATAATCTTTGGTAAGGTCTTTCTGAACAAAATCCCAGTTGCATAGGAAATTTTTCTAAGAATCAACAAATGGAATCATATTAAATTAAAAAGCTTCTTCACAGCGAAAGAAACAATCAACAAAATGAAAATACAACCTGAAAAACAGGAAAAAGAATTTTACAGTGATTCCATAGACAGAGGACTCATATCTACAATATATACATGATTTAAAAAACTTGGATCCTCCAAATAAAAGACCCAGTCTAAGCAACTACTTTCAAAGTAACAATATGCAATATATTAACTAGTGTCAATTTCCTATCTGTTTTTAAAAATTCTGTACCATTTTATCCTTTTTGTGTTTTTTTTAAATAAAAAAATGGGCAATAAAAATGAATAGACCCCTCACAGAAGAAATTCAAATGGTCAATAGATATAGGAAAAAATGGTCAATATCATTGACCATTAGAGAAATGTAAATGATTCCATCTTAACCCAGAAATATTGGCCATCATCAAGAAATCAAATACTAATAAATGATGGAGAGGCTATGGCATTATGGGACATGGTAAGTTATAGAAACCCATTTAGATTGTTGGTGGGAATATAAAATAGTACAGTGACCATGGAAATCAGTATAGAGATTCCTCAAAAAAAATGAAACTACAAATTCTATTTGACCTAGCTATTCTGCTTCTAGGTATCTTCCCCAAAGAGTTAAACCCACCCTATTACAGAGATACATGCATATCCATGTTCATAGCAGCACAATTCATAACAGCTAGATCTTGGAAATGGCCCATATGGTACATGTACATATACAGATGAATGAACAGATGAATGGATAAAGAAAACATGGTATTTACACACCACAGAGTACTACTCTGCCATAAAGAAAGATAAACTTCTAAGAAAATGGATGGTACCTTGAGATCAAAATGTTAAGTAAAACAAGTCAGACACACAAGTTTAAAAATCACATTGCTTCTTCTTATATGAGAAACTCAGAGTAAAAATAGAGAATAGAATAAAAGATACATAGTAGGCAGTAAGGACATACATCATTCTCAAAGAGTAATGGGATCAAGAGATGGAGGGGAAAGGGAAGGAAATAAGGGATGAAATAAAAGGAATTGCAATGAGTTATGTACATTCACCAACTCCATGCAAGAAATCTAAACATCATGTACTGCAAAAATGTACAAAGAAAAAAAGTAAGGGAATCAAGGAATGGGTAGAAGAGAGGGAAGGGAAAGGGGATGAAAGAAGAAATTAAGATGTGTTAGATGCATGTACCAACTTACCACAAGGAATGCAAATATTACGTACTATGCTCATGTCCTAAGAAACTAAAATAGAAAAGAAAAAGTCACAAGAATCCACTAATTTCAGAGGACTCTCCATTACGTGATGCTGTCTAGAAAGGACTGTAGTATTATCAAACACTGTAGGAAAACACATTTTCCCCAAGTGCTCGTTCTCATTTCCTGCCATCTTCTACTCTGAGCTCATCTTGCTCTTTCATGATGTACCTTTTCAAGGGTTTAATGAATAGATTTAAGAACACTCATTGTACAAGAATGATACTTTTCCTATTTTGAGATTTTCTTGCTCATCTCCAGCTTTCATTTCCTGTCTCTTGACCTGTTTTTAACTTATTATAAAGTTAATTTGAACTATCTGACCTGTTGCAAAATATAGTCCCTATCAGGGTAGTTTTCGTCAGAAACACTCTGAAACTTTAATTAAATATGAGGCAGTTTATCTCTACCCAGTATTGTAGTTCTAAAGCAACTTTCCTTTTCAATAAAGATGAGGTCACAATGACCAAGGCAGACATTAGATCTCTGTGAAGAAGTCTCACAAATGAATCTGGTGGGTCATCTTTTAAATCTGGCAAAGAAAACAGATCAGAAGTGTGGCACTTACAGAACAATACAACCATCAGAGCAAATTTGACGTGATGATTGGAATGAAAAAATTTTCTAGTCATCTACTTTTTATTTATAAAAATAACACAGATCCATGGTTTTAAAAGATAAAATAAAAACTCAAATCCTACACAACAAAAGCAATAAGAGACAAAGAAAAATACTTTTGCTTCCTCCTGTTTTTTACCTATGTCATAGAACTGCACAGTCTGTTTTCTTCCTGTTTTACTCCTGACAATTTGGACATATTATAGTTAATTTTTCAGATCTTCTAGTGGTTATTCTTATAAGCCTATTATATTTCTAAACATCTCTTTCATGCATTATTAATTTTAGATATGGTGTATTAACTTTGGACTCTAAGAAAAGTCAATGTATACATTCATCTTTAAAAAAACAGGGAAAAGAACACAAAATTTATTACATGCCTAAGGCACAGGAATATTAGACTGTGTATACTTCCTTGTATTGCCTCTCCCTACTCTACTTGTCATTTTTAATTTGTTGTACTATATTTTATGTTCATCACCTGATTTTTACTTTTAAATGGTGCATTTATAATATAATTTAAGGCTTGATTGCTTGATGCATTCATTTTAGGCAGTCGCTTTTAATTCCTGGCTCTGAAACAAGAAAATCCATACTCCTAAGCTTCTCTTACATGCTCTCCTGCCATGAATTTTTGTTATTTATGTTATATTAATTATATTATTAATGATGCATTAAGGAGACATAAAATATTTGCATCTCTGCTGTAACCTGAATTCCCACGATCAGACTCAGGTTGAAATGGACATAAAACTCATTGCAGCTTCTTTATGAATTTCTGGCTGAATGAGTCTCACAGTCAAGTTATTTGTTTTGAGGTTGGGGGTATATCTTGTGGGTAAAACATGCAGGAGGCCTGGGTTCATCCTCTAGCACTGGAAAAAGAAAGAGTGTTTTGTTGCAAAGAGATTTCACAGATGTCAGGCACACTTAGAAGTATAAAACTTTCTCTTTTGCCTTTGGACCTGAATGGCAACTTGGCTAAGCACAAGCTTCTTTCTTGACTTTCACCATTGTCTAACTGTAGCACTGTAGCTGTTTGCTACTTCAGCATGGAGCTTAGCATGGAACATTCTGGAAATAGCTTGACAGATCCCTTCCCTTCCCCAGGAGGACTGCTTTTGATCACATAGAGGAATATAGAATTCTTTCCTCCTAATCATTTTTTGAGCAAACAGACGGTCTACATATGGCTTGTGGGGAAGTCCAGTGTGTCACAAGATTTGCCTGTGTTTGTGGTGATTCTGCACTTTTAAAAATGATTTTTCTTTGGCTGAGATAAGCACTGCACGGTTGACTGCCACCCACTGTCTTGCCTTCAGTCAGCTACTCTTCCACTCAGGCATCCTGGCCTCCTGCAGAAGGGGCTTGTCAGAGTGATTTCTTCATCACTAACTATGGCTCCCTTCTGGTGAGGACAAAGGCCTGGCTTTCCTGCTCCTGCTCTTCAGGGCCATTGGCTGGGACTTTCACATCTGCTTCCTCTTTCATGGATCACTCCCTTCCCAGAGGCTGCATTTCACTGACTGTGGGTCACCTGGGAATTATTCGTTTGACGAACTTTCCTGGCTTCCTCCTTTGATTTCATTAAATAAGTCTTTTCTCCTGTTTTGCATTCTTCTTCTAGCTTTCCATTAATTTATTAGAAGAGACTAGGGTCAAAATGCCCTAACTTTAAGCTAATTTCTCCATTATTCCATTTAGAAAAGTGTTGGATGCAGTAAAAAGGGGCCTAGCTTTAATCCCTGCACTAGTGAATTCCCTAGGTTTGTTTTACTTTGGGTAGCTTAGTTAAAATGTTTTCTTTTAGGTCTTCTAGATGGCAAATGCTCATTCAAGGTTTACCACCACCTAAGCATTTCAGCTAGCATTTGCTTATTGCAAAGGAGTGCCCCAGGGCAAGTGTCTGCCATTTTCACTTTATGACTACAAAAAAAGCATTGAGGTCTTCCTCTGCCTTCTATCTTGGGCATGACTGAGTTCTCGGGGATCCCCAATTTCATCTTTCTCTCCTACTATGAGAAACTGACTTCTGAAACTTACTCTCTGCTGCTCTCTCACTCATAAAAGCAAGATGGATAATGGATGCTTCTCATATTTTCCTTTATTCATGGCTATATAAGATTAGTGATGGAGTTCAGTGGACAGAGAATCCTGACCCGCTAAGTAAAGTCATCAGTTGATTGGAATGAAAACTTCAATATGCAATCTACAATTTCATTTCAACTTTGGTTGACTGTTTAAGATGCTTTCCATACAATATAATGGGCTGTAAATATTTTTAAATAATGATAAATAGCTTGTTACCAGTGCTCATGAATTTAATCCAGTGAGATCTATCCTTAATACTCTGCTTCCCTTAAGCAGTTCTTCATACATTAGATGTCCTCAGCTGGAAAAAATATATATATGATTTGACTTATATATATATGTATATATATATATATATATATATATACACACATATATGTATGCTTCTAATGAATTGATAATGTTAATTTTAATTACATGATTAGGGTAGGAAAATTTACAATAGCTATAAAATATCACAATATATATTCTAATACAACAAATCAATTCAGTAAACTGAAAGTCAAAAATGAAGAACAGAAAAAATAGGCACATTTCACTGTAGTATTTTAAAACTATTATTTTCTTTTTATGTACATTTTAAATAATAGTTTAAATAAATTGATACCACCTTAGATTACAAAGAAAAGCCCAATATTAAGAAGCTTCTTTAAAATCAGGAAGAGTAAATGTCTATCTTGCTATTACCTAATATTAACATGTACTCTAAAAATAAGCATATATATTTTCATATGTGTAATGAAGTGAATACTGGGGTGAAATTTTTACATTGACTCCATAAGGTATGTATTAAAATTCTGGATTTTAAAGTTGATGAATACTGCAAGGATTCTTATAGCAAATGGGCATGGAAAGTATTAAACACTTAAAATATCAAAAATATTTTCAAGAAAAAGGAGATATATTCTAGGATGAACATCAGATTTTTCCAGCCTGCATCCATGTACCCAAAACCAGAGAAAACAAGTTTCCCTCAACTGGATTATATGATTAAACAGAACAGTCCCAAAGAGGCTGGATCACTATGTTATAACAACTACTCCCAATTACCATGAAAAGAAAATTATATACTTTTGTGGTAGTGAAAAATATTACTTATGCTAACTACTTGTCTCAGAATATTGGATAATAGATCCCACATAATGTCATATCCTATTTATAAACGCCAATTTTGCTGTTATGAATTAATGAAAATGTCTTTATGATTTAGGATAGTTTTTAAAGGGAAGTGAATATTATTATTATATTATTCATGGAAATAACAAAAGCATGCATCTGAATCACCACAAATTGATTTTTAAAAGTCTCTAAACAAAAGAAAGAAAATGTCATGAAATCAGTACCTTCCTCACAAACAAAGGGGCAAAACAAGATGAAAGGAGAATAAAAATGCATATGTCATTTTTGGTCAAACTAGGCAGCATGGTCCAAAGTATTTGTAAGGGGTATTAAAAGTAATTGAGTATGTACAGGCAGTACACCGAAAAGAAAAGCGGATATGCGTATGTCATTTTTAATCTGTTATTATGGTGTTTTGAAGTAGGTATTATTTTGCCAGTTTTATAGATAAGGTAATAAAAGTGAAAATTATATACTTTTGCCAAAGTTTCAGCAGGAATTTAAGCTCAGTGGGAGAGTCTGAATTTAGACCCAGGACTCTCTCTAAGACCATTCTTCTCAGAGCCTTGTCTAAACTCCACAGCCCCTACACAGGATAATATCAGAATAGGCCCTGCTTTCCTTGCCTTTATTCACCTAATGCAGCCTAATTTTTGTCTCGCAAACTGTATCATCCCAAGAAACCCTTACCACTTATTTCTAAGTGATTCATTATGCTATTTTATTAACTATAACTTTCATTAACCCCTACTTTACCTGTTCAGTAACATACCGAATCATTGCTAACTGGTTCTCCTGCAACTACCTCCAAAATTTGGGGTAGGTCAAGTCAATTATACTAATGCTTATAAAGAATTTGCCTTTAAAATATGCATTTTTAATACTTTAGATATTTATGGCACAATTTTTCCCCAAAGCTTAAAAGAAACAATAAAAGTACTTTCTTTTCCTTATAGATTCATTGTTCTAAAGTATCTTACCTACTACTTTTGGGGTAAGTTCTGTTTTGCTTTGCCTTTGATATGCTAGGGATCAAACCCAGGGCCTCACACATACTAGGCAAGTGTGGACCACCTTCATCCCTTAACGAATGCTTCTATAAATTCATAGAAAAAATTATTTAGGGGCTCTCTGTCAAATTTATAAGCCTTAAATATACCATATATTGTATTTTAAAGAGCTAGAAATAATGATAATAACAATAATAATAATAACTTGCTATTAGTTAATAATATAGTATTCAATAAAGTAACAGGATTGTACAAAATTAGGAAAATAAGTGAAAATTAGATATGCTACCATTCCTCCCAGTATTCCGATATGCCACAAATCATGCATTCATATCACAAAATGTAGGCTTATGTAGTGGGAAATGGTCAGTGGGTAATTTAAAAAAGGAACAGGAGGAATTAAAACGTTTCCTAGTCCAAGAATTCATCATCATTAGCTCTGGCCCAAAGTTCACAGCTCTCTGAATGATAGTCCATAACTGCCATACCTGGATCAAACCACTGGGAAAGTTACCCAATCTTTCTGATTTTGGTGGGAAAGGGTTAGAGATGCATTTTCTAGAAGAAGAAAAAGGTTTCATACTAAACTAGTGCTATACAAGATCTGAAGCACAAGCTTGCACACAACTATATAGCCAGGCTGTAAGTACGCACACACTTCTCACCTCGGACCATTAGAGGACGAGGACCTCCTCCTCTCACAGAGTGCAGCCATCCATCCAATCATCTATCCACCAGTCATCCATCCCCCCCACTGAATGCCCACTGGAATAATACATGGCAGTTTTTGTATCCGTTTTATTCAGGTTTAACTATATCTTTATACATACAAACAAATTTGAAGAAGTTTTGAATACTATTTTTTTCTTCTTTTGTGTGTGTTTGGGAAGGGATAAGAAGGACCAGAAATGGAAGAATTTTAGTGTTAGATTTTCTTCCCTTCCTCACTATGGTAGATCTAGAGAGCTCTACAAACACTTGGATCCATTTACTGAAGGCTGAATATATATATATATATATATATATATATATATATATATATATATATTATATGTTATAGAATTATACATTTTATATATTAATCCATATATCCATATATTATACATTTACAATAAGTGTATGATAATATATATTTATTTTAATATATTTATATATGAAAGTCAGACACAAGTTCCAAAGGAAGTCAGCACCACAAGTCTGCAAAGGTCAGTGAAATTACACTAAATTACAAAAAGACAAATGCATGCTTTTTGGCTAGGAATCTACTGTACCCGATTTACTGAATGAATCTCAGTTCTATTTAAAATAATTAGCATTAGGAAATCAATATTTTCCTGACAGGGACAAAGCATAAAAATTCCTCTTCCCCCACTCCCTAATGATGGTGAATAACAAGGCAAGGTTGGTTTTGACAAGGACTCTAAAGGAGGATGCAAATAAGACAGAGAGGCAAAACATGATATCAAAAGATACAACGTACAGGATGGGCTCATGCATGGGGGAGGGGTAGAGAGAAAGAAAGAAAAAGAAGGAGTAGAAGGGAAAAAGAGACTGAGTGAGAAGGATACATGACCAGGAGGGTGAGGAAGAAGAGAGCAGAGGAGAGCTGGAGGGGAGGAGGGGGTGGGCAGCTGGAGGGAAGAAGGGAGAAATTTGAGCAGTTACTGAAGAAGTGGAATTTGAGGAAGAGAGTTTAATGAGAGCTTGGGAAAGTTTTGCAGTGAAATGTGATGCCTCCTGCATCCTATACGCTTCCTTGTATATCACATTGGTGTGCAGCCTTCAGTAAAGGCCTGCATTGGTTTTGCAAGGCTTCTTGGGTTGGTGTACATGTCTCTAATGGCAGAGCCCATGGATGTGAGCCTGCAGTTAGGAGAAAACAGCTAGACATGCAAGGATTTCAGAGTGGGGCACATAAAAATGTTCTAAGCCATTTCTAAGGCCATCTTGGACAATTTCTCCCATCATATTTGCAAATTTAAAACTAAATTAAGGGAATGAATGGATGCATGAATAAAACACCAAATAATAATACTGGAGTTTCTTTCACAACATAAGATAAAAATAAAACAATGACTGTGTGACATCAAGAATGAGGGAAGGATAATCCTACTTTTAGGTTTATTAGATGAATTTAGTGTTATAACAAAACACTGGTGAGGTTGTGCTGCTGAATTAATTTCTTCCAAAGCAATAACAAATATGGAAAACCAGTAAGTAACTGCCATTAGCACTCACTACTCAACTTCATGAAGAATCACGCAGATAAAAAATGCTGACAAGAGGAAAGACATCAGTGATAGCTTCACATATCAAAAGATACATTAGCTATGGGAAAATGGATTTCAAAATGTGCATTATGCTTCTAGGCAACTTGGTATCAATCTTGACACCTCTCAGGGATACAGAGTTGGGTTTTTCCAGCCATCCTCTCCTGAATTCTCTTCCCTTCCGGACAGCCCCACTGAGCAAGTTCTATTGTGATATCCCTAGAGGTGACATTGAGTGCATTGACCGCTCTTACCCCTTTGCAAAACTCTAAACCTAACTGACAAGCTAGGCCCATCCAGATTGGTAGCTGGCTGAAAGCTTGCCATCAGTAGGGCCTAAATAGTCTAATTTTGCCCAGGCTTTGATGCATGCCTTCCCTTCTCCCTTAAAGGATGAGATAAGCAAAGGAGCAACAGTGACCTGGTTGGTCTCTTCTGCCCTTTTCCCTTTCCATTTCCCTGACTCTATCCCTCCCCTCCCCTTTCCTCACCTGTTCCCTCCCC